>VXAY01004182.1:106612-192690 GCA_013399855.1 Oxyruncus cristatus
CCGGGCGCGCCTTTCCTCGGCCCGGCTTAGCGCGGCGCGCCTCTGCCCGACCCGACTCGGCTCAGCCCGGCCCGGCTGAGCCCGGCTCGGCACAGCCAGGCTCTGCCCAGCCTAACCTGGCTTGCCTCGGCTCATCCCGGCTGGGCTCCTCCCCACGCGGCTCATCCCAGCTCGGTTCTGCCGGGCTCATCCTGGCCCAGCAAGCACAGCTCTGCCCAGCCTAGCTCGGCTCAGCTCATCCCAGCTGGGCTCATCCTGGCTTAGCTTGCCCTGGCTCAGCTCGTGGCCAGTGATCCCAGGTCAGGCAGAGTGGGGAACTCCGGAGCCGGCCAGGAGAGCATCCATTAGGGCCGCTGGAACCTTGGTGTCCCAAACAGACGTGGCAACTGTGCCTACTCTGCACCCTTTAGGGTGTTTTTTAACGCTGGCCCCAAATTCCTAGGCAAAATCCTCCCTGTTCAGCAAAGCCCTACCTTGGCGTAGTTGTCCGTGCCCGCGCCAGGGCCGGGCGATGGGCTGGCTGCCTCCATCCTCATCATCTGTGAATCTGGGAAATGGGAACTGTCTCTAAATAAAAGAGTCTGAAGGGGCACAAACGGAGGAAAAAAAAAAAAAATATTATCCGCTTCCTGTAGCTCTCCACCCAGCGATACACACATCCCGCCAGGCACCCGGGCTTCCTGAAAAACCGACGCGCGGAAGGGGCTGCCGTTTGAGGTGGACGCGTCCCGCACTCTGCCGGGCGATGGGAATTCACGTCCCGGCAAAGCCGTGCCCTCCCCGGCAGCCTCGGGGATGGCTCGGCCAGCCCAAAGCTCCATGAGCACCATTCCCGCATCCCATGTAGCCAATGCCAGCGGGAGCTTTAGGACCGTAGTATCGTGGAATGGTTTGGGTTGGAAGGGACCTGGAAGACCATCCAATTAGAACCCCCGGCCACGGGCAGGGACACCAAAGGTTGCTTTGGTGCCGTGGAGGCAACCAAACCCCTCAATGGGTAAAGTTTTCCCACTTTTCACTTTGCTGTTATAGCGGAGATATTTATAAAGGACCGTTTCTCTCCTTTATCATATGCACTATTAAACCTTTCCTGAGCTTGCTCCAGACAGACTAAACCAGGTTTTATCCAAGGATTTGGGTTAACGAGGCTGATGCTGCCAGAAGGAGATTGGGTGACGCTGCCCTGAACGGTAGGAGGGCGGGCAGCAAATGACCTCCCCCCTCAAATCCTCCTGGGGCCTCAACCCCTGTCAGCATAACCCCCATTCCATCCCCCCAAACTTTGGGAGCTGCAGCGTAACTTAGAGGGTGACTTTGGAGCGCGGGGGAAAGCCGGTCCGTAACAACAAAGCTTTCCCAGATGGTATCTCCGTGTTCCTCCAGCGTCAAACAATAGGGCAATAAATAGAAAGGGTTACTCTCAGCCCGGCGTGCTGGACGAGGTTCCCAGCTGATGCAATTGGATACGGCTCCGCGGAGCGAGTAACCTTTTAGTACAGCTGATTGCAGCCGGGAGCGGAGGCTGCCGGTTCCTTCTGCCCTTAAACCCGCTCGTTTCTCTCTTTCTCCTTCCCCGAGGACGGGGAAGCCGCTTTCCCCTGCCCTTTCCACCGCCGGGGGCTCCTTCCCTCGGCCAGTGGGTGTGTGGAGGGAGAGGCACCGTGATCTGCAGCGCCCGGCCGAGAGGCAAAGCAAGGTCAAAAATGCACCGGCCAGGCTCTTGCGTCAGAGGCAGCCAAGCATCCCCAGGGCTCTTCCCACTGTTTGCAGCGAGTCCTCGCCCCGCACGGGCAGCAATAGCCAAATAAGGTGCCGAATCGCGCGGCCGCTTCCATCGGGACAGGGATGATACCTACCAGACCTGCCCGCAGCGCTGCTTCCAGCCCGCCGATCCCTCTGCCCCTGCTTCGTGGAAACCGGGATACTTCTCCCATGAAATGGCTCGACGGGCATCCTTGGGAATGAACTTGAGTGGCTACTTCCCTGTCGTGGGTTTATTCAATTAGTTTTGCCCCCCGCCCCTTTTTTTTTTTTTTTTTTCGTGTGTGACCTTTATTTTGGTTTTTAAACTCTTATGGGCAGTTGTTGAAAGCAGCTGCTGTTCCTGCTGCTGTTCCTGCTTGGCTGCTCCGGGGCTGCGGGCAAGCCGGTTGGACTGGCTCTTCCCAGGGTGACCAGCCATGGAACTCTGCCCTGTGCCTTCACTGGGTGATTGGGGCTGGAAAAGCAGCAGGACCGAGCTCCCAGCTCTCCAGAGGCAAAGAAATTCCCCCAAAATCTCCGTGTAAACAAAAGCTCTGTTTCCTCAAGTTGTCGGAGCACAGTGTGCCCTGACCTGGTGTGGGCAGTCCCTCCTTGGCCCCTCTCACCCTTCCACTTCACCTGGGCCTTGAAATTCCCTGTCTGCAGTTCTTCCTTAACGATGAAGTTTCAGAAGAAAAGCCTAAAAAGGAGGAATGCAGTTGCTTGTTATTCCCTCCAGCACATTTTGTGTCTACAACACCTCTGACCCCACTGCCACTGGTACCACTCCTCCTCACAGGGGGCTTGCAAGATCTTCGCTTCACAAAATCATGGAATCACAGAATGGTTTGGGTTGGAAGGGACCTTACAGACCATCTCATTCCAACCCCTCTGTCTCCTCATCCCCTTCCACCTCTAAGAGTCTGTTGGACGTAGCCAAGGTTCCCTTTTCACAAATGACCATTTCCCAGCAGAGACAAGGTCACACTTCTGGCAAAGGAAACATGCTGGGTAACTCTGCTTCCTTGTTTATTCCCGGCCACGGTCGTTCTTCCCTGATTTTGTCATTTTGGAGACGTCCACATGACGTGGCTCTTTTTGTTTTCCTGAGTGCATGTGCAGAGCTGTGACTGCCTGTTGTACGTGTGCCATCACCTGGGCCAGGCATGGAATGAATCCAGCATCCCTGTCATGAAGGGGTGGATGAGATTTGTGATGAGGATCTTCAGGAGGCACTTGAGGCAGACAGCTTTAGTCTGTCTAGATTGTCATTGTGATTGTGACCAGGTTGCTCCAAGACTTGTCCAACCTGGCCTGGAACACTTCCCAGGATCCAGGGGCAGCCACAGCTTCTCTGGGCAACCTGTGCCAGGCCTCGCCACCCTCATAGCCAAGAATTCCTTCCCAATATCCCATCTAACCCTTCCCTCTGTCAGTGGGAAGCCATTCCCTCTTGTCCTGTCCCTCCATGCCCTTGTCCAAAGTCCCTCTCTTGTGATGGCCAAGGACACGTGGGATGAAGCCAGAGACTGTCACAACCATCCAGCCTGGTCCTTCATGCCCAAAGGTTACAAAATCATAGATTACAATCACAGAATGGTTTGGGTTGGATGGGACCTTAAGGACCATCTCATTCCACCCCCTGCCATGGGCAGGGGCACCTTCCACTAGCCCAGATTGCTCCAAGCCCCGTCCAACCTGGTCTTGGACACTTCCAGGGATGGGGCAGCCACAACTTTTCCTGGCAGCATCTGGAATAAATCCTAGCCTGCAAGAGCTGTTTGTGCTCAGGTAACAGACACGGAGCCTGAGTGAGGATCCTCCTCCCTGGGTAAGTCAAACCAAGGTTTCATTGCCCTACAGCTACAAAATCTCACCTCATTTCCATGCTGCAGGTTCCTGCCATCACCTGCGGTGCACCAGAGCCTGCCAGGCTTGTGCTGCAGGACAAACCCCGCTGCAGGGCTCTTCTCTGTCC
Source organism: Oxyruncus cristatus (assembly GCA_013399855.1). Lineage (NCBI taxonomy): Eukaryota > Metazoa > Chordata > Aves > Passeriformes > Cotingidae > Oxyruncus > Oxyruncus cristatus. The sequence goes on from VXAY01004182.1 coordinate 110,334, forward strand.
CCTCTTCCTGAATTCCTAATTCAGGAATTAGGCTCAAGTAAGATCTTGAAGCCTCAGGCTGGGAGTTTTTTTCCTCAGCAATCAGCCCTTTCATAACACACCGCTCCTGGCTCAGCCTGTGTCAGGCTTTAGTTTCCTGTTGACATTAATCCCTGTGCTGTCGTTTATCTTTTATCCTTTTATCCTTTTTCTGTGTCCTTCTGATGTTTCCAGCTGCCAGGAGTGACCTCCACCAAGTGTGACTCTTGCCTTGGCCCACAAAGAAAGCAACGTGCCTCAAATCGTTCTCATGGTCAGAAGTGTCCTTGCACTTTGTGTCCTTCTGAACGGGCTGGTGGGTCCGGGAGCATCCTAAAAACATCTGTTTCATCCAGAGGGATTTGTCAGCTGAACACTTGAATCCACGTGATGGATAAATCCCAGGTAAATTCTCCTGAAAGCTGATCGATCTCCAGGGCTGCAAGGTATCCTTCCAGCTCCCTGCTTGGTGTGTCTCCCAACTGGCATTCCCGGGCCCCCCTCTCATTCCTGATCTTCCTCCGTGCCGCCTGTGCCCCAGGGATGGGTTTTGTACCACTCACCTTGGACTCTTAATGCCTCCTCATGACTTCCAGCAGTAACTGCTGCACAGGGATGCAGGAACGTGTCCCACTCAGCTGCTGCCCCCCCCCCCACCATCCACCTTTCAAACAGCTCCAGAACCCCCAGGGATGTTGGACCGCTGCCTCCATCCAGCCCAAAGGTTCAAACATCTCCCACACCCCCTCTTCTCCCATAATATACGACATATTAAACCACTTTCTATTGTCCATCAGATTTTTTTTGAGCCTTTGCCTCTCCCGTTCTGGCTTTTCTCCACTTCCAGAAGGCCTCCTATTCATTTGCCTCTACAAATACAAAGCCCAGGCTGGAAGGCCTGGATTTCTCCCATGGAGCTGGGGCTCAAAGAAAACCCAAATGTCACACAACACTCAATCACCATCCCTGGGGTTGGTGACTCTGGGTGTCAGAAGAAACACCCAGTGTCATTTATCCGCTGCTAGTCAGCAAGAAGAAACACCAAAAATCCCAAGTAATTCGTCTGATGGATCTCACATTCATCTGCAGAGCTGGCCAGATAGTGGGAAACATCTATTTGGGAATGATTTACTAGGAAGCAGTGGGAGGGAAAAAAAAAAAATCCCCAAATCACACAATCAATTATTCTCAGCTTCTATTCAGGCCCTTTTGGGGCAGTCACTTGGTGGGACATGGAGCTGTGGGAATGCACCCTGTGCTGGCACCCAGCACCCTGCGGGTCTCCCAGGTCAGGAAGGAGGGGATGAAAACTGCCCCTGGAACGCTGTAGGGCCCTGTCCTGGGTGATTCCAGAGGGGCAGCCCCACAGCCGGCACCACCAAGTGCTGCAGCACCAACCCCGCACCCCACCCCAGCCCTGGCACCGACACATCCCGTTATCTCCCCAGCCCCGGCTCTCCCATCCCCAACGGTCCCGGGAAACTGGCTCCCGGCCAGGTTTTCCCTCTATCAGGGCGAGGCAAAGCTCGGCAGCCAGGCTTTGTCAGGGACCCCGAGGGGCATCCCCAAGATGTGCTGGACCACTCCCACCCCCGCGGATGTGCCCTGGAGTTTGCTCTGGAGCGCGGTGCCCGTCCCCAGACCGTGGAATGGAGAAGAAAATCCAGCCCTGGGGACGGGCTGTCCAGTGCTGCTCAAGGCACACGAGGATGGGGAAGGACTGGGATGATTTTTCCCGGTGTGAAGGCCCCAGAAACACCAGGCTGGGCCACCCAATCCCCTCGGGATGCTCCATGCTGGCCTGCACCACCAAGCCTGGTGCCAGGTCCCCACAGCCCCTAAAAACACTCTGAGGGGGGTTTATTCTTCATCCCCATGACCAAGGATACAACAGCAGCAGCTCAGAGCGGGGGAATGGGGAAACCCAGATGCGGAGAGCAGTGGGAACACACTCGTGGGCCAATTATCCCCCCAAACCTCACACTTCCCCTTCGTATGGCATGCTGAGAAGGAGCCACACGGCCCTGGGCTCCCCAGGGAGGGTGTCCACTGTCCTCGAGCCCGGCCAGAGGGAAAGAGAGTCTGGCAGCAGAAACGCCACCCCTTCATTCCCATTGCCAGGTCCCAGAGGCACCCAAAAGCTCGGGAATTAGGGACTCCAAGCAAGCCGCGCTGGTGCAGGGAGTTCTCCAAGGCTGCATAGCCCCGAAGGCCAAACAAGTGTAGCAGCAGCCCCATAAATCACACCTGTCCTATAAATCACACCCTCCCGATAAATCCCACCCCTGCTGCGGAAAACCGAGGAGGAAGAGGAGGAGGAGGAGGGAGAGGAGGGCACTGAGGATGTTTGGCTGGCTTTGGCTGCCTTTGCTCGTGTGCTGGCAGAGAACAAAAAGCACTGAAGGAGTGTTTTTATCGATTCCCACGTCAGAGCTCGGCGAGAGCCGGGTGATAACGAGCACCTGAGCAAAGCTCTGATGTTACAGGGACACCATGGGGTGTTTGGGGCCGCAGCCCTGATGGAACAGGACACTTTCACCCTGTGTTAGTCCCCCAAATTTCCCCCAGACCCCAAGTCACACGTTCAGAGAGAGTGACTCAGCACCGTCCCCTACAACCATTTCTCTTGGGTGTCCATGGGGCTCCCCAGGCTGCTCTTGTATCTTGTTTTCAACCAAAACCAAGTATATTTGCCCATGCAAAGGGGTTGGAACTAGATGGTTTTAAGGTCCTTTCCAACCCAAACCATTCTAGGATTTCGGGACTTTGTATCCTGGCTCCTCATGCTGGATTTGGTGGGGTGTGTGTGAGCAGCCCCCTGGGGCAGAGATTACCCACGTTCCCTGATCATATCCCGGTACAAATGGCTGCAGCCAAGGAAACTACAACAATTTTCTCCCTGTTTTACAGATGGAGAAGCTGAGACTGGACACACAGCAGTGACTGGAACCACCGAGGATGCAGCTCCCTGCTGGAGCCGGGATCGCGATGCACGGGATGGCTGGTGTGGTTTGCTTCGTGGAAAAGCACAACAGCCCCTGTGTGCAGGATTGGTTTAAAAAACAGCCCCAAATGGCTTCCTTTTGCAGGGAAATTAACACCGGGAGGCTGCAGGGAAGCAGGAGGGTCAGTGCCCTCATGGACACCGGGCTCAGATTTCCCGGTCACATCCATGTCTCTCCGTGCTTCTTCCTGATAGTGCATTGTTCTGATGTCCTGATTTAGCTGATGCAAACAGTCCTGGGGTTTACAAAGTAGTATGGTGGAGTGCTCGCCCGAGCAGTAAAAAAATTGGTGCCCAAAAAATTGAAAATATATAGCAAATATCTATCTATATGAATATATAAATATATTTTCTTCAAAGTCTGTCAAAAGCACCTGAAGTTATAAGAGCTACCTGTCACTGATTTTTCTCTTCAGCAATTACCCGAAGAAATTCACCACTAAAATTAAGTAAAACTTAGTAATAACGCCAGCATTAAATTGAGGTGATTTGTGAGCCCCTGGAAGACACACGGTGACTGCAGCTGAACGTGCTGTGGTGCTTCAACAGTTTCTGGTGCAGACCCACATCCCCTGCAAAATAGGGACACTGGGGACCCCCACTCCCAGTGCATCAGCAGATCCTGGTCAGACAGGAGCGGGACAGATGAGGAAAGGTTGAAAGAATTCAGGCTCTTTAGCCTAGAGAAAGAAAGAATGATGATAAACCCTCTTTTACCTACCTGAAGATGTTATCTGGAGAGGGAGGGAGGGAAGAGGGAGAAAATGTGCTGTTCCCCCTTTCCACAAGGGATGGGCAAAAAGCAATAGACAAATCACTTGGAGAAAAACTCAGATTATCACTTTGGGGAGACTGTTTAGACATAAGGGAGTGAAAGAGGGAGGGGAATCACCATCGTCAGAGGGTTTTAAAGCTGAGCCAGGAAACAGGCATCCAGGGTGGTCTGTGTGCCCACGCTGTGCCAGCAGGGCTCTCACACCCTTTCTGGCCACTGAAGGCTTTGGGCAGCTCATTGCTTAAACTGGAGGATGCTGGAGCTGCTGCCTGATCTAAAGAGCAACAGCTTCATTCCAGCTTCATGTGGCATCCCTGCCCATGACAAGAGGGTTGGAAACAAGATGATCTTCTGTGGTTCCGTGTTCTCTCCCAAGGTGGGTCTGAAGACACTGCCATGCACAGACTTACTCCAGTCTCCACGTGCAGGTAAATGTCTGCACTCCCTGCGTGCTCAATCCAGCACTGAGGATGCCCCAATGTTGGAATGATGCTCATCCACATGAGTCCTCCCAGCTGTGGGTGGCTGAGACCTCAGGATGGAGAGCAAATCACTGCTAGACCAACAAAAATACCAGTGACAATCCCCAGTTGGGAGCAGAGAGGTGACAAGCACCAGAAGACCAGGACCTTTCATCCCTGCTGCCAGTTAGTGCCATAGGAAGCTGGTCTGGAATTGTTCCTGAGGTGCAGCGGGATGATACTGATGGAATCAGCAATGATCAGGCACATCTTGGACCTGCTGCCAAGGTCGTGTGTGGCAGGTTTTCATCTCTGGTGCTGCAGGCACGGCCCAGACTCTCGGCGTGAAGAGCCAAACCCGGTCAAACCAGGGTAAGAAACTGCAGGAACCAGCTGGGGCTTGGAAAAGGGGGGAAAAAAAAAAAAACCCAACCCAGCCAGAAAAGAAAACAACCTGCTGCCTCGAGAGCTGCCTGCCAGTGATGGTTGTTGGAACGTGGCAGAGCATCAGAGCGCTGGGGAGCTGGACGTGTGCACGGGAGGACGGTAGACGGAGGTGGCTGCCAGTATTTTCTGGCACAGTTGGGGTGGAAATATCCTTCAACTCCTTAGATAGCGAGCCGGAGGTTACGGAGCGAAGGAATGCGCTGCGAGACGCCGCCGCACACAGCCGTGGGAGGGTGGGAGGAGAAGCCAAGGCCCATGGCAGCATGATAGGAAACATCCTGGAGACGCACAGGGAGGAGGAGAAAACCAGGTCAATGCTCTGCAGTGGCTTAACAGGCCCTCGGGAAGCTCTCGGGCAGGAGACGGGAAGGGGGGAGTTGTATGGGGTGAGAGGAGGTGACTGAGGCAGAGAGATCGTGGAATTGCAGCATCACAGGATGGTCTGGGTTGGGAGTGACGTTTAAAGCTCATCTCATTCCAACCCCTGCCATGGGCAGGGACACCTTCCACCAGACCAGGTTGCTCCAAGCCCCGTCCAACCCGGCCTTGGACACTTGCAGGGATCCCGGGGCAGCCACGGCTTCTCTGGGCAACCTGTGCCAGGGCCTCCCCACCCTCACAGGAAGAATTTCTTCCCAATATCCCATCTAACCCTGCCCTGTGGCAGTGGGAAACCAGCAACCATGAGGTTGTGCTGCCAGGGTATTTTTTTCCAAGCCTCCAGTGCCCTGTCCTTCCCTGCAGGGCTGTGGAGTGGCCAGGCTTTGCTTCCAGCTCTCCATTGTGTTTTGGGCACTGGAGATGCTGCCAGCTGAGCAAGGATGGGTTATTCCAACCTTTATCCCTTGCAGGGATACACCTCTGCCTCCTCCTACATCTCCCAAGTGACGACACTGGATTTGACAACACTGGATGACGACAGAGCCAGGCCAGGAAAGAACAGCAATGACAGCACTGGAAAGAATAAGGAAAAAAAATCTGCACTAAAAACCCCCAAAGTTCCATCAAATCACATGGAAATTTGGCACCATTTTGCAGGAGTCACTCCTGGATCTCCAAGGAGAGGTGTGGAGGGCTGGGTATAAATGACCTGTCCTTTCTGGAAGAGACCCCGGTGGAAAGATGGGACCTGCTGTCCAACAGAACAAACCCAAGTCCTGGCAGCAGCACTGGGATCTCAGGTGGCTTTGGCAGGTGACACCACAACTGCCACCTTCTGTCCCCAAACAGCTCGTGGCCACAGCAAGTGACTTCCCAGGTGGCACAGGGAAGAGTGGGGAAGAGTGGCTCCCATGCTTTGAGAAGGGGCAGGGAGAACGAGAATCCAGTTTTCTGTTCCCTGGGAGAGGTGCCAGGATCAGGCAGGGACACCCTGCAGTGTCCTTATATGTCCTCGCGCCGTCACCCCAACACCCAGGGATGCGCTGCTGGAGAACCACTCAGCTGGAAGAGCTTTCTCTGGAAAATTCCCAGCGTGGAGAAGCCCCCAGTTAACTTTCCAGGCAAGGCTGTAGGAAATGAGAGGTGCTGCGAAAGGCTGGCACGTTCCTGCTCTCCTGCATCCCACAAGATCAAACAGATGGGGGTTGTCCTGTAAGAAAAAGCAATTTCAGGGGAAAAAAAAAAAAGGAGATGTTCTTTGCAGGATAGCTGCTCCAGAGACCACGGGTGACATTTCCAGCAGGGCAAGGAATGCTACACAGTCATATCCCAGCTAATACGAGGAAGATTTTGGGCTTATTTCCAAGCACTTTGGCTTAGGGCCAGTCACTTAACTCTCAGCATCTCAGTTCCTGCAGCTGGAAAAGGCCAAGCTGTTCTTCCCAGTCTCTGGCATCTCCTGGGCTGTGAGGACTTTGGGAAGTGAGGATGGGATGCTCATCTGCAAGTGTGACAGACCCTGGTTTTCAGACACCCACTCCCGTGCTCGCAGGTGCAAGGTCAGGTTCAGGAAGCATCACTGGAATGATTTACAGCCTGCTTAGGAAATCTGGCATCAGTGGGGAAGGTCTGGGGGTCAACAGAAGGTGGCCTGAAGGCAAAGCCTTAAAAGAAATCCAGCAGGGACACGTCCGTCTGTCTGTCTGTCTCTCCAAGATCCTTTCCAGGCAGCATCTCCTGCCCTTAACTTCCAGCATTTCTTAAAGTAAACAGATAAAAGGCCAAGTTCACCTAATCACACGGTCACAGAATATCCTGAGCTGGAAGGGACCCACAAGGATCACTGAGTCCAACTCCCAGCCCTGCACAGGATCCAGCAGGGAGATCTCATCAAAATTCCCTCGGGCATTTCCTAGACATGCCAGGCACAACAACCCACATGGGAAGGGCATCGGAGCGGGACTGCCCAGCTTCTGGAAAACCATTTCTGGGGCAGGAGAGCTCCCAGAAGACACAGAGCACCCAAAACCCAGGTAAGCACCTTGCTGCTCCTCCTTCCTGGGACACCCGTCCTCTCCTCCCAAGAGCTGGGATGTTTTAGAGCTCACGGAGACGACTCCCAGCGCTGCCTGCAAACTAGAAAACCTTCTGTCAGGAAGAAGTCACAAAGCATCCTAACCAGAAACATATTTGGGGAGTGAGTCAGTGGAGGGGGAAGCAAAAAAGAAAGTTGCACCCTTTAACTTGATGAAAAAAGCATATGGCAACAGCCAGTATTGTGAACAACATTCCCTGCTCCGGCAGCCGAGCCAGGGAGAAAATCATGACTCAACTGCTGCTTTTCATCCAAATCTAAAGAAAAATCTCCTTCAGGAGGGGTATCTGCAGGGAGAGTCAGCAAGAACCGATTTAGCTGGCTAATTAACTAAATGGTTTGGAGAGGGTGAGCCTTTGCAGCAGGTTTAAACCCCCCGATTTGAACACACAGCTTTGGTGCGTGTTTAAAGCGCCACAAGTGAGCACTGCAAATGTATCCAGCACATAAAATACATTTATCCGTGCTCAGCTACGCACACAGCTTCTCCTGATAGCACAGGATAAACCCAGGAGGAGCCTGATGCTTACACAGGAACAGCTTGCAGCCAGAGGTCCCGCTTCCCCAAAAAGGCTGGGAATACGTCCCTGCAAATCACAAACCCAGGGAGGCCAAGAGTGCCATCAGGGTTATGAAACAGGACTTGGAACCGGCAAAACGTTTGCTGCAAAATCCATACGGCTCCGGCTTTCCTTTGGGGACGCGTTGCAGAGAGCAGGGATGACATTCCCAGGCACTCCCAGGCACTGGCACTTGCCGAGGCCGCTCGGAGTCAAAATTCACTGCAGGAAAAGAGAGCCTGAAGCAGCGAATCCTCGACATTTCCCCCCCACCCCCCACCCAAGACTCTGGTTGCAGCTGTTGAAGTTTTAACACCCGGGCAGCCCCAGGATTCGGGGAACAAAGTGAACAATCCCTAGAAAGCAGCCTGGTGATGGGTGGGGAGCTGACACATCAGTCCCTCCCGACTCACGCCATCCGTCAGTGCCCGAGTTTAGGTGGCTCTGGGACAGGAAACTCAACACAGCTGCTCCTTAGAGGCTGCCCACAGAAAATGGGCTAGAGGTGGAGCACCAGGCAACCCCCAGGATTGGGACAGGCTCGGTCATGGAATTGTTGGAAAGGTTGGAAAAGCCCCCCTAAGATCATCGAGTCCAACTGTTCCCCCAGCGCTGCCAAGCCCACCACCAAACCACATCCCCAGGTGCCACATCCCCACGGCTTTTCAATCCCTCCAGGAATGGTGACTCCAGCACTGCCCTGAGCAGCTGTGCCAGGGCTGGACAACCCTTTCCATGAAGAATTTTTTCCCAATATCCAATCTAAACTTCCCCTGGTGTAGCTTGAGGCAGCTTCCTCTTGTCCTGTCACTTGTTACCTGGGAGAAGAGACCACCCTGGAGACAGATGTGTGTGCTGTGGGCTCCCTGCTCCAGCTCTGGAGGATCCCATCTAAGCAGACAGGAAACGAGCTGCCTTGCAGGACTGTCCCCAGCTGAGTGTGGTCACTGGAGGAACTAAATCCCACCAGGATAAGCCCTGTGATAGTGACATTTTGGGTGAGTTCCTTAGCTGAGGTGAGTAGGAGAGGATCACTCAATCCCAAGGAATAGTTGATAGGACAAAGGGTGATGGTTTTAAACTGCCAGAGGGCAGGGTTAGATGGGATACTGGGAAGGAATTCCTGGCTGGGAGGGTGGTGAGGCCCTGGCCCAGGTTGCCCAGAGAAGCTGTGGCTGCCCCTGGATCCCTGGAAGTGCCCAAAGCCAGGCTGGACGGGGCTTGGAGCAACCTGGGATAGTGGAAGGTGTCCTTGCTCATGGCAGGGGATGGAATGAGATGGGCTTTAAGGTCCCTTCCAACCAAACCATTCTGTGATTCCCTGAATCAGAGGGTGCTGGGGCAGGACTCCTGGTGGGAGGAAGGTCTGTACCTCTCATCCTGCTCTCTGCCATCCGCCGTGCGCCCACGTCTCCCGATGGGAACATCAAGCTCCAACATGTGTTGCACACGTGCTGGCTGATACACATCAGGCTGTTCCTCAGCGCTGCCAAGCTCTGCCTTGATTAAATCAGCTCCTCTCCTGCCTGGTCTGTCTCCCCCCTCCTCCCCTCCACACGCAGATGTGGTCTATCCAGCACGAAGGTGGATTCGTGACAGCGGAGCACACATCCATGGAAAGAACATTTCTACCCTCTTCCCTTTCCTGCAGCCACCACAGACCAGCCTCACCTCCCTCCCTATCTCCTGCTGGTTTTTAATACTCCAGTTTTATATGAAAATTAAAACTCCCCACACACAGAATTGCATGCGAGGGTCAGTCTGGAAGGCATAAAGGAGAAATCCCGAGGAGTTTGCCAAGAGACAGAACTGTCCCATCCCAACACCAGGCTTTGTAAACACAGAATATTCAGCTGCTGTCTCAGTCTGAGCCCTCCCTGCAGAGCACACAAGGCTACATCCCAGATCTTTAGGGATTCCTTTTCCAACAGGATCGCACCTTATCCAAAGCACAGAGATTAACCAAAGGAGCCTTTCAGAGCCCAGAAGCTGGGAAACTATTTGGGAAAATACTGGTGGGAGACAAAAGCATAGAGTCCCAGAAGGGACCTTAAAGCTCATCCCTGCATGGGCAGGGACACCTTCCACTAGCCCAGGTTGCTCCAAGCCCCATCCAACCTGGCCTTGGACACTTGCAGGGATCCAGGGGCAGCCACAGCTTCTCTGGGCAACCTGTGCCAGGGCCTCCCCACCCTACAGGGAAGAATTTCTTCCTAAAATCCAATCCAAATCTCTCTTTTAGTTTAAATCGTCCCCCCTTGTCCTAAACAGTGGGGGTTTTTTTGGAAGTCTTCTGTCCTCTCTCTTTGCAAATTAGCCTAAGAATTTCCATACCGAAAGTGCATCTTGCAGCGCTGAAAGTAACGTGGAGTTATTTTTAAACTTAACTATTTGTTACTTAAAAGCAATTACGAATGTGAGCATTTCTGACAAATCCTGCAGTCACAAAACATCCACAGCAGGACACTGGCATTTTCAGACTGAAAACACGGATGCTCCCCGTTCGGCCCTTCGGCTCAACACAACGGGAGCGGGACGGAAAGGTGGGAAGATAAAACATCTGTGCATGTTTTGGCTCTTCTCATCTTTCAGAGGTTTTTGCAATTTTGCGTTTCCAACAGGAAACCCCTGCCCTGGGAGCCGGCAGGGGGGCCTGTTCCTGCCCAGCTGGACTCACAAAGGGCAGGAATTGGGGCAGCCCCACGGCGAGGGGGGAGCCCCAATCCCTCCCTGAGGGCTGGTTGGTTTCGTGAGAGATTTAGTTTAGATATTGGGAAGGAATTCCTGGCTGGGAGGGTGGGCAGGCCCTGGCACAGGTTGCCCAGAGAGGCTGTGGGTGTCCCTGGATTCCTGGAAGTGTCCAAGGCCAGGTTGGACAGGGCTTGGAGCAACCTGGGCTAGTGGAAGGTGTCTCTGCCCATGGCAGGTGTTTGTAACTGGATGAGTTTTAAGGTCCCTTCCAACCCAAACCACTCTGGGATTCTCTTGTGGCAGCACAAACCCGTTTTTAGTTTTGGGTAGGTGTGAGAGACAGCAGTAGGTGCAGAGACCAGAAATCCAAAGCCAGCAGAGCTTTTCTCCTTTCCCCCCCTTCCCATGGCTCTGGTTTCCAACCAGTCTGGGCTTTGTGCAGGCAGAGGAACGTGAACAGAAAACCAGAAGGGCACAGTGAGATGGTGAGACAGAGCTGCCCTTTCAGCACACAGCATGGGACCAGCCTGAGATGAGATACTGACTTTCTGGAGATACTGAAAGAGGCATAAAACCAGCAAGAACAACAAACTGGATGCAGGGGGGCCCTTGGAGCTCTAGTGTCTGGTCAGGGCTGCAGCCTGCTGGGAAATTTGGACTTCACCTCTCCCATCTCAACCCCACGGGGCACTGGAACTAAATGATCTTTAAGGTCCCTTCCAACCCAAGCCATTCTGGGATTCTACGATTCTGTGCCCGTGCCCACAACCAATGAGGCCCCAGGGAATGGGCAGAGATGGTATTTCATGTATGAAACAAAGGGAGAAGTTAATCCGTGGCAGATGCTCCCAGAATCGTGAAACGAAAGCCCTCTCTCTGGATAAATCATCGAGGATTTTCAACCCACGAGAGATGGCTCCTGGGACATCTTGTGCCTGCAGGGAGCTCGCTGGCTTCTCACTCCCAAGGGGAAAGGACTGGCCAAGGTTTGCTAGAGAGCTGCAGCTGGGGACAGAGGGGGAATTTGCTTTCCAATGGGACCAGAGAGCACTGACCTCCGGGGTGAACTGGAACTTCATAGCCAGGTATTTCCACGGATTGGGAACTCTCTTGGAAGAGGAGTCGGTGTCAGCACCCTGTGAGCTGTGCTGGCAGTTTTAGTGCTTCTGCAACAGCACGCAGGGCAAGACAGAGCATTGTGTTTCTATAGCAAAGTGTGGGTCAAACGGGCCCCCAGGGATGCAGGAGAAACACGAGGAGCAAGGAATGAGCCTTGGGAGAGACCAGCCCAGCTCCACTGCCGGCTGACGTGCCAAAATTCATGGACAATGACAGAAAGTGCTTTGTCAGTCCCAGGGTTCAGCTGACGGCAGCAGCCAGGGACGACACAAACGCAGCGAGAGGGAACATGCAAACCCATCCCGGGAGCTGAGCACATCCAGATGGGATTTGCTGATGCTGAACTTTCAGGAGCAGTCTGGGGGATCACAACACACTAGCATGTGCCCCTTAGGATTCAAGTGGGTGCCAAAATCTCCCCTGAAGTCTTGAGGATGCTCAGACAAGCACGAAGTGAATGTCGGACAGAAATCAAGCAGAAATGAAACCCCAGCACTTCAGAAGAGGTTTGAGCGCGAGAGGAGAGAGACAAGAGACCTAAAAAATACCTGTGGAAGAGGGAAGGAGAAGCTATACCAAGAAAAGGGTGGGGTTTTTTTGGTAGAAAATTATTATTAAATGCAGCTCAAACTGGGTCTTGGTGTGTAAAAGCTTCCTGATGGTGACTGAAGATACCTGGCAGAGACTGGGGAGGCGACCCTGTATAACCACAGATAAATCACCTGAAGTCCAAATTCAGTAGAAAAACAGTGCGTGGAGGCATTAGGGAGAAACCTAATCTCCAAGGTAATAATAATGGAAAAACGGGCAACAAGGAATTCCAAATAAACTTGCTGGGCAGAGGGCACAGAGATATACATTAACTATCTAAATGCAAACAGTTGACACAGTGATTCAGATGGACTCATCTTGAACAAAATCAATTCCCAACTCTTCAGCTACGGGCAGAATCAGCTCGATGGGAAAGGGGCACCAGGACAGCAGGAGAGCAGGAAGAAGAGGTGGCAACCAAGCAAAATACATGGATGAGAATGTGGAACGCGTTTCAGTTCAGCCTGATAATGCTAATTAGGAAAGGAGATAAAATAATTGGAGTTGGCCAGCCAGACTGTGAAATAAAGCACAGGGTGTCTGACTCCAGGAGCTCTGGCAGGAAAGCAGAGCCTGAGTGCATATAAATGGAAAGGAGGTTGTAGCAAAACCATGACAGAATAATTAGGAGCAAAGGGACGGAATGAAGAAAAAATAATAAAATTAAAGCCCATTATCTGCAAAAACGACCTTGTCAAATTTGGACAAAGAGCTCGAGGCCAAGTTTTGAAAACAGGTCGGTGTCAGGCCTAAGGCTGACAGTGGCGCAGAACGTTCCCCTTATCTCGGTTTCTCAAGAAAAACCACCAGTCAACACGGCTTGGAAAGCTAAACATTGTCCCTGCAGAAGAAAACAAGTCAGTAATTGGAAGCCAGGACATTCCAGCTCTATATTATGCCACAGACCATCTGACCAGAAAGTTTTAGGCATGAAATCTAGACTTTAGCATGCAGAGATGTGACCCTACTTGAATCCCTGCTACATCACAGAACAGAAACAGGGCAATCCTTTCTCTACCACTTTCAAAATCTACTTTTTAAACAGAATTTCATCTTTGCAGGAGGATGAGAGATAGTTTGTGAGGATTAAAGAGATGAAAGCCTGCCCACAGCGTCCTTAACATCTCTGCATACACTTAAAATCAATCTCCATTTATTCTTTCAAGGTGTGTTTTATGTTTGGAATTAAGCTTGGAGATAAGTAGGTGGTCCATGGAGTTACCAATTAGAACAGAATCATAAATAAACACGTCCATTAACTCAGGAAAAATGCCAAGGGATGAACAGGTATTGGTCCTCGTTATCCCTTCTCCTCCCAGCAATATGATTTACTCCTGAGCTCCATTTTCTCCCTGATTTTCCAAGGGGCACGCACCTAAAAGCAGGATCTCATCCCTTACATGGAGAGCAGTCAGCAAGTACCAGCATGTTCTGAGGCGAGGGGAGCAGCTATTCCATAAATCTGAAACATGTTCTGGACAGCAGCAGAGTTTGCACAGACCACAAGAATGACAGGAATTAACCCCTTTTGTTTACAGCCTTTAAAAAGGGATCCAGTGTGGATCCAGGGGTGTAAAGGGATAAGGCAGCGGCGACATGATCCAACTCCGAGTCCTGAAACACCAACCGTGAGCATTTGGAAACGTTCTGCACGTGCTAAATATAAAAGGAGATTCTCCTTGTTGTGTTTCAGTTGCCCTAATTAGGAAGAGCTGATTAAAGAACTTATCTGGAAAGGCAGAACTGTAAACACCAGGCTGTTTGCTGGAGCAGAGGTGTCCGGCTCCCTCCTCTTGGAGGGTTGTTTTCCTTTCTTAGGATTGCTCATCACCCGAGGTAAACATGTCAGGCAGGAGAGCTCCAATTTTCTGAGGCCAGATGGAATTTTTCACAGACCCACACTGAAGCAAGGTCCTTTCCACAGTCTGAATGCTGGATATTGGTTCCCTGCTGTTTGTGTCATCTTCCCTTCCCATCCTCTCCACTCCTCCCTTCTGTGTTGTTTGCTCCCCCTTCAGAATTATTCTGAAGTCCGTAACAGCACACAAGTCCTAGATCCCAATTTCTTCCCCCAACAGCCCAAATAAATATGATTTGGGAGAAGAGCCACTGTCTCTCCCCAAAAAGGGAACTCTGGATGGGTTCCATATCTCAAGCCACTGCTCTGCTGCTCTGGGCTGATGTTGCCACAGCTGTTTACACTGAGAACTCTTCACCAACACCACAGACTGATTTTCTGTTTTTTTTTTTTTTTTAGCTGAAATTTAGGTTCTGCAGCTTCCACATGTGCCATCCAGATCATAAATACCTCAGGCAAAGGCAGCTCAGAGGTCAAACACCCGACGCTTCTACTCCAGAGCCTTCCGGGTTGTTTTAATCCTTTCATCCCGACACTTCCCTCTTGACTTCCAATTCGCTGCAGATACAAGCCTGACCTGAACAGTGGTATTCTCAGGCCTCACCAAGTTTATTTTATGGTGCTCCCTTTCCTCACGGTAAGATCCGTGCACATAAATCCACGCATGTTTTTATACAAACACATGCATACACAAATTTAATTGTGGTAAACAAAGGACAGCTGGATCCTCTGCAGACCAACCCAATGTGCCTGAGAAGCACTTGGGACCTGAAAAAGCAAAGGCACCCACTTACCTCTGAGAAGAACGCGACCGACGTCATTTGTGTGAAACCACAAATATTTATTTTTAATGAAAAAATACTTAAAGTGTGCCACAGTGTCCATATATTCATTTGAGTAGTAGTACAAAGATATGTATTTCTGAGAAAAAGTCTTAAACACTGTAGAAAATAAATGTGGTTCTTAAATTATGTCAAAAGAAACCAGTAAAAAAGTCATGTTTTATACACTGGAATAAAATGAAACGATTAGAGAGAATAATAAATTATAATTACAGTATTTCAAATATTTGCCTCATGCTTTTTTTTTTTTTTCCTCCTTCAGCATTAGTTTTCTAAATGTGTCACGTAGAATAGGCCCTCAGAAGCCAGCAGTCAGAATGGGCTTTCAATGTGGATAATTGGATGTGGAGCTGAATAAAGTCCTGGAAAAATGACACCACCGTTGGTTATTCACTGGTACATGAAACATCAGAACATGGCAGTTTTAGGTTTGCACTGAACTATGTATTTTTGTTACTGGAAATTAATTTAGTGTTTTTTTTTTTTTTTTAAATCAACTAATTTTTGTATAGTTTAATGAACTAAACAGCAATTATGGTCCTTAGCAAGGATGTCACCCAAGCACACTGCACGACGTGCTTACGGGATGGACACGCTGGATTTGGCTCTTTACACAGCCCACGTTAACAAGAGTTTGGGACCCTTTCAGGTCTGATCAAGCACTGCAAAATGTTTAAAACTATAAAGTGCTTCGAAATACAAATCATTTTCCCTCTTCAGAAACAGGAAAAAAAAAAAATAAACCCCAAACATGCACTTAAACCTGAAACCTCCATGCCTCGGGACGCTGCAGCTCTGCAGTCAAACATCCGTTTTGTGCCATTGGTTTGGAAAGTTCCTTTCCCACCCGCGGTCAGAAACTCAAATAGTGTCTAAATTGGATTTGTCAGTCTCTTCCTGGTCCTGTTTGTACATGAAGGTTAGAAGGAACAGCGCAATATCCAGGGATGACCAGTAAGCAGTGTGGGATGTGACTGCGGACCAGTATCTGCTCTCCACGAGACCTTCCCTGAGCTCAAAGTCGATCCTGTGCTCCAGTTCCACTGGAAAATGACCACGAAACAAAAACGCTCTTAGAACTGTAAAAACACCAGCGTGCTCTGCCATCAGCTTTGGGTTCTGATTCTACTTGTTGGACATAAAACACACATAATATCTCTGTGTTTTCATTTCACGGGACACTCGACCAAAGCAAAGTTTATTGATGTGCAAACACATTCTAATGCACGTGCATTTAGCACAAACCTGACCTGAGAGTGGTGCTTGGCTCAGGGGAAAAAAAAAAAAAAAAAGCTAAAAAGGAAACTAAACCCTGTTCTTAGAGGTCTTTTCCAACCTAAATGATTCTGTGATTCTAAAACTTGGGAAACGCTGGTATGTTTTTAAGCAGCTGTTTTCCTTATAGTAGCTCTATAAATACATTTATTTATACTTGTTATGATAACTAGAGAGAAATATTCAGCAAATGCTGAGGCCCCACTAGGAAACACTGTCTTTCAGAAGGGGGGTGCCCAGAACTTTCTGAAATAAATGGGTTTCTTGCATTTTTAGTGTCCATACAAGGAGACTACACCCAATACTACAAGCCCTTCCTGCAAAGTTGTCCCTCCACAGCTCTAGCCCTTTTAATATCCTGATTATTCCAAATATATTTCAGCAGTTATCCTTTTATTTCAATGGCTCTTTGATTAATGCCACATTCAAAGCAATTTCCACTGCAATTTAACTGGATCGATGGTTAATCTATTGTTAAGGCAATTTAGTGGTCAGAAAACCTCTACAAGGAGCGATGGAATAAAAAGGGACAAAAAAACCCTAAAGGGCTGCTTAGCTACAAAAGCCAAACCCCCATATTGAGTCAAAAACGCAGCCATTTATCAAAGCCAGTTTCGGGGAATTTTAATTCTTGGCTCCGGGAGCACATAAAGGGAGCATCGCACAAGCACCGGCACGGAACGACACGTCTCCGTGTTCTCCCAGGAGCATCACCCCACTTTGCAGCAAGGAGAGGGAGTCAGAGCCTTGGAATACCAGGAGACAACCGCAGTCGTTTCCAGGAAGATGTGTATATGCAAAAAAAAAAAAAACCCCAGTGGCTCTGCAGGAAGGACGCCCCGACCGGCTCCGAGAGGCCGTTCCGGGACTTGGGCGGCCGCCAAACCCCACCACAAGCCGCCCTCTCAGAAGCGAAGCCCTTGGCTGTGGATTGCATCATTCAGCCTCGCTGGCCTCTGCTCCACGTTCTCCTTCTATGGAGCAGGGATGGCTTTCGGCACAGAGGGATGTGGGATCCAGGCAGAAAGCCCTGGACGTGCCAGGCGCCCCCGGAAGGAGCTCATGGGCAGCTCCGTGACAGTCACCGTCCCGCCTCTCTTATTTCCCTCAAGTCTAAAATGAGTTTCTTGCCCTCAAACAGTGACTCAGACAGGTTATCTGTTGAAATCAGTGATGAACAGACAGCGATCTATCATGTGAATGCTGTCACAAGATACAACACACTTGTGCCTCCTCTGATTGCAAACCCCCCCCCCCGCCCCACCCTGTAGTGATGGGGAGTTCAGAAATAAAATCAAGTATGAATTCCCTTAAAGGAAGTACCAATATTTTCTTTAAAAAAACCCCTCAGCTGCTAAAATTGGACTTTATGTTCTGGGTGGTTCAGATCAGGACAAGGAGGGGTAGCTTCTGCTTCCGGTATGATGTGTCTTTAAATCTAGATTGCTTCAGAATTGGAATTGTACGGGGAAATTGGAAATGTCTGGGGGAGAAAGGGTTTAAACTAACCAAGGGCAGGTTTAAATCAGGTATTAGGAAGGAATTCTTCCCTGTGAGGGTGGTGAGGTGCTGGCACGGGTTGTCCAGAGAAGCTGTGGCTGCCCCGTCCCTGGAAGTGCTCAGGGCCAGGTTGGACGGGGCTTGGAGCAACCTGGGATAGGGGAAGGTGCCCCTTGAAGGGAATGGAACTGAGTGGGCTTTAAGGTCCCTTCCCACCCAAACCATTCTATGAAATTTAAATAAATCCATTTAAAGATAAATGGTGAGCTGGATTCTGTGCAGCAACTATATTGCTTTTCCTATTGGAAGTCTAGGAATTACTGATATGCAGATCCCATTAGCCCAAACTCATACAGGCCCATATTTATATGGTGTACATGTATGTACAAACACATACAGAGATAAACCTCCTTTGAAAGGACAAAAAGATTAAAGGAAGAACAAAGAGTCAGTCACTGAGAAATTCAAAACATAGGAACAGATCCACAGAATCCAAGAATGGGTTGGGTTGGAAGGGACCTCTCATTCCAACCCCTGCCAAGGGCAGGGACACCTTCCACTGTCCCATGTTGCTCCAAGCCCTGTCCAGCCTGGCCCTGAACACTTGCAGGGATCCAGGGGCAGTCACAGCTTCTCTGGGCAACCTGTGCCAGTCTGTCAGGTGGACTCATCACTCACCTGTGGGTTCGAGGAAGCCTGAGCTGCTGTGGGGTAAAGGTGGTGTCCCAACGGTTGTGGCCTTCTTGTCCTCCCCCTCAGCTCCTTCTTTTCCTGTCTCCATTGACTGTGGGGTTGTGCTGGATCGGCCAAACCTGGAGAAGAGCATCCCTCCGAGGCCCTTCCCGATGCTCGCAGCTCCTGCATCCGGCACGAGGAGGGGGAAAAAAAAACCCCAAGGAGCATAAATCAAACTGTAAATTAAAGTCAGTGTAGCACCCACTAATTAGAGCTGAGTGACAGGCGACTGAAAACACTCCTCGTGCTTTTCCAGGGTGGGAACAGCTCATCTGACTGAACAGCGCACTGTTTACCCCGAGACTAATCTCGTGTACAAGCAAAAGCTGTAATTTGGAAACTGCATTTAGGGGGGGAAAAAAAAACCATGTGAGATTTCTTCTGCAGCGAGAAATCTGGTACTTTTAAGGGTATGCTGTAATTACTCTCTCATAAAAAGTCTAAGACAAAATGCTTTATAGCAACGTTGGCACCTCCTGCACTTAAGAATCCCATCAGGAGATTTAAGACATTTCTCCTGTTAAGGGTCCTTAAGTTGGCATCGCCCTTACAGACATTTAAAAATCTTATATCATCCTTTAAAAGGACTATTTTGGCTGCTCAGGAAGACGGTTGTAAAAGTTAAGAGCAGTTATGTTTTATCCCGACTTTGCTGCCACCTCATGGACGAGACATTAAAGTTACTATAGCAACCCTCCAAAAAAAAAGTCACCCTGCTTTGAAAGACCACATATTTCGACTTAAGGACTAAACTGCTTTTAGAGACTTTACTTATTTGATTGGGAAGATTCCTGGCGCTAAGACTCTTCCAAATCCCACACAGAGAGCTAAAGAAAAGCCTTGAGTCAACAAAAACTGCAAGTGCATGCTCAAGTATAAGCTCCAGTGAAGGGGGGGTGGTTTAAGCTCACTTAAACCAGGGCTTATTTTGACTCAGAAAGCTAGAAGGCAACAGACTTTATATTAAAACAGACTGAATTTCCTATTGTAGAATCATGAGTTAAATATAACTGTAATAGTTTACATGGTGTGATTTTTCTCCTATTCGCCAATACCAGAAAATGTAGTCAGAAAACAAGCTTTAATTTAACTTTTTTTTCCATGAAGTAGAGTGGAAACTATTAAACCACTGGGATGTTACTTCAATAAGAGAGACAAAAGTAAGGCAGTAAGAGCATAAACTACATCATCTTCCAGTAAGCCATGATTCCAGCATATGTAAACTGTTTTTTGAATTCAGAGTAAATGTCAGCTGGGATTAAAACAAAAAAGTTAAACAAAAACTGTCTGATTCTGTGAAACACACAGGAATAGAATCATGGGACCTTAAAGATCTCCTGCCATGGGCAGGGACACCTTCCACTGTCCCATGTTGCTCCAAGACCCGTCCAACCTGGCCTTGGACACTTCCAGCGATCCAGAGGCAGCCACAGCTTCTCTGGGCAACCTGTGTCAGGGCCTCCCCACCCTCACACACAACAATTCCTTCCCAATATCCCATCTAACCCTGCCCTCTGGCAGTGGGAAGCCATTCCCTGTGTGCTGTCCCTCCATCCCTTGTCCCCAGTCCCTCTCCAGCTCTCCTGGAGCCCCTTTAGGCCCTGCAAGGGGCTCTCAGCTCTCCCTGGAGCCTTCTCGTCTCCCGGCTGACCCCCCTCCGGCTCTCCCAGTCTGGCTCCGGGGCAGAGTTTGCTCGTAACTCCTCACCACGGAGCAGTGAAGCTCCGCAGGAAGCTGCTGTTCCCAACCCAAGGGGCCCGAAGGACATTACCCAAAATACTGGCTTTGCCTATGTTTGTTATGGACTCCCCGTAGTGCCGCCGGACCAGCACCGGTGACGTGGTCGGGCTGGGTGCCGCCGAAGCACTCTCGCTGTCAGGAACTGAGGTAGCTTCTTTCGTGGGGTTGAGGAAACTTGGCTTCATGTGCTCGTAAGGGAGAGGGTTTGCGGTGTTGTACCAGTGGATCTGGACAGGCGAGATGTTGCTGTAGTGTTTCAGAATCAGAGGTTCTAATCTGTAGGCCTGTAAGAGGAAATAAAAAAAAAAAACAAACAAAAAACGCCCGCAAGAACCTCTGAGCGTCAAGACTAGAAAAAGAGTCACGTTCTTTTCACATACAGAGTCCTCCTCAACCTCAAATCCAAAATACCTGTAAGAAGCAAAGCCTAGAAAGCGACAGAATTTTGGTGTTATGGTCTGATTCACTTCTATTTTCCCAGGGAAGTTTATTTTCACCTGGAAGATTTATCAGCTGCCCAGCTGTTTGTGCATTCACTTCTGCACGTGTCCCTGCAACACCAGTACTGCAGGTTGCCAGGAACACACCAGTTACTATCAGATGGTTGTTACCATGCACTGCCAGAGCAAACTTTATATAAAGTTAAGCTGATTTTGCACAGCAGAGAGGGAGGAACTGGCTGTGTAAATGTTTTGTTTGATGACTCTCTGTTGACCTCTGTGCAAATCGTGAATTCTGCTTATTAAAAAAATAATTTTCTATTGATGCATTGTTTTTCTTTGTTTACTTAAGTGTAGGAAAACATTCTGCACTTCTTTATCTTAAAACTAAGCGAAGTTACTGTTTGTGGGACCAGAGACTGACCATGTCCTAGACATCCCAGGAAAATTCTGATTTTGGAGGAGCTGAACACGGCCTTGAGATGACCAGAACCAGCATGTTTGGAAAGAAGTCTGAATATGCTTAAATTGAAGTACTTTAAATACAAAAGCATCCCCAAACTGCTATTCTACATGAAATTCCAAATCAAGTTTGCATCAAAGAAGTTGCCAAGGTGATGCAGCTTCATCATCCTGCCTTTTGTAGCAGATAATGCTGGTTGCCTACAGAAGAGTGTAAGGGCAGGGCAAAGCTACACCAATAATTCTCTCCCAAGTACTATCCCACCCTCTAACAAGCTGTTATTCAGGATCACTTGGGAAAAAAAACACTGTCTTTTTTTTTTCTATAGCATCTTGTAAACTGCTTGTGAAGCCTTTTTTAACAGCAGTATTGGCTTCGAACGGATGATGTTTAATGGAAGTCGGAAAGTTAAACACAAAATCCTCATCTGAAAAGGATTATTTCTTTGCGATAAAAAAGGATAAGAGTAATAACAATATTATGCTTATTAATATGAAAAGAGAAGCAAAATATATGATACCTCAGACAATTATTTGTAGGAATTGCTATTCTACAGTTCCAAAAACCCAAGACAACGTACAATCATCATTAACAAATCGTTCTCTGCTGGAACACACTCGGTGTTGATTCTCACACTTCGCAGATCACACATTATCAGAGAGCTGATGCTTAAAAACAGTCAAGGCAAAAGCTGCAATTAAGACTCACCACTGGATCTGTTGGGTGAAAAATATTTAATAAGCGGTTACAAATTGTCCTGGGCAGAATATGGTCCTGACTCCCACTGTTTCCTGGACGGATGCCACGCAGTGCCAAAAACACTGCTAATGGAGATCCCATACAGAAGAAATTCTCAACCTAAGGAGAGATTTCATCCGTGTTAATAAGGATGGAAATGAGGTTTTTTTACGCAGCGGGATTTGGTTTCTCTCACAACTGATTTCTCAGTTTCCGAGAGGGACTCGGACAACATCACTCAGTCAAAATGGAGAAGGCCACTATAACATACACACATGGAGGTTAATTTTCCCACTTCCTTTGGCTGCATGCTGTGGTTGCTACACAGTCGGAAAACCAAAAAGCAAGTCAGATACCTGAACTCAGAGTTCCACCAACACTGGAAAGGCTGGAGCGAGAAGAGTTTGGATGACACCAAGGAACTATGATGAGTCTGATTCCTCCTGAGCCTTCCCAAAGCCTACCACACCTCTTGAATCTTATCCCTAACCAAGGATTCTATGATTTTTTTTTGCTACACGCACCCCAAAACCCCTGGTGTTCAGTGAACAGAGTGGTGCTTGTCATGACTGCCACCACATCCCATGCCCGGGGACAGCACTGAGGGATCCTCACACCACCCAAAGCTGCTGTGACCTTGCCCTAAGTCCTGCCTCCAACACCAACAGGCAACTGAGTAAACCTGAGCTGACCCCTCAGCCAGAGGTCACCAAGCCTGCATCAGTGGTAACAACTTTTGGTCACTACCAACCTGAGGTTGGGATTCAACGCTGACCTAGAGGTGAATGGCTTCATATCCCATCACCAATCCTCAGACACTGTCTCCCAAAAACATCAAACGTAAAACTCGTCAGTTGAACGTATTTCTGTAAGTCAAAATTACTTTTTAACCTCCTTTTTTTTTGAAAAATGAATTTTACCATTATCAGATCTTCATGGTTACTTTCCCTAGGAGTGCCCAGAGTGCAGGGCACTACAACTGGGCAACTCCTAGTGTGCTGCTACTCAACCAGCAAGAGAAACTGCTGAATTCTTGCTAAATGGGATACTTGGAATCCCATGTGCCTTCCCTGTATGTCAGCACATGGAGCGAGGGCGTAGGAATAATGGTCCGTTTCATCTCTCGGATTCCAGCGCTGCACAAAACATTCCTCCTCCTCTGATTTGGCACTGGGACCCCACCTCTGCCTTCCAAAAGAATGCCTAAGTGCCAGTTCAATGGAAAAAGGAAACTCCAGGTGTTCAGCATGGCTATTCAATGTCACCTGCAGCAAAGCACAGCTCTGTCATCTGTGTTGTCACTCGAGTCTGGTGCAAAGTTTTTTCCATTCTTATAACCCAGCCTTACACAGACTTTACATTCTGGCAGTTTGGACAAAGAGCTGCCTCATCTTCAAATACAACAGAAACAGATATCCCCAGTGCAATCCCTTAAATTGAATAAGTAACCTTTAACCCTGCCCATCTGATATTCCCGTGTCGAGCATCTGAAGTGCACAATTACGGTTTTTCCACTTTAGAAAGAAATCAGACAGTGCCTGCCAGCTTACACTTAGCAGAGGCTCAAAAGAGACTGAGAAAAACCTCAAAAGGTAACTGGTTTCAGTGGTTACACGGTGTGTGGCTTTTTGTTCCACGTTTGTTCCATTGTTTCTATTGATAAACACAAGATTACCGGTGGCCAGATGCTTTCCTGGAGGGCACCGCTCTTTGCTGTGCTTTCTTACATGCAAAAAACCCCTTTCAACCTGGTCCTCCAGCTTACAGAGTCAAAGTACCAGCTGGTGGGTATCTTAGTAGTGGCACCAGATCAATACTGAAGCAGTGAATGCTAAAAATCAAAAGTCTTCACTGAAAGGGTGGTCAGACATTGGAACAGGCTGCCCAGGGCAGTGGTGGAGTCCCCATCCCTGGAGGGACTTGAAAGCCATGTGGATGTGGCACTTGGGGTCGTGGTTTAGTGGTGAACAGGTCTTTTCCAACCTTAACAATTCTATTATTCTATGATTTTAAATCCAAAGTCCTTTAAATGGCAGCCATTAGACTGTCAGCGCTGTTGGAGCGTGGCTGAAGATCAGGCTGCTGTGTGCTGAAACCTGCTGGGAACAGAAGACCAAAATCTTTGTAGAAAGGACTAAAATCTTTATAGAAAACACGTATTAATTTTGCTGTTTCTCTAGAAGCAGGAGTGGGGCATTTCACGTCTATTCCTGTAAATGTTCAGCAACAGAGGAGACATGTTTATGAACATGACCTTTCAGTGCAGCACTTTTCTCCTGGTTATGATTCATAAACAGAACACTTAATGAATTTATTTGTATTTTAAGCAGAACCTGAGCCAAGTAGTCATCCATTCAACTTAAGACTGCAGTATTTTCATAATTAAATTTAAAAAAAAAAAAAAAACAACTGAATGAGTCAACAGGAGCGAGGCAGCACTTTGTGCATTGGTACGTGCGTGCGTGGAGGGGCAAATGAATGTGAAGTACAAGCTGGAGCTTCTTCCAGAGGAGTTTCTGCAACCCTGGATGAATGAGAAGTGCCCAGGAATCCTGAAGCCCCTTGGGCCAGCACATTGCAAGCCCAGATTTAAATGAATTCCCACCTCAGAACCAAGGAGCCACTGAGGTACATCCTGCCCTCCTCTTCCCGACGGGCTGAAAATCACCCGACAACACTCTTATTTTCACACACCACAGAGTCATGAAGGGTATCACACCATTCCCCCTGTTTCCATGTCCTTCGGCCCCTTTAGCCTTTAACTCCAATTCCTCTTACGTATCTGGTAAGGAGAAGACTGTCCTTTTAACCCTTACTTTTACAGTAGACACTGGCTTTGCTTTTAACCCACACAGCTCCTATTGGTTTAGCAGATAAACCCATCTGAGGAGAAGGAGAGGAAGAGAGATAAAGATACCTCACCCTCAGGACCCTATTCTGGTGGCTTGTCCAGTATAGTACTGGACTCCACATCTTTATGTTTTGTAGGTTTTTCTCCTCTCAAAAGGGTCAGTCAAACACCCAGATGGTTTTAACTCTAATATTAAATACAAAGTAAGCTGCTGTATTTATTCTAGCATTTGTCTTGCCAAAAGCTATCTTCGTGCTCACTCAACGTCAAGCAAAGTTTAACTCTTCTTCATGCAGGACCGGTGACTCGGTCTCATCCTGGGAAGCTTAATTTGCTTCACTCCATAAAAAAGCCAGTACAGCTCCACATGCCCATTCCACGGAGTTAGAGAGCCTAAGGAGATCAGTGACCAAAGCCTCCAGTCTCCTGCCTTTCAAAGACCAAATAAATGGTGGATCAAGCCTTTTTTTGTGGTGAACAGCAACTCCTGATCAAACCAGAGCTCTGCTCTGCCATGAAGAGCCAAGGGGAGGTGGATGGTGCCTACAAAGCAGTTTGTTCTCTTTCAACAAGCCAGTCACCCCCTGTAAGCTGGACTGCCTTGCTGATGAGCAATCCTATTTCACTTCCATGGAAAGCCTCTCTCTTTCTGGAGCTCTGCCCCCAGCAATGGGAGTCACTGGTGTAAAGCTCCACAGAACAAAACATCTTCCTGTCAGCAAGGGTAAGAAAAAGGATGTACAGCACTGGAAGAACTACCTGAAAATTATCTATCTAATCTATTTAGATAGATAATGTCCTCTTTTCTTCCCTCTTTCTTTCCCCCTCCCTTTCCCGCTCCACCTAAAAAAATGCAACTGTTCAAAAAACCTTCAGTTTAAACACCACTGAGTGAGGATTAATCTTTCACAGAGCTGGGGGAGTATCAGCCTGACTCCAGCTTCCTTGATGGTGGAGATAACAGCCTGACACATGCTTTCAAGCAGTGATGAAAAGGAGAAGGCTGTGACAAAATGAATTATGGTCCGTTTCCTCTTTTTTATGGCTCAAGATTGACCTTGGCTTCTGGGAGCCCTTCTGAACTCCGAAGGAAAGAAAAATGGCAAGTTAAGAAACCATAATCTCTTTTATTCTCATCTGTCATGTCACAGTTTTATGGTTTGATATTTCAGGATGGAGTTGAGCAACTAGAAGGTGTCGCACATCCCACCCAGAAACCAGAAAATGCCTTTTCCCAATGATAAGGAATTCTAGCAAATTGTACAGCTGATTAGCAAGCAATCTGTTTCACGAGACTAGAAGTGTGCTGACTGTCAGACCGGAATAATTTGGAAGGAAAATCCACTGCTGGAGGAAATTCAACCAGATTTGCTCAGAGAGATGTGACATGTTAGAAGTAGTCCCCCAGGAAAATGGATTATTCAACTAAGCAGAAGTGAATTTGTTTAAGATACACGATTGATGTAATTTCCCAAATGGCTTTTACCTTCCCATAGAGTTGTATGTGTGTGTGTTATACAGCAGCAATCTATATACAAGTTTATATATTACATATATTTATTATCTATGTATTTAGATATATGTTTACATATAATCACATATAAATACACGTAATAGAATCATAGAATGGTTTGGGTTGGAAGGGACCTTAAGGCCCATCTTGTTCCAACCCCCCTGCCATGGGCAGGGACACCTTCCACTAGACCAGGTTGCTCTAAATTTATTACAAATATATATTTGTAACAAACAGTAAGATATTAATAGAGTAACATGTTCACACACACATACACACACTTCATCCAACACATTCCAATTATTCTACCAAAATCATGTCTAGGGACATGAGACAAAAAAATAGGCAGAATGACTCATTGCAGGTGTATTTTTGCAGCAAGTAGAACATCCAGGAAAAACCTCTCAGACATACATACCTTAAATTTTAAGACAGGTGGTTTTGCTATGGTGGATGCCTTTAACCCATGTAACCTCTCTTCTATCTCTCTCAACCTAGAAAATAGAGATCTTTCTGAGATCCAATAAAAAATGCAGCTTTAACCTCTCTGATCCAAACAGGCATTCCTGTGGGGTCCAACAGTTTTGTCTGCTGGGAAGAGAGAGTGATGGTGTCAGTATTTCTTGGAGCAGCTCAATACTGATTAAGTATCAAAGTATGTCAAATCCTGTTCCTCTGACCACAGAAGGAATCACTCAACACGTGACAGCTCCCTTGTTCACATCCCCCCCAAGCATCTGCCCACCCTCCTTCTTCAGGAGTAGGTGACTCACCTCCTGTTTCCTTGGTGATTTTGCAGCCAAATCACCTGCTTTATTTTGCTTAAAAAACCCAAACAACACCAAAGCCATGGGAAACTCCATGGCTTGAACATTGTGGAGTTCTGTGTTGTGGTGGAACACTCTGGAGGGCTGTGTCCCACCCTTTCAACTATCATTAAAAAAGGTTGTTCACCTGTTTTTCTAGTTATCCCAAATTAAAAAAGCAGCTACAATATAAAGCTCACATATGGACAGGCAAAACTGTCCCCAATCCCAGTAGAATTCCAGAAGTTACAGTCTGTTTTCCATCATTTCAGAATGAATTGAATTAAAATGGCTCATGAAATAGAGAGCCACTCTTTCTATACAGAAGTGCCAGTGTCAAATGGTACTCGAGATTACTGTGGATCCAACCAGAAGCACTTCAGAGGATGACTAAGGATGACTAACTCAAATTATCATTTTTCCCTGATCATATGCCAGGGATATGCCTGAAGGGTCATCTTACCACTGGAACACTTCATTAGGTCTCTTAACTTCCCTTCTCTCAGAAATATTGCACTTTATCCAGCCTTGCAGCTGACAGAGACGCCCTGTACCACTCCCTTGTGACACACATCCAAACCTGACTGCAAGCACAGCAGGAGATCTCTTGCTGTATTCATGCTTCCAAAGTACCACCAATACCAAGACATGCTCCAGGAAGGAACCAAAAAGCTGTGATTCATGATTTATCACGTCCCTCTTGAAAGACTGAAACTCAAGTTACTATTATTAGATCCTCTACCTAATGAGTGTCTCGTAACACCTCGGTATCCCCATCCTTGGAAGTGTCCAAGGCCAGGTTGGAAAGGGGTTGGAGCAACCTGGTCTAGTGGAAGGTGTCCCTGCCCATGACAGAGGGTAGAAGTGGGTATCTTTAAGGTCCCTTCCAATCCCAAACCATTCCGTGAGTCCGTGTGGATTCAGAGCTCCTCCAGCAGTGCCTGCCCAGTCCTGTGTTTAGCATCTACCACCCAGCCCCAGCAGAAGAACATCACCCTCAAAAGATAACAGCCCTGGTGGGTTCTGCAAACACTCCCAAGGGCATTATCTAGGGCTGAGGTTTTCTCCCTTAACAACTGGAGGTGGGTGCGTTACCGTTGTTTAGTTATGTAAAGTTCCTCAAGTAAACGCTGCTCCTCGTAGCTCATCCAACGGTCTTCCAGCTCCTCCTCTTCCTTCTGCAGCAACTGTTCATAAAGCCTGACTGGATTCCAGCCAGTCATGATGTCGTAGGTGATGACACAGCCCAGCGAGTGGGACACGATGGAGACTTTCCCTCCTTTCTCCTCAAACTCCGGATTCCGGGAGCAGAAGAGCGTGTACAGCCGGTTCAGCTCCTGCTGCAGCCCCTTCACCAGCTGTTTCAAGAGGGTGAGGAAAGACAGTTAAATATCAACATTTCATTACTCCTGTTGGTGTTCAGGGACGTTCACATCCTACACTGACCCTTTCCTGGGATGAGCAGGGAGGTCTGTGCACTTTGGCTGGGAAGACGAGCACAGTTTCAGGGCCGGCAGCAACAGCTTGGCTGATTGTCACTGACTCCAGTGGTTCATCTCCCTCCTCCAGAGCCAGCAGCAACCACCACACAGGACATGTGGTGACCCCAGAACTGCTACACCACACAGCCCAAGGCACTGGATTGCACTAAACACTTAAATAAACGACAGTTGTGCCTTCACAGCATCCTCTGAGGTGAACAAATACAAGGGACCTGGTTTTCACCAGCACAGCAGTGACTTCTATCACAGTGGTATTTCCCTTCTTGCTTGATTCTCCCTCACTTTCTCCACTTTTCACAGCACTGAACGTTTCTCCTGTGTCAGAGGTTCAGCTCCTTTTTTAACTTAAGGAGGATGGAAGGAGCCTGAGTCACACATGACCTGGAATCAACTCACATCTCTGGCACAATCCTGGCATTACCCCGAACAAGTCACACCCACTTCTCCATTTAACAAAGTGAGCAACAGCATTCCTACCTCACAGGAGGGAACTGGGAAGAGAAATCCATTAAAATGGGAGTGCTCAGACACTACAGTGAGAGCCTGAATGGGTTCTGGGAGAAAAAAAAAATCCTCAAGTTGCTTTTGGATCTTGTAGTCATCAAGACTTTCATTCCCCTGCCTGGTTGCAAGGAGATGGAGTTTTGTGTCCTCCTTCCCCTCCTACACCTGCACTTACTGTGAATTCTTCCAAAGGAATCTGAATGAATGGAAGGATGCTGCTAAGAAATAAAAAGCCTCATCTCAGGTAAAAGGATATTACAGGAGGAGAAAAAGCAGAAATGAAGCAAGGCAGAGACAGAATTTGAACACTTTATACAAACAGTGCCAAGAAAAATACTCTTCTAGTTACAGGGTTTCTAGGAGAGTTTTTTTTTGGGGGGGGGGAAAAAAAAGGAATGCAACATGATTTTCAAACATCACAGACTAATCCACAGTACTACAGCAATAAATATATATTGGTCCTATGAGTCTCTGAGAAGCTTATCTGCTTGGAATCCTACACTATAGGATAAAGAGGTCTAGAATCACAGCAAGTATTTTAGAGAGAAATGTCAAAAAGCAGGAGATTTGGGAACTGGCCAATACAAAAAAGAAAAAAAGAAAGGCAGCTTTGCCTGTGAAACTCAGGAAATAAACTGAGCAATGCTTCCAGGCTATGGCACAGAGGAGGACAAACAAGAAATTGCAAATCATTCCCTTGTTAGCAACGGGAAATTAAAGCTATAGAACATGTAATTTCGACATGATTTTTCAAGAGCCTGAGTCATTACTGAATATAAATATGAATAGCACCAGGACTGTCAGTGTTTGATACACATTTTACCGAGCGAGGATCCACACAACAAACCTGGTGCCTGAAGCTCTGCGAAATGATTAACAAAGCCTTGCAACAGCCTGGAGAAATGAGTATCAGAGCACCTATTTGCAAGTGGTTTTGACTGTGGTGCTGCCTCTTCTTGCATTTGGGTCTACGCACACTGTGGGCATCACTTTCACACATGAACAAACAGAGGTTTCAGCAAGAGTTGGAGCTGAAAAGATCAATCAGGACTAGCTCTGGCTGGCTGGTATTTCCTCCATTTAAAAAGGTTTTGATTAAAACCCAAATCAAAATAGCAGGGATCAGTTGAAATCAAAGTGGTTTGGGATTCCTGCCAGGAGTTCAGTGAAATGAGGGAACACTGATGTAGAATCATGGAATGGTTTGGGCTGGAAGGGACCTTAGACACAATCTTGTTCCAACCCCCTGCCATGGGCAGGGACACCTTCCACTAGCCCAGGTTGCTCCAAGCCCTGTCCAACCCAACCTGGAACAGTTCCAGGGATCCAGGGGCAGCCACAGCTTCTCTGGACAACCTGTGCCAGGGCCTCACCACCCTCACAGACAATTCCTTCCCAATATTCCATCTAACTGCCCTCTGGCAGTGGGAAGCCACTTCCCTTGTGCTGTCCCTCCATCCCTTGTCCAAAATCTCTCTCCAGCTCTCCTGGAGCCCCTTCAGGCACTGCAAGGGGCTCCCAGGTCTCCCTGGAGCCTTCTCTTCTCCAGGTGAACACCCCCAGCTCTCCCAGCCTGGCTCCAGAGCAGAGGTGCTCCAGGCCCTGGAGTATCTCCATGGCTTCCTCTGGACTTGCTCCAGCAGCTCCACGTTCTCCTCATGTTGGGGACCACAGAGCTGGACACGGAACTCCAGCAGTTTCCATGGGTGGCTGCTGGGATACCCTCCAAAGAACCCAACATCCATCATCCTGCCATCAGGGACCTCAACAGCAACTAGCTCAACAGCCCTGTACCCTACTTTCCTGTAGCCCGTTCCAGCACAGTCTATTTCCCTGGAAAAGCAGACAACTTCCTGGAAGAATGATATTGTGTCATCCCCCCCACCCAGGCACAGAGCGGGTAAATAATCTCTGGCACCGCGGCATTTCCGTTACAAACACCTTGTTTTCTTGCAATCTGGAGGCAGTAAAACAGAATATTCTCGGAAAATCCTGGTTGGACACCGAGTCCAACCCTGCCTTTCACCGTCCTGCTCCTTAAATACATGCTGTTCCTGGGAAGTTAGGCAAAAACATGGACACCAACTAAGAAACCGTGCATGGGTTTTAAAACAGCCGCATACTCGGAAGCCAACTGAATCATCTGAGGGAGATGATTCCTGAACTCCAAATTCCTGGTTACCAAACTTAATTGTGGAGTAGAAGTAGGAAATCCTCCAGATTTCCAGGTGCTGTGAATGGTCTGGTTTTGCTGCTCTGCCAAACCAGAAGTCCTCCACCTGCAGTGAGCACTTATGGATGTTGGTGTCCTGCCAAAAGTTCTGTGCCAGTACTAAGATTAGAAACTGAACCTTTGTGGTGCACAGTAAGAAAAAAAAAAAAGAAATTTAAAGAAAAAGCATATTCATTTAAAGTCCCAGCTAAAAAACTGCTTGGTTAAGCAGTATATGAAGGTAACATTTATGGGTGGTTGGAACTAGATGATGTTTAAGGTCCCTTCCAACCCAAGCCAGTCTATCATTCCATTCTGTGATTTAGTCCTGATTTGCTTTCTTAGCATAAAATATTCTAACTTGTAAAATAAAAGTTTGGTTTGAAGTACAACACGAAACGCTTCCAAATCTCTTTTGTAGTTACAGCTTGATATATACTCTAACACTCCATATAAAAATACCTTTTAAAAACAACAACTGGCTTTGTATTTCCTAAAATCAGTAGGTTTTTTTTTTCATTGGAATTAAACCATGAAAAACGTAGCTATCAAATTTTCTCTCCTAAATGGCATCACTGTAATAAAAACAATTTTTCAAGAGCTGATTTTTTTTTTATGCACAGCTTGTCTTTTTGCTCACTCTGAAGGGTTTATGGGAATCTTAATTAAATACTATCAAATTAAAAAAACCCCAAACGGCAAAAAAATAACTCATCCTCCCAAACCCACAACACCCAAGTGGCAGCTCCATGTCTGCACCTCATGGTCAGGTTTTAAGTAATGAGTGCCTCACCCTGAGCTTGCTGAAAGCTTCTCCTGCTCCCTCTGCACCTACATCAAGGAATTCCTGATTAAAAGGAGCCCTTTTCCCACTAGTTTCCCTTTGGGAAAGAACCCAAGCCTCACTGCCTGCTGATCCACAGGATCTACCATGTGCTTACAGGAAGCACTTGCTGGTTCTGCCTGAAAACAGAAAAGCAGGAATCAACCACAAAAAACCCAAGAAGGAATAATGGGATGCAACATGACCAGACCCCTCTCTCTTTTTCCATCTCCTCTCCTCCCTCCCAATTCCCATCTGGTTTTGGGGACCAGTGGGACTGAACACCCAGAGCTGTTTCTCCATCCAAGGACTTCACAGGGCTTTCCCAACAACCTGAGTTTCCTTGAGTTGCCCAGATTCCCAACCCAGATAACCACCTCCCCCAAGGCTTCTCCCACAGACCAAACAAGCTCAGATATCTCACAGAAGAATAAATGAGGCAGCA
This sequence comes from Oxyruncus cristatus, assembly GCA_013399855.1. NCBI lineage: Eukaryota > Metazoa > Chordata > Aves > Passeriformes > Cotingidae > Oxyruncus > Oxyruncus cristatus. The sequence goes on from VXAY01004182.1 coordinate 142,723, forward strand.
GCCGATGTTTTTCCCAGGCAGCTGCTCCCCTGATCCCTGTGCAGCTGCTCTGACTGCTGATTTTCTGCCTGCTCTGCTCTGTTACCCTCAGCTCTTCCAGAAGGACCAGGGAAATGCAGCATGTTTACTTGTCTGTTACTGAGCAGATCAAACACTGTAACAAAAGGGAACACTTCCTATTCCTCCCAGAAAGAGCTGTGTCAAATCCCATCCTCCCAGCTGGCCTTCCTACCTCAGTGTTAGTTTAGCATCAAACACTGAAGTATTTCAAGGAAAGGTAGAGAAAAATCTTCAAGTGTTCCTGTTCTCTTTCCCAGGGAAGTCCTTCCTCTCTGTTCTGATTTTTAGGGAAAAATCTGTGAAGCACCTTTTGCAGACCAACTGTTTTCAGTACTTAAGTTTAGCCCAGGATTAAAATGATACAAGTCTTGTAGATGTAACATTAAATACTCATAGATACCCAGAGAAAATCCTTCCAGTGACTAGAGGGCCTCTAAGAGAGTCTGAGAGGGACTTTGGACAAGGGCCTGGAGGGACAGGACAAAAAGGAATGGCTTCCCTCTGACAGAAGGCAGGTTTAGGTTGGATATTGGGAAGGAATTGTTGGCTGGGAGGGTGGGGAGGCCTTGGCACAGGTTGCCCACAGAGGCTGTGGCTGTCACAGCCCTGGAAATGTCCAAGGCCAGGTTGGACGGGGCTTGGAGCAACCTGGGATAGTGGAATGTTTCCCTGCCCACGGCAGGGGCTTGGAACAAGACGGTCTGTAAGGTCCCTTCCAACCCAAACCACTCTGTGGTCACTATTTGCCCGAAGCTCCGTTTATCAGCTGAAGTTTTGCCAATAAATCTTCCATGCAGGAAACTCAAGCCCGCAGGATCAAGTTGCTCAGAAGTCATCAGCACATATTCAGACAAACTGAGGTTAAACACTGTGTGCTCTTCACAAACCAAATGAAAGGCAGAGTCAGGAATGGTCTTTCTGCACATTTGTTCTGTGACAGTTTGTGCAATTCAAGGTAAAGCCAAAAAACCACACTGTCGACCAAGGACTGGGCTGCTGGACTTGATCAGCCCCAAAATGCCTTTTACTTTGCAGTTACATGCCTGCTCGGCCTATGGCTTCCAGGGAATCCCCGTTCCATCCATTCAGGAATGCTGGTGGTACAGGCACGGGCTTTAAAAGGACAAGATGGGAGCGCAAAACACATCCCTGTCATTTCAGTCAGTGACAGGCACTGTCATTTCAGAAGGAGCTGTGGGGAGGCTGACAATCAGGGCAGCAGGATCATGTCTCTAATCACCTCCTGGGTATTGGGCAAGGCTGAACTGCTGGATCACGATGGGGAGTGAGATATCCAGAGCTGCTGTCTGGCTCAGTTTTGTGCAGAACATTAACAGCATCCTGTGCTGAGCTGGACAAATCCAAACCTCTAAATCCCTGGCACCGGCATCTCAAACAGCTGCTCGTTCCCCTCTGAGGCAAAGCAGCCCTGTGAGACACCAGCACAAATAAGTGTGAGTAGCATGTCTGTTCTTTCAAAGCAGAAGGAAGAGGGCTGTGTGCATGGTGGACAGACTCCTCCTGAGCCCACACCAAGGAGATCCAGGCAGGAGGAAAAACTCCATCCCCTGGTCCCTTCTAGTGGGTAGATCACTGGGGTCAAAGGGGCTTTTCAGTGTGTGCCAAAATTACCAGTGCAGAAAATGATACTTTCCCCCCAGTATTCAGGAAATGATTTTTTTCAAGAAAACAAGGAGTACAAAACCCCTGCTGGCACCTGGGCATAGCAGTAACACAGGGCTTGAGGCTGCTCTTGCTCAAATCCTCATTCCCACAATCATTAAGGTTCGGAAAACATCTCCAGGATCGTCAAGTCCAGCCTCTAACCCATCATCACCATCATGCCCACTAAACCATATCATGAAGTGCCACATCTACTTGTTTGTTGAACACTTCAAGGGATGGTGACTCCCTGGGCAGCCTGTTCCACTGCTTAACCACCCTTTCAGTGAAGGAGTTTTTCCTAATATCCAACCTGAGGGGCCTCCCCTGGCACTTGCTGCCAAAACCTGCACAAAGCACTCCAGTCCAAACCTTTTTTCATCTGTCAAATCCAAAAAAAACCACTTCCTCCCCTCTTGGGCTATGTGGATCGTCCTCTCCTGAGACTGCTCTCAGCTCGGACCATCCCCTGGCTGGAACTCTCAGAGTTCCTTTCTCTGTGCCATCTCCACAGGACCCTCACCCACTGGACAGTCTTCCCACACGAACAGTTAGAGCCCTAAGAGAAAATAAAATAACAGACAGCTACCTACGAAAAGGGGAGTGCAGGAAACGTGACTTCTGCACACCCCCCACCCCCAGCTTGAACAGCATGACCGTGTTTTTGTAGCTTTGTGGGAAAGGAATTTCAAGGAGGTCTGAGGAACAGTTAGTTTTGCAAGTAGCCCTTTCCAAATGTCAAGAGAACTTCAGGAGGAAGTGCAAACTCATTTGAAGTTCAGCAAGCAGGCAGCGTGTGAGCCAACTGGAGGGAGAAGAGGGTCCTTAAAAGCCAACAGAAGAGCTGCAGCTCAAGGATGGATTGTAAAGGACCGTGGAAGTGAAGACAAGGAGTTTTTGCTCCACGTGAACCTGGAGGAACGTGCCAGCACATGAGGCAGAGCCGGTGAGGCTGCTGACCCTCAGGATACAACAGTTGTCACACTCCCTGATGGCATCACTGACGGATGCCAGGGGATTGTCACAACAACAGATGAGAGGCCAGAATGAGCGGGAGCTGTGGGAACAGATGGGAAGGGCCGCGTATTTTAGTGATGAAACAAGAAAAGGATCTGTGGGTCTGTCCAGACCCAAGTCTCTCTCTCAGGACCCCTCTTGCTGCTGAAAAGCTGAGTGTAACCCATTTCTAACAAGTCACTGTGTTCTAGACTAAGTTTAGGTTCAGGCAGAGCCATTGACCTATCACTTTATAAAGCTGAGAATTCATCCAAGGACAATCCAATTAACTAAGCAAGCCATGGAAGTGCTGCCAAGCAGCATCTTCACTATTAGGTTCAACAAAATAAGCAAAACCAGTGTTAAATAGTCTCAGTTTAAAATTTCCTGCTCCACATCTTGTTTTAAAACACAGCTAAAACAATTCCCTTTAGTTGCTGAAAGGGATACTCGAAAAAAAAGATATTCCCATTGCAAAACCTCACATGCAAGAGGGATGAAAGTTCTACTAGAAGTTAATACTTGCCCTAAATTTCAAGAGTATGGTCATTAATTCTCTTTTTTAATATGTGTATAATGGCAAACCATGAAGTCATTTCAGGGTCAGGACTCTGAGCAATCTGGTCTAGTGGAAGGTTGCCCCTGTCCATGGCAGGGAGTGCAACGAGATGGTCTTTAAAGGTCCCTTGCAATCCAAATTATTCTAAGGTGGACAGTAAAGTTTCCCTGCTCTTCAACTGGGAAGGAAGTAATCCAAAAACATCTCCTACTAATCTGAGGCTACTACAGTATTTGTACTAAATCTTTAGAGATCTTGGGATGACTGATGTAAATAATATTTATCCTCTACTACAGGCATTTTCTGCCACGACATATATCAATAATTTACAGAATTACAATTAGCCTGCGAGTGAGTACAGTGAAGATCAGTAAAAAAAAAAAAAATAATTTAGCACTGTAATGAAGGTGACAACACTGAATTTACTATGCATCAATTAGTCTTTTTAATCTCTGTTACAGCCATCTATTATTAAAGAAATATGAAGCTACAGTGACACAAATGTGAAACGAAGTCGCCCACTGAAGACACTAAACCCCGAGATTACATTACCACGGGTGGCACCAGCAAGGTCAGAAGTAGAATGTGAGATGACTGCTCATTCGGAAATAGGTGGGTCTGCAGCAAAACATCAATTTGTTGCCTTTCCTTATTATCTGGGTAATGTTTAAAGGGGGATTTGGTACAGGTGAGGACACGAACAGCACAACTTGCAGCCACACAAAACCACCATGGCTGAATCTGTTGGCTGCAGTCTGAGACCAGACTGTCTGAGACGTTCATAGGGCTGTGTTGCATTATTAATGCCTGTCTGGTATCACAGCACACGCCAGGAGTCAGAGGAACCTTTTGGATATTCTCTTACCGTGCTGGAGAAGAAACAATACCTGAAATCAGAGAGGGGGTCACCCACCACGCTCCTGGAAGGCTCAGCTGAGCCACCCAGCACCTCTGGGACAGCTCTTGCGTGAAAATGGTATGAAAAGGACTCTTGCCCCTGAAAGGAGGTAGCGGCTGCCTCTCACACTGCCCACCTGCAAATCCCTTAAGGAGTTGTTTGAAGAGTGGTAAGAAGCTTTAAAGAAGCACTTCTGGTACTTCTAGATGTGGGGAAAATCCTTGAAAGGAGAAAGAAAATTTGTATCCAAGTATTGTGCAATGTGTGCTGGCAGCCCTAAAAAGCCAAACGTGCCCTGGGCTGCTTCCCCAGCAGCGGGGGAAACAGGGTCAGGGGAAGGATTCTCCCTCTGCCAGGATCCCATAGATCCCACCTGGAGCTTCGTGCCCAGCTCTGGGGTCCCCAACATGAGGAGAACGTGGAACTGCTGCAGTAAGTCCAGAGGAGGCCACGGAGATGCTCCAAGGGCTGGAGCCCCTCTGCTCTGGAGCCAGGCTGGGAGAGCTGGGGGGGTTCACCTGGAGAAGAGAAGGATCCAGGGAGAACTGAGAGCCCTTCCAGGGCCTAAAGGGGCTCCAAGGGAGCTGGAGAGGGACCTTGGACAAAGGCCTGGAGTGGCAGGATGAGGGGGAATGGCTTCCCAGTGCCAGAGGGCAGGGTTAGATGGGATATTGGGAAGGAATTCCTGGTTGGGAGGGTGGGGAGGCCCTGGCACAGGTTGCCCAGAGAAGCTGTGGCTCCCCCTGGATCCCTGGAAGTGTCCAAGGCCAGGTTGGACGGGTCTTGGAGTAACGTGGGACAGCGGAAGGGTGTCCCTGCTCATGGTAGGAGGTTGGAACAGGATGATCTTTAAGGTCCCTTCCAACCCAAACCACTCTGGGATCTGCTGACTGTCGAGTGTCATGAGGTGAACAGCGGCTTTACCCTTCTCTAGGCTGAGCTCACCACACTGCTCAATTTACTTCACAGAGCCAAAGTCAAGTTTAATAAACTCCTTTGGAGACGCTTTCAGGGTTTCTGGATGGAAAGCACCAGAGGCACCCACAGCACACAAAGAATGGTGTCGGTGCAACAAAGTGCTGAGCAGGTACATTAATCCTGAGCAATGTGTGACCACGCGAACACTCGAAGACAAGGCTCATTTCTGAGCCGGGACGAGCACTCAGAGCAAAGTGCCACAAAACAGCTCCACACTGAGCATGGGAAAACCCCCAACCTTTTCCAGAAGAATGCTCCATTTGACACTATTGTGTTAAACTCTGCAAAGTTGGGTCAGAGAAAATAAAATGGGATAAGGAAGAGTAACTTGGATATGTTGTTGCAAATGCTTCAAGAAAATTCACTCGACTTGATGAAAAATACAACTTAATATTGTGTAACCAGATCAAAGTACAGCCACAGCACACTCATTTTGTCAATTCTCATGCCCAGGCATGGTGACAAACCTGTAAAACTAGAGGTGTACTGAGCAATGAATTAAGTTTTTCATGCATTGCTGGCCAGCACACCTGAACTTCACTCACTAATCCCTTTCCCATAAGATGTCCACAGACATGCCAAGCCTCTAATGCAGTTTAAAAATATCTGTTTTAAAGCTGCCAGGGAAATTTTTGGTCCCTTGCCACAATAGTTCATGTTGGCCTCAGTTACACAATAGACAGAGAAACCTGAGACACAGGGGAGAACCCTCATCAATGAACTCTGCATTACTGAGCAGGAAGAGAGGCACAGCTTTCAGCTTTAAAATTGACAGTCTAAAGGACTTAAACACACCTAATTTTAATTGAAGAGTAGCATCAAAACCCCTTGCAAGCTTTGAAATCTCACCCTGCCCCAGTCTAACCATGCTCAGGGCACCAAGATCGTCAGAAGATTAACTACTCCACACATAATGCAGCCGGTACAGATAAAAACCTAAAATTCCTATAGAAATTAATCCTAAAACAGCCCCACAGGGGTTTTCCAGTAAGTGTGATACAAGAGGGATGCTACTGAGGTGATGCACTGCCAATGTTTTACAGGTGACTCCATTTATTTATTACATTTTATTATCATTTACTCAAGGGTTATCATTATTAAAGGTTGCTATCATTTATTTGAGGCTTTTCCCCTCTGATTCACGGGGTCACTTTACAGCTGCACAGACTGAAGCACACGTGTTCCTACAGAGACGTGTGGCAAGGTAAGATGGGAGCATCCAGAAAAAACTGGATAAATAAAAAATAAGCAGTCCCCTAATAAACCGAGTAACTGCGAATCATTTTGATTTCCCTGCAAGGCCAAGTGTACACAAACTCATTAAAACTGCCTTGGGCATGTTTGCACATGCTGCCATCCCGTCTGACAAAAAGGGAATGACAAACGTCCGAGGATTTTGCAAGGGGTAAGGAAAAATCCCAGCTCTATGGACTCCCATTGCTCTAAATACGCAGAAATCAATGAAAACACAGCTAGAACCCTCCCCATTTCTAAGCTACTGGCACAAGACATTTTAGACAGACATTTCTGCTCTAAATAAATCACACTGTACCTTTTTTTTTTGCTCCTCTACTCCCACCACTTCTAAAACCTCTGTGTTTGACTGCTGTGGATGACCACTACACAACTACAAAGTGTTAACGTCCTTCACACGGGGTTTCTCAGGAGGAAACTGTGCTGACGTTCCCAAGTCCAGTTTGTTTCAGCCTTCTCTAGTAAAACTTACTTCAAACCAGGCTTCCCACACTTACTTCATCTCTGTACAGAGGACTCGTGTAGTACATGATATCCATCGCGCTGCTGTTCAGCATATCCCGTAAACCTCGGACTTTATCCGGAGTAATGGAGTCCACAGTGTCTGGGGAAAAAGAAAAAAAAAAAACAAAAGGAGATTTAACTTACCTACAGGAGAATGATAAAATAGAGTGACAGACTGGTTTGGGTTGGAAGGCACCTTAAAGCCCATTTCGTCCCACCTCCCTGCCGCGAGCAGGGACACCTTCCACTAGGCCAGGCTGCTCCCAAACCTGGCCTGGAAATTCCAGGGACGGGATGTGCCAACGAAACCAAACAAAAACCCAAGCGAGCCACAGGCAGAGAACGAAGGCTGACAATTCTGAGGAGGACTCTGCAGACTGCAGCTACTGGCACAGCAAGAGAACCAAGCAACGTACCTCCATCGAGGGTCAGTTTTGATCTCCATTCCACCGGAAGGAATTCCACGTGCGTTGCAAGGTTGGAAAAATACTTCTCCTCTACTTTTCTTGCGGTGTCTCGCATCCTGTAAAACCAGAAAGGAACACGTTCCTGTAAAGATTGCTGTTGGTGTTCTTAGCAAATCAACCAATGCATCCAGCAACCACACATTTCCTGCAGTGCTACCTGTCAATCCCTACCAATGTAGGTGATTCCCTAAAGTTCTTCTTAAAACTCTCATAGAATGAAAAATTCTGTACATTACACGCTCAAAAGAGTTTAACTTTACCAGACTATGGGTTTAGCATAAGCCATCAAAATTCAGTTCACAGATACTTCTCAATTCTGGTAGGCTTGGGGTAGAACGTGAAAATTAAGAATTAAGAAATCAGAAACTAGAGAATTCAGAATTTCACCACTGCCTCGAAATCTAGAACCCACTGAAATCAACCATTCAACCAGTATACAAGGAAGACAATTCAGTGCCTTCAAACACTAGAAAGAAAACTATTAAAAATTATTAAAGAAATAGAAAACTATTAAAAGAAAAAGAAAACTATTAAAAAACGAAAGAAAACTATTAAAAGAAAACTATTAAAAACATGGTTTGGAATGTCAGAATTTTATTTTAATTTTACATACTGAATTGCAAAGGCTTGAGACCTCTGAGGGTGAGAAATAGGGTCTCTTATTAGTGTTTTAACTTGCAGTGGCAGATGGAGAGGCTTTGAAATGACTTTTCCTTTCTACAGCCTATCTGAACATGAACATTGATGCACCTTTCCCTAGGGGTGAGAAAAAACTAAAACACTCAAATCCCAAAGCATATCTGACCCTTCCTGCTGTTTGAGGGAAAAGGGGAATAATGGTATGTTTGTATTCTTGTAAAAACGTGACTTTACTTGCGTTGTGTGATAGATCCATCAGCACAGAATGAAAACCAAGATATTCAATATCCACGCCTTCTATCAAAATCATTCAGCACCCAAAGTGTTTTATTTTCCTTTATCTCCTCGACACAAATTTTGGTTCCCAATGGTATAAGCATTTTTGAGCATGAGCACAACAAACTAAATAAAACCAAGGGGTTTCCAGCAGCTGGTTCCCAGTTCCAAGCATCACGTTTTTTTTTTATTTCAGAGTCTCAATCCTCTTTTTTTTTTTTTCCCCCCCCTATTTTCAAATCAACTCCCTTCAGTGATTGCTACAGCCAAAGGCACGATGGCATTAAACTCCTATCAGAACTTCCACCAGCAAAAATGCTGCTTAGGAAGTTTAACCCCTGAGCTGAGGAACTTTCCTTGGATATATTAATGCTCCTCTGTTCTTCAGAAGAAATGAGACAGCTCAGGCTAAATCACTCCCAACACCTGGGACTGGGATTGCTTCAGCTGCTCCATGTGCTGAGCACTTTCTGCTCCAGCTCTCTCCAGAAACCCTGTCTTGAGCATCAGCCCCCTTGAAAAGGAGGAGGGTGAGGCAGGAAAGGCATGAAACGAAAGTTATTGCCTTGAAATAAACATTTTCGACAATTATTTCGTCTTCTTCATCGTATTTTTTTGCCAGGAAAAGGAAAAGCTCATTATACTACTAAAAAAGCAGATCAATTATGTACAACATTTCTGAAGAAGGCAGTGAAAACACTTTTCTGTAACTGACACTTTCTGAAGAAGGAAAGGAAAAAGGGGGCAAAGGGGCCCAAAAAAAATGGGGGAAGTGGGACAAAAAAAACGGGGGAAAGGGGACAAAAAAAACGGGGGAAAGGGGACAAAAAAAGGGGGGAAAGGGCAGGAAAAAAAGGGGGAAGGTGGATGTAGCATCCTCATCCTTTACATCCTTTCTTCCACAGCAGTTACTGATGGCCTGACCAAACAGCCAAGAAATGCAACTGCTCAGCATCTCTATTTTTAAAGCCTTGTGTGATTGCACTCCTAATCTCCTGGATTCCTGTCCAACGAGATGGCAAAGGTTTAAATAAAGCAGAATGTCCTCTCCATCATGAGGGGGGGGTGGAAATCAGCAAGAGGATCTGCTTAAATCAGGGTTGATTTAAGGCCTGAGCTGACCTCAGCCCTCCCTGCCACCCCCACACCCAACAGGCCTCTTGAGGACACTTCAGCCCAGGAAATGTCTACGTTACCAAGAAGATAAAAATTCAGGGATTACATTAACATTCCTGGAGTTCCCTGAGCAACCAAAACAAAAAGAGAAGCACACCTATCCCTTGGGAAGGCCAACGATTCCTCGGTATTGCCAAGTCAGCTTAACCTTCTCTGCGTGAAGGAGGGACAGAGTCAATTTTCTTCCTGGTAGCTGGTGCAGTGCTGTGGTTTGGATTTAGGATCAGCACAGTGTGGATGACACACGGATATGGTGGTTGTTTTGGCTGTGCTTACCCTGAGCCAAGAACTTCTTGGTGTCTCATGCTCTGCCAGTGAGGAGCTGCACAAGAAGCTGGCGGGGGAACATGGCCAGGAGAGCTGACCCAGAGTTCTTCCAACAGGGGTTTTCTTCCCCCATTATTATTATTATTTCAATTATTAAACTATTCTTATCTCAACCCACAGGTTTTACCTTTTTCCAGCTCTGCTCCCCATCCCACTGTGGGGGGAGGAGAGCGAGCAGGTGGCTTTGCAGTGCTTAGATTCAGGCTGGGGTTAAACCACGACACCGTGAGCTCAGAACCAGTTAAATTTAGCAGGAAATCAGCCAAGCAGCAAACTAAAGCTGCTTGACTTAAAAGCAGTAAAAGCATAGAGGTGTTGTATGAATAAAGCACAGAATTCTACACAGCAATAATTACTTCAAGGGAAGGAAAGGGTAAATAACCTGGCCCTAATAGCACAGGAAAAAGCCATCCAAACTATTTACACACCAGTAGCAGGTGGAAATATTATGGAGGAATAGCTATTAGACATCTCCATCTTCAAATTCAACCAACAGCTACAGGGCTTCCTTCTGTTCAAAAGGGTCCAGGTCTTATTAAAGCTACTCACAGACAAACTAACACAGGGGAATCCTTTTAAACTACAAGTCTTCTTTCTAAAGCCAAACATGGGAATTTGGAGAAAATAGTGCAGCCTTGCAATACTGCCAAAGCTTTTGGGAAGAGCTTCAAGTCTCCACTCCTAAAAGCTGTGCCAGCTTTGTGTCATCCAAAATCCTGTGAAATATAAAACCTAATTTTACTCAGATCTGGAGGTTTCCCCTCATGTTGGGGGAGGTTGTCAGGACATGATCCAGCCTTTGGCAGAATAGTTCCAAACCTACAGAATCCCAGGATGGCTTAGGTTGGAAGGAACCTTAAAGCTCATCCAGTTCCAACAACTGCCATGGGGACAGGGACACCTTCCACTAGCCCAGGTTGCTCCAAGACCCAGGTTGTCCAACCTGGCCTGGAACACTTCCAGGGATCCAGGGGCAGCCACAGCTTCTCTGGACAACCTGGGCCAGGGCCTGCCCACCCTCACAGCCAGGAATTCCTTCCCAATATCCCATCTCTCCCTGCCCTCTGGCAGTGGGAAGCCATTCCCCCTTGTCCTGTCCCTCCATCCCTTGTCCCAAGTCCCTCTCCAGCTCTCTTGGAACCTCTTTAGGCCCTCAGATCTCCCCAGAGCCTTCTCTTCTGCCTGAACGACCACAGCCAAACATTTACAAGCACTTGGTCCATGAGAAAACCAAAACCCAACCCTGTGTGGATCTTCCTTATGCCTTGCAAAATCCAGCCTGGAAGAAGTGCCCAAAAGCAGCAATTCCATTTCCTGGTGTTTTGAGCAGGGCCCTCCCACGGGACACACCGACCTTACGGAGCTGGGTAATACCCCACACCACCGACTCAAATTTGGTTGATCACAAACTCTGCAGCTACTGAAACATTTAATTTTTATGCTTTGCACTACAGTTTCAGAGCCAATCCAGTCCGATGTTCCCAGCCAAACACTGTCAGAGGTGCAGTTATCCTCTCTCACATTATTTTACAGCGGCAATCTCACACCCATCTCCTGCTCACAGGAACAATTCCCAGGGCAACACATCCTATTTACAGTCAATGGCACCACACCACATCCCACACCGATTCTGACCAACAGTTTTGATAAAATCCTAAAGAAAACTGTGGTTTAATTTCCAGGCAATGTGGCTACACTCATGTGCAAACCCCCAGCACACAGACCTCTTATACACTTGTTTATCTGTTCTGCTATAAAGTTGTTTTTATAATTTTTTTTCTTCTTCTGGCTTTCAAAAATTAATATTTTGTGATGTTTTATTAGATGGCAAATCCCTCTACTCCCTTGCTAAATTAGCACCAACTGAAGTAATAAATCCTCATCTAAACAGGCAGAGAATTCTACTCCTTTCCAATACAAATGGATGTTGAAATACCAATCTCAGAGCAACAATTACTTAAATCTCTACATTGAAACACACGGAAATAACTAAAATTTATGATTTTTTAAAGAAAAAAAATCACTCAGGCACAGATGCAACAACACCTTGGAAAGAATTTTGACATATTGCTACTTTCCAGGCGAGAAGTAATGGCCTGAAAATAGACACTTTAGGAATCACCGTAAATAAAACGTGCTTGGCTGCCTTTCTCTGATTAAAATAATAAATAACAAACCTCTATTTTCACAGGTATTCATCCTCGCTTAAGTGAGTATATTCCAGAGATTTGTTAGCATATTTAGGATTATTGCTGTGAGGTTTTTAATCTCATGCTACTGATTTCACTCGTGTGGCATTCACAAATTCTACATTAAAAACTGGAGAGTCACAAACCACTTTAGCTGACAAATTTCATAAAATGATGCTGATAGCTGGAAACAGCAAAACAGAGCAAAATGCCTGAAGGCTTGAAGAAGTTACTCATTTTATTCCAAAGTTATCTTTGCAGACTCTCTTCTGTCAGATGATCCACAGCCAAGAAAAAGGGAACGGTCTTTTATTTAAAAAGGAGCACACCAGCCAACCTCTTACTCTGAACTCTTGATTTCATAGAATCCCAGAATGGGTTGGGTTGGATGGGACCTTAAAAATCATCTTGTTCCACCCTCTGCCATGGGCAGGGACACCTTCCACTATCCCAGGTTGCTCCAAGCCCCATCCAACCTGGCCTGGAAAACTTCCAGGGATGGGGCAGTAACAGCTTCTCTGGGCAATCTGTTCTTCAGTTCCATTGCCTCACCATCCTCATCACAGTGAGGAATTTCTTCCTAATATCTCATCCAAACCTGCCCTCTGGCAGTTTAAAGTCATTCCCCCTTATCCTGTCACCCTAATTCTAATAAACAGGGCAAGGGGATGTTCCCAGAAAAAAAAAAAAAAAAAAAAAAAAAAAAAAAAAAAAAAAAAAAAGCCCTAAACTCTCACTACTTCTTGCAAAACCGTGTGGATCCATTCCTGGATTTTGGTCACATAGTTGGTAAATCATATTCTAAATTATTCCCCAACTGCTGTCACCACCCTGGAGTTCCCTCAAATGGAGGGGAAGCCCTCATCACCTCTTTGAGGAAATGATACCACGAGTTATTGAGGAAACTCAGGGCTGGTTGGAGCTAAATTTGGTAAGCTGAAGTGAGAGTAGCCGGCATGAGTAATAAAAACTGAGATCTGCTCCAGCCAGAGGAAATGAAAGGGCGTCTGTTTTCCAAATCTGAGCTGCACTGCAGAAATGCCAACTCAAGTCGGATTTCAAAGAGCAACTGCAAGGCACGAGTCGCGTTCTGCCACTGTTCTTCAGGGATTCAGCTGCTCTCAGAGCAGACTCATGAAAAACACCGCCCTGACACACACACACAGGCTCCTTTTACTTCAGAGGGAAGATGGAAATTCTAGGATGCCAACAAGGGAAGCACCAGCGGGACTCGCACTCCATCCTTTCGAGGAGTAACAGGATTTTGCATGATCAAAGGAACTCAAGCTGCTTAGCTGGCTGATCACACGATCCTGAGACAAGCCTGGGAGACCCAGGTGCTCCAGCTGTGGGTGCCTCCCTCCCAGCACTGCTTTCCAAAGGGCAGGAAAGCTTGCCCTGCAGCGAGATGCTGCCTTTGGCATAAAGCAGAGTAGGCATTCCCTGTCCCCCTTCCATCCCCGCTCACTCCCGTCCTCCAGGTGGAGTTCCACGTCTTTGGACCCGTTGCAGGGATGCACTTTACAGTGGTAGCACAGAGCTGTGCTGGTGTTGGCAGGCAAAGGGCAGCACCAGGGAGAAACAAGGGGTTAGGGTGAGGATGGGAATGAGAACAGACCTGGGGATACACCCCCAGTGCTAAACAGGCTCTTACAGCTTGTGCCCAACATGCAGCCATGTGTTAGAGAACAAATACACACAAAACAAGCTGTTGCAAAAGCATTTCATGCCCTAACTATCACCTTTTACCTCTTGGGCTGAACTTCTCCTGCAAGACAAGCTCAAGTTGAAACCTGTAAGCCAATTTTTTTGATAATTAATTCAGAATTAATACCAGCACCAAAGGACGAAAAACAAGCATGGGATATGTATTTAATGCAATGCAAGCACTTAAATGGATCATAAAACTACCAAATATCTGAGAAGCTAAAAATTACAGAAAAAAAAATTACAGGAAATCTTCATTTAAGATTCCAGCAGCATATATTAATGCACTGAAAGGCCTCTGAGAGGCTCTTGTAAGGACCTGCATAGCAATGGAAATGTACCAAAATAGCTATTCCGAGGTAATTATCATAATGATAATCCACAATTAAAATGTTTTCTAATGGGACTTGCAATAAAAATGTAATTGGTGATTACACCGAGATGGTGTTGCTTATGCAGGCAGCATTTTTTTTTGGTGCTACAAAGAGCATCACAGACAAATGGAATTTTTGAATCCAATGAGGAGATCCAGACAGAGGCAGACAGAGACCAATTTTAGGGTGAGAGCAGCCCAGAAGTGACACAACATTACAGCTATTATGGAAAAATACAGAAGAATTCATCCCTCAAGCACAGGAGATGATGAAATTCAGAGTCAGCCTAAAGGTCTGAGCTCTACCCAAGTCAGGTAAAAGGTCTGACCTTTACCTAAGTCAGGTAAAACAACAGGATTTTTTTTAAGGAGGTTGGAAACATGGATAGTAACATTTCCTAAATGCCCAGAAGAGGCCACCAAGTTGATTAGAGGGATGGAGCACCTCTGCTATGAGGAAAGGCTGGGAGAATTGGGATTGTTCAGCCTGGAGAAGAAAAGGTTTTGGGATGACCTAATTGTGGCCTTTCAGTACCTAAAGGCCCTACAGAAAAGATGGAGATAGACTCCAAGGGCTTGGAGTGACAGGACAAGGGGAAGTGGATTCAAACTGCCAGAGGGCAGGGAAAAATGGGATACTGGGAAGGAATTCTTCCCTGTGAGGGTGGAGAGGCCCTGGCACAGGTTGCCCAGAGAAGCTGTGGCTGCCCCTGGATCCCTGGAAGTGTTCCAGGCCAGGTTGGATGGGACTTGGAGCAACCTGGGCTAGTGGAAGGTGTCCCTGCACACAGCACAGGGCTGGAATCACATGAACCTTAAGGGTCGTTCCAACCTAAACCATTCTGTGATTCCAGATTACATTCAATATGTGCAGTGACATCTCCCCCTCCAAACCTAGAAGCACAAGTTCAACAAAATCAGAGATTAGGCTTCAGTGAAAAAAATATTCCAAATAATAATATGAAAGTGCATATAGAAAAATAAAAAGACAGCCCAAAATGATTTATTTTAAAGCTAACACCTACTTTATCATAAACCCGGTAATTCCAGAATTCTGCACCTGATGGCAAATAAAATCCCCTCCAATTAAGTACATTATGCCACAATATCTTGGTTTATATTACACAGAAATATAGAATATACTATCTTCTCCATAAATAACCATCTCTAGGTTACCAAAGCAGCTCACAGCACATTATTCTGTTCATACTGGGGCAGCTGAATCACAGTTCTAGCCTGGAGGAGGGACTGTCTCTTCCCAGACGAATTCCCTGTTAATACTGGTGCTGACAGGAGCAGCTTGTTGCACCAGCTGCTGTGCTACATTTAGATAATAAATGTGTTTAACTACCCAGTGAAGAAACAAAATTATGTCACATCTACCCCAGAACTGTTCGTCCAACCATCGATAAAAGTGCATCTTTTCCATTTACCTACTCCCACGACACTCTGCAACCACAGCATCCGACCACGTTAATGAGGAGATTGAGCTCCACTCCTTAATGAAATTAGCGCAGATAATTTGAAATTACCCTGGACAAGAGTTCTGTTTTCACCTCTGTAACCAACAGGATCTGCTTAATGATGCAGAAGCATCATGTGAGCTGCACCAGGTTCTTCTCAAGGTCGTAACCTGAGGACAGAACCTGTCAAATGAGCTCTGAGGGGGGGGTCTCTCACTGGTCTGGATTACAGAGTGTTCCATGTCTGGGTTATAAACTCTATTTTTGCACTGTTCTTTCTTTTTATTTCTCTTACAACTCCTTGTTCAAGTGAGACCACGTTCTTGTGCTGTGTATGAACCATTGTGCTCACACAGCTTGGAACAGACACAGAAGTTTTATCCCAGAGTGGAACGAACCCCAAAAGAAATGACAATAAATGTACAGTGCAAAGATAAAAATGGACAAGAGATATTTTTGTGGATGGTAGAAAACGAAAGGCATCTGAACAAGTATCCCCTTTTGGAAAACCCGGAGTCCCTCCAAGCATCATATCCAAAAAATGCAGGGTGTCATGGTGGTTGTGTCACCCAACCAGCACGTGGACCACCCAGTACTTAAAGGGGCTGGAGAGGGACTTGGGACAAGGGATGGAGGGACAGGACAAGGGGAATGGCTTCCCACTGCCAGAGGGCGGGGTTAGATGGGATATTGGGAAGGATTCTTGGCTCACACGTGGTGAGGCCCTTGCACAGGTTGCCCAGAGAAGCTGTGGCTGCCCCTGGATCCCTGGAAGTGTCCAAGGCCAGGTTGGAACAGCCTGGGACAGTGAAAGGTGTCCCTGCCCATGGCAGGGGTTGGAACTGGATGATCTTTAAGGTTCCTTCCAACCCAAACCATTCTGGGATTCTATGATTTTATATTCCAAGTAAGATTCAAGTCCTCCAAAGCTGGACACAGCCCAAGGCAACGCTGAGCTCTGACGGGACCTTCTACCTGTGCTGTTGGTACCCAGCTATTGGATAAGGGAAAAAAAGAGACACAAAAGGACAGACCTGTGGCTTGAGTTACAAATTTAACGTGTCTGCAACTATAAATTTCCTGCTAAAGAACGTGCCTTTAAAAGGCAAAAAACCCCACTGACATCTCTTCTCCTTAGTTTCCACTTCAAAGCGCGAGTGGTCAAAAAAATGTTTCTCTGTATTCATCCTATTTTTCAAAAGGACACATGTGATTGATGTCCCTAATGTAAAAGAATGTAAAAAAAAAAAAAACAAACCCAACAAAACCAAACAGCACCCATCTATCAGGGATAAAGGTGCTAACAGAAAGTGTTAGTATGGCTTGTGAGAGCTTGGCAGACGTTTCCTCTAAAATTTCTTCCCAGAACATATGGGATGTTCCTCCCTGGTAAGTTTTAAGCTACTAAAAAAAAAAAAAAGGAGAGACTACAATCTAAAATGATGCTCTAATTTGCAGATTTCGTAGAGAATGCACGATTTATGCCAATAATTAGCATTTTAAAAGGCTATGCAATACTGTCTGTTATTTCTTGAGGGTATGAGAGAGATTTACTGAAGCACATAAAATCTCGTTTCCCTTTTTGAGGAAGTATTTCATATACCGGGCTGCCAATTAAAGCAGGACTTATGAACAGCTCTGCACTGCAGCCTGAGCTCAAGTTAATCCACCCATATAACCCCTGTACCTATGGAAAATGGGGCAAGGAGAAAGATAAAGCAGAAAAACTTAATGATTCCAAGGTCGAGGTTTTATTTCTCGTCGCTGTTAAAGCAGCAACTTATGTTTCGGGTATTTTCATTCCTAGTGTAACTGCATCCCACAAAAATTTAACTTTTATTTTGCCGACTAACTTTTAATCAGGGGCTGTGGAGCGTTTTCTCTCTGGTTTGGATTGCTTGCTCTTCAATAACACGACCAACAGAGCAGTGAAGTGGCAGAACAAGGGGAGTGGGGAGCAGCAGGTTGTTGCTTTGAGATGACAAGTGACACAAGTGACATCAGAAAGTTTACTCTGCCGCACCAGAGGACACCGGAGTGGCAGAACGAGCTGCAGGAGCACAAGAGCCTGCTGACACGATGGCACACACCACAGAGCACATGAGCACTGACCTACATTCCCATCCTGGATTCAAAGGGAGCTTCACAAAGCTCTTACCACAAAACAGCCCCAGCTCTACAGACACTTCCACAGGAGCCACTGGGTCTGTCAGTGTTTCTGTCAACTTTGATGGAACCTGGAACTATTTGGGGCACTCAACTGAACCATCTGTGCAATACAGATCTGTAATTAACACTTTTTTAGCCTCTTCTTTCAGCTAATGAAAGATTCCTTAATGTCACCTTGTCCCCCATAATGCTGTCATCACAATTTACAATTTCTTCTAATATTCAAATATCTTTTCAGGCACAGAGAATCAGAGAATGGTTTGGGTTGGAAAGGACCTTAAAGATCATCCCGTTCCATCCCCCTGCCATGGGCAGGGACATCGTCCACCACACCAGGTTGCTCCAAGCCCCGTCCAACCTGGTTGTGAACACTTCCAGGGATGGGGCAGCCACAGCTTCTCTGGGAAACATAATTCCCCATATCTCAGGGATTTCTCTTCCCATTCATCAGCACCCTAAATGGCTTTCTGAGTTGAATGTCAAACCAAAAGCCATTTTCAGACCACTTTTCACCAAAGACATTAACTGAAAATATTTGGTAAGATTTCAATCATGTTTTACTTTTCAACTGGCAGAGAACTCCATAAACAGTCTCACAGAAACACCTTCCAACTGCGTGAAGGGCTTCTGTCCTGTTAGGAATGACAACATTCCTGGCAGCTCCCTGTTTCCCGTCTCTTACCAGTATGCACTTTGATTGCTCACTATTCTGACAACCAGCTGGAACAACAAGAGATTCCACTCAGAGGTTAACTTTCCTACACTACTTAATCAAAATTTTTCTGCTCAGTTACTTACTTCCTCATTGATATCTACTTAATTCACCCAGGTATGATTTAAAAATAACATTCCCTTGGAGTCTGACTGAATGAAAACCTCTCGCTGCTCAGCAGTCACTGACAGTTGTTTAGGTGGGAAAACATCTCCAAGATCATCGACCACCCTGTGCCTGATGCCCCCCAATGTCACCCAGCCCAGAGCACTGAGTGCCACATCCAATCTTTTCCTGAACACTTCCAGGGATGGGGACCCCACCACCTCTCTGGGCAGCCCATTCCAATGCCTGACAATGCTTTCCATGAAGAAATTCTTTCCGATATCCAACGTGAACCTCTCCTGGTGCAACTCGAGGCCATGGTCTCTCATGGGCCAGTTCCCTAAAAGTCGCAAGTATTGGCCATAAAACCAGACTAAATCTTTGTTCTTCTTGCTCTTTTGGCTCACAGCTGCCCTCCCTGAGTCCATACAACCCAATCAACACAGAAAACAGCGAGGAGGAGAAGGAAACGAGGAAAGATTCAGCTTAAACCAAAAGGCTCTGCTGTCATTTATATTCAGGCCACTTCAAACATTACAAAGCACTCACATCGCCGTGTTTTTGATGATCCTTCCTTGGTCCATTTTCTGCCCAATGCCATGCACAACAAACACAATGTGACTGGTCTGTGGTGGCTTGTCTTCTAACGTGGCTTCTTCTACATAGCCTCTATGTAGCCTCGTCCCACTACTTGAAGCTGCAGAAAGAACATTATCCCAGATCAGCCACATTCTGTGAAGTACAAAGGTCTTACCTGCTGACAGACAGGTTGGCTTTTCTCAGTCCAACAAGTTAAAGTTTGGAAATAAGATACCATATAATACAGAACTGTAAGATTAAAGGACTATCACGTATTTTGTAAACACATCCGCTTTTGAACTCTTGAAAGATTTCAGCAATTAGGTGATATTAATTGTATCAGTCAATGAATTACAATTTCCACTGTGTAGAGAACTAATTTGAGAAATGCTTTGAAAACCAACTCCTCAGAAAACAGTTGTGTAACTGTCCACCCTATTTTGCAACACAATACTCTTCTTATGGGTGTCTTGACCTTCAGACATCCTTTTATCTCCACCTCACTCCCACAGGTGGAAGAATCATGGACATGATCTGGCCATGTAAGTAATTAAAGTGTCATCACTCCATCTGCCCCCATTAAAAGAGGTGGTTGAAAACCTTCACAATTTTTCATTTTGATGGGTAAAACCCGTTTTATTTCAAGCTGATCCAACCTCAAAATCTGCACACTCGTTTTCCAGCTCAGTGGCCAAACCAGAAATCAATTACCCAGGGTAAATATGGGTATTTTCTCCCTGCTGTGCCGATGGATTGATAAACCCACTGGCACTGTGTGTCTCCATCCCCCTCTAGTGACAGACCCACGGAGGGGACCCAGAGCCTGGCACCAGTGCTGGCATCAAAAACTGAAACAAACACCTGGTTTTGTTTCTAAAGAGGAGGAAAACACCACAAAACCACTCAAGGGCTTTTTTCACCCAAGACAGGTTTTGTTTTCTACTCAACATTTCTGCCCCCAAATCGTTTACAACAGATCTTAGTATTCATTACACGCTTCCCAAATTGTGTTCTGGATAAATTACTTCATTTCTTCTGGAACTGAAGCACTGAATTATATTATTTTTTTTAGCAAACATTAATTAAGTATCCACCCAAGAGCCCTGGGGAGTTAAGAGGGCATTAATTACAAGACATGGAAACGGAGATGAAAGCCAGACCTACTACCTGGTCTTGCCTCTTCAGAGACCAAGGAACAAAACAGATGTTTATGTTCCCGTTTTGGCAGCTGTCCTGCGCAGGACGTGACAGAGGGGAAAAAAAAAATTCCAGTTTTCTAGGTTGGCAATAATCTGCCTTTTCCTTGAGACGGACCATCCTCTCTTCCAACCATCTCAGTCTTGCTGGTTTTATGACTGGGAGTTTTAAGCTTAAATGAGCCTGAATTCCTACTGGAAATTATTCCTACTGGAAATAATTTTTCTAAATGTTGATTTTTCTAATTTTTTTCCAAATGTTGATTTTTCTAATTTTTTTCTAAATGTTGATTTTTCTAATTTTTTTCTAAATGCTTCACCCCTTCTCTCAGTTCATATGCCTGTTTAATGATGGAAAAAAGGGGCAGGAGACGGGGAGAGGGAAGGTATGATCATGTATTTAAGGAATGCATCACAATATGCAAGTACACAGTGGTAAAGTTAAGGTCGCAAAGGGAACCGAAATATTACTACAGTAATAATTCTGATTTTACAGTAGCTGCTACTCTGCCACTGTAATATGTTCATGTATTTATATTACATGTTATGTAATGCTAATTGCTGCATCCAAAATAAAATACGTATTAAAAATAAAATATAATATATACCATATATAAAATTAAAATTTAACATCTAGTTACAATAAAGTGCTAGGACTCTAAATATTCATGTAAAATAAAAATAGTCATATAAAATATTCCTATAAAATAATAAAAAAAAAGCAATGGCCACTGTGGGCTACTCACATATTAAAACTTTACTTAAAACCCTAGTGTTAGAGTCAAAAAAACCCCAGCCTTAAAACACTGGTATTTACAATATTCTTTACAAACTCTCAGAGGCGTTACCTTTGGAAAACCCCAACTTTTGTGTAACAGTCCTTGCAATTTTGGAGGTGGTTGCATCGCTGTACAGATACACTTCATCCACACTGTGCCAGTCCACGTGGTTCCGACTCAGCTTTAGACTATGAATTGCTGCAGCAGAAAGGAGCAATATTTCATTTAGGTGGGAAAAGGAAAAAAAGAAAAGCCTCTTTAAACAGAGAGAGAAGAGAGAAGGGTTACTTGCACACAGGTTAAAATACAGAGCTCCATTATACCTGAATTCGTATTTATTTCTTACCTCGAGGAATTTCTACGTTTAGGATTAACCTGACCAGGACACGCAGCAGTTTGGAGAGCACCTGTGAGGACACTTCACATCAACCTCCTCCCACCCTCGTTTCGGGATGGTAGATTGCCAAAATATTCCCGCAAAAAGCAGGGACAGGGGGCAGGGGAATGGATCCTGAAATGTTGCAGGTGGGTGTGAGGACCAGGTACTTTTATCACTTAAAAAAAAAAAAAAAAAAGTGGAATTCCAGTCCTCTCTCCTGTGAAATCCTGTGGTCTGATTGCTCTGCACTAACAGAAGCTTTCAAGGCCCCATTACTAGAAACCTCCACTGCATTTCTTCGGTTCAGAAATATCCAGGAGCTGGAAACGCAGCCCAGTGAGGCTCTGAATGAGCAATTTCTGGCACAGAACAGAATTTAGCTCTTTCAAAAGCCACTAAGAGCTCCAGTGTGCTTTTTTTTTTTTCTTTTTAGTTCTTTTTGTGCAGTTACTGTGTTTTCCAGATTTGGAACTGATTGAGCTCTGGGACAGACCTCATGCCACACTGCCTGATTGTCGGGATTAAGCACAACAGGAATGTTATAATGCAAACCAAAATCATCTAAGGCTTGGAGCTTGCAGGGGTAAAGCAGTGCCCCAGATGTATTACAAGGAATTTGGATTTCACTAGACTTTGGAAATCTGCTGCTTAGGTCCCATCTAACGTGGGGAGTGCTGACAACAGCAACAGCCCCGTGCCCAAAAAAATTGTTACTTAACTGCCACCTGTCTCGGACTAAAAAGTCCAAAGTCATGGAAAACACCCAGAGGGGCTGTTTGGGGTTTGTTTTTTCCATAGTAAGCAGAGCTCTAACCTGTCTCCTACCTGAATCAGCCAAATTAATTTTTTGTACTCTTCTAAAAACATTCTGAGAAAGCCTGAGCCATCACGATCTCATATTCTAACCCTGCTACAGCATAAACCAGCCAGATGCTGTGACCTTTCTCCTGCGATAATTTTTGTTTCTTTGCCAGGGCAGACAGACTTGACACAGACTGATGAAAAACTAAATGAAACCTGTACAAAACAAGGGGATTAGGAGAGGATTAGCCCTGGTAAACATCTGATTCACTAAAAATAGCTATAATTATATCGTTGTTTTACACTGACAGGGCAAGACAGGAAGGGAAATAAGCCTGGCTTTGAAGAGCAGACATGGCAGCTTAAGGTGGTCAGAGCGAGCAGCAATCTAGTGAGAACTCCATGAACATGTTCTCTGCAAGCACAGAGATGAATCCATGTCCAGAAATCTCAGTTTAGAACTGGAGAAGGGAAGGAAATGCCCAACAAAACTCCGTCTTTCAGATGTGGAGACAACACAACAGAGACTGTGAGGACCTGAAACAGGAATACACTGCAGGGGGAAATGCAAGGCACCTCCTTGCAGATGTCTCTGCAAGATCCCCCAACCTCAATTCCACGGCCACTGCAGATTTTTATGCACTGTCTAGCAGCAGGTCTTCAAGAGTTGTTACATCTGGATTTTACAAAATCCCTCTCGGAGTATGGATCCTGGGGAAGCTGACACAGAGGAGGGATGGAAGTCTGATGCCTTTGGAGAGTGCTGTGCTCAATGTCCAAAGAATGAAGAGGAGAGAGAGAGAGAGAATGGCCCGTGGCCAAGTCACTTAGTACCACTGGAAGAACAGCAGTCTGGGGAGGAGTGATGCTCAAACTCCTTCTGGGATCAAGTTCAGCTTCTCTAGTGGAAAAAGTATACAGGAAAAAGCAGCTTTTCTGTACCCTGTATTAATTACTCTCACTTGGGAAGAGCAAATTCCTCACTTTTTTGGTGTTCTTCCTCAACATGCATATCAAAGGAATATCCAAATCAAACTGCAAGACATGGAAGAACTGATGAGCTGCAGACGGAGTTCAACAGAGCCAAGTGAAAGCTCCCGCACCTGGGTCAGGGCAATCCCAAGCCCCAAAACAAGGCTGGGCAGAGAACAGATCGAGAAGACCCCTGAGGAAAAGGACAGGGGTGTTGGTAGATGAGAGGATCAACAAGACCCAGAAATGTGTGTTTGCAGCCCAAAGAGTCAAATGTGTCCTGGGCTGTATCACAAGAAGTGTGACCAGCAGAGAGCTGGGGGGGGTTCAGCCTTGAGAAGAGAAGGTTCCAAGGAGACCTTAGAACTCCTTCCAGTAACTAAAAGAGCTCCAAGAGAGCTGGAGAGGGATTTTGGACAAGTGCCTGGAGGGACAGGACAAGGGGGAATGGCTTCCCACTGCCAGAGGGCAGGGAAAAATGGGATATTGGGAAGGATTCTTGGCTCACAGGTGGTGAGGCCCTGGCACAGGTTGCCCAGAGAAGCTGTGGCTGCCCCTGGATCCCTGGAAGTGTCCAAGGCCAGGCTGGATGGGGCTTGGAGCAACCTGGGCTAGTGGAAGGTGTCCCTGCCCATGGCAGGGGGCTGGAACAAGATGAATTGTATGGCTCCTTCCAACCCAAACCATCCTGTGAGTCTATTCAGTGATTATGTGACAGTGAAGAGATTATTAAGATACTTGAGAGTTCAACCAAAAGGAACTTCTGCTGTTGACAGCCCCAGGGTGTGTTAAAAGTGAGACAGGGAACACAAAAATCTGTCATTGGAGACGATTTCCCATAAGTTTGAAAACAAACATCCTAAAAAAAAGGAAAAAAAAAAAAAAGAATATGCAAACTGTGCTATCCCACAGGTGTGGGATCACAAGGGCTGCCATTGCTGGTTGGAAACTGAACCTGAAAGGAAACTGAACCTGAGGAAGGGAAATGTTTTCCTGAGGATGAGGAGATAACGCTCTCTTTCCCTATGAACTCCTGTGAGCTGCAGAGGTGCTCGAACTGACAACCCGGCAGCTTTTCATGCCAAGAGATGTCACAGCATGTCAGGAAGTCACCACAGCACGTCCCAGTGCGTCTGAGGAAGCCAGGCTGCAGAATTCCCATCAGGCAGTGGGAATGGCACAGGGGAATGCTCCTCCTGTTCGTTCCTCTGCCTGCTGGGTCCCTCAGGAGCACACATTCTACATTTGGGGATTCTCTCCACAGCATCCGGCTGGGATGCTGCCGAGCTTCACTGAGATGTGACTGTGCCTATGGCACCTCTGAAGGTCAGGCACAGAAGATGAAAGGTCTCCCATAAAGCCACAGGGACAGGAATCTCCCTCTGGACTGGATTTCTCACAGCTTTGCTTCCACATGACACTTCTGTGACACCGACAGCATCCACGTGAACATCTCCGTAGGTGCATCTTCCCCAGACACTGAAAACTCCAGGTACTCTGCACATGTCTCTGGAGAAAAAAAGGCTCCAGGGAGATCTTACAGCAGCCTTCAAGTACTTGAGAGGGGCTTATAAAAAGAGGGGGAGTGACTTTTTACACGGGGAGATAGTGACAGAACAAGGGGGAAGAGTTTTAAACTGAAGGAGGAGAGATTTAGATTAAATGCAATGAAGGAATTCTTGGCTGTGAGGGTGGGCAGGCCCTGGCACAGGTTGCCCAGAGAAGCTGTGGCTGCCCCTGGATCCCAGGAAGTGTTCCAGGTTGGGTTGGGCAGGGCTTGGAGCAACCTGGGATAATGGAAGGTGCCCCTGCCCATGGCAGGGGGCTGGAATTAGATGATCTTTAAGGTCTCATGATTCCAACCCAAACCATTCTATGATTCTAGTTTGGGACTGAAGACCAAGTCCACAGAAATGAGACCAAATTTTGGGTTCCTTTGAAGCCAGAAACTAGAAATGAAACATTTTTTAGGAATATCAACCAAGAAAGACAGCTACAGTGTGAGCCCCTGGAAGGCCCAACCCCACTGGAGGTAAAAGGCAGCAGCAAAGCCCTGGAAAAACAAGGAGAGAAGCACAGGGGAAGTGAGAGGGATCATGAAAGGATTTCTTTCAGCTGAAGAAATCAATGGTTACTATCGCACAAATCTCCAGTTTTCAGCAAGATAGATGAACACAGAGGGAGAAAAAAATCCCTCTAAAAAGTCTGAATATGAAAAACGAGGAGGTAAAACTTAAAATCCAGAACCCGTATTCCTAAAGCCTTGAAGAAGTTGATTTCAGTTAGGCCGCAGAAATTCATCTTGAGTCAAAATAACTGGAGAACAACTGAGGAGAAGAAATCCTGCACTATCTTTTTCTGCTCACAAAACCTGTGGAGAAGCTGGGAACGTGCACCCTGCCCGTGCAAACACCCTCCCAGCTCCAGAGCTTGAGGGGCTGGACACCCCCAGCACCACGTGTGGACAGACAGGCACTTGAACATGGCATCTCTGTTCCAACTGCTCCAAATTAAGTATCTTTTAAGGTAAGCACCTGGGTTTTTTTTGACTTGATGCTTTCACCCACCTGCCAAGACTAAAGCACGGGGTGATTCTCTTCTCCCAGACTTTGACTATGCTCAAGTCAAAATCAATCCAAAGGAAAGCATCTTTGAAGGGCTCAAAGCTGATACTGCCTCCAGTGACAAAGGCACTGTCGTTCCAGTCAGGCTGAAGACCAGAGGAAGGATACAGACTGCCTGAAAACCTTTCCTGCCTTCTTTTTTTTCCAAGGATTTTTGAATTAATCTGTCTTGCAAGCAGCAGGTGCTACACGAAAGCCTGACACATTGTACAAGTAGCTGAGAGCATAATTTGGCTGCTGTTCCTATTTAACACCGAAGTTCTAGAACATAAACCTGAGGCAGAGCTAGAGCCACAGATTTAAAAACCTTTTCTTATTTATTAAATAAAAAGTCATTAAAAAGGCTATTGCTCTTAATTAAAAAAGGGCTGTTTCACACCCATGTCATTTTTATATTCACTCTCCACCTCTCAGTTCCTCAGTGTCGCTCTTTGTGACACAGGCACCTACTTCCAAATTCTAATTCAAGCACTCTTACTACCACACCTGAACAGGATTTGAGGAAAAAAACAGACAAAATAATTTTGAAATTACAATCACAGAAGGCCTTTCTTACTGCTCCAGACAGCAGCTATGCTTATTCACCTTTAACAGATTTGAGTTCCACGTGTGAGAAGGAGCAGGGAAAAGTTTACCGGGGAAACATTTTGTTTTCAAGCATTTTCATTTGGACCCAACGATAGAGAAAAAAATAATTAAAGGAAGTCAAAATACGCACATCAAAATAAATTCTCAGACTTTACAATATCCCCAGGAGCTACAAGAATATATGGTATGACAAGAGTAACTCCGAACTTACCACGTGCATTTACATTTTAAATGGAGGGTTTCAGAAGCCTTTCCAGGAGATTTTCCACAGTCACTGCAGTCAGTGAAAGTTTAATCACTACTGGTTTTAACTGGTGGCAGAGGAAGGCCAGAGACAAGAACTTCTGAGCCTTCTGCAATCATTAAATGGCTCCTGTTAGATTTATTCCCACTTTCTGAGTTAAATTTGCACAACATCAGCTGCTGCAAAGGTCAGGGATGTTTTCTGCAACACAGCAGCCTTTACCATGTATTTTACACAGCTTCCCCTCTTATATCCTATGTCCACATTGCATTTCATTCCAGTACTCATATAAAAGCTGCAGTAAAAATAATTTACAACATAAAATTATAGATTATTATCCAAAAGAAAGTGGCAAATAAAACTTGGTATAAACCCTCTGTTCCTTCTCTGACATAAATTATCTCATAGCAGGCCTGCTGCAATTCTAAAAAAGTCGCTTTTATTTTACTGAAAAAGCCAAACCACATATAAAGAGTGTGAGAAACAAATGTTTAGAGTTTTCATCAGTCAACAAACAATTAAAATCAGCATTTCTGCATGACACTGCGAGCATCTACTTTTCTCTAATATTCACAGCACTTCTACTTTTCTTCTAAGATTTAAGACGCTTTTTCCTTCCCTCTGAAAGGAAATGGCACAAATACAGCTCAAAGAAACCGAAGCATGTTAATCTAACACATTTAACTGATATAAGCAGACTAGAATTTAAAGCTTCCTAAGTCAGGAGTACTACCAAAAAAAAAAAAGAAATCTACAATTACTGTACCTTGGGAATGCTTTCGCTTAAGACATGCAGCATCTGATTTCTCCTTATATCCTCTCCATTTGAACAAAGAAGGGAGGGAGAAGGGAGGGAGGTAGTAGAGAACTAAAAGTAAAAACACTGAGCTTCAAAGTAAAATTTTTAAAAGGGGTGTCATTTTTTTTTTTCATCAGTATCATCATTTTTAGAAAAAAAAAATAAATAAAAAATTGGCACATTTTCTGGAAAAAAAAAAAAGTATATACTTAAAAAGCAGATTTTGTAGCAGAAGTGTCAGGTCCCAAATTTAATTTCTGAAGAATTTAGCCAAATTCAGTTTCCTCACTGTTCATAACCAGTTATGACATCACAACAAAGCTAAAGGTATTAGTAAGAGACAGCTGGGACAAAAACATCATCCCCCTACTCGGTACAGGGTAGAACACAGCAAACCTTTCTTAAATGTAAACCAAACAGCTCAGTTTTAAGCACAGCTCTATTTTTCCCCCCCAAAGAGTGTAAGAGGATCGTTAAAAGTTAGATTAGACAAAATATCCTATTTTTACCCTGTTCTGCAAGGCCCCAGGAGCACTCAGTACTCTGATCCAGTAACTCAAAGCCAGCACAAGTGATGATATTCCATGCTTTTATCAGTTATCCTGGTCCAGGGCTCAGCAAACAGCTCTGTCAGCAGATGCCTTAATACAGATGCAAATAAAGTGTATTTACTGTTGCCCATCAGTTCTCTAGAGGAGAGGAAAACTAGGCTCAGAGATACTTGGGGTTCCACGGAATAATTTAGTCTGTACAATATTTTACTGGCTGTGGGAACGCAACGTTCTTCAAGAAGAACGTACACAGGAAATTCAAGACAAAGTAGAAATAAAACTGGTTTTTTGTGTTAAGAGTGGTAAAACACTGAACAGACTGCCCAGAGAGGCTGTGGAGTCTCTGTTGTTGGAGATACTGAAAATCCCAAGGGAAACACCCTGAACAACCTGCTCTCATCAGGGAGGTTGGACCAGACCACCTCCAGACATCCCTCTCCCGGTCTGCACGACTCTCTGCTTCTATGAATTCGACTTTCCCATCAAAAGGTTAACTTAGCTGAGGCAAAAACCTATATAAACTTATTATGAAGAGAGAAAATACTATCTGAAATCTAGGAAAAAAAAAAAAAAAATATATATATANAAAATGGGTCAGTCTGCAAAGTGAGAATATCAGCTATTTTTCCCCTTTCAGAGTTCAGTTAGATCAGCTTATGATGATATTCTATATATATATAAAATAAAAAATCAGCTGTTCCAAAGGCAACTTTTATGGGTTTTGTGGCATTAACCACAAGTCGAAATTCCGTAAGAAAAAAAACCAAACAACAATAGGCTTATGCTGTCTCAAAATCAATGCATTAAAACATTAATTCTGATTCTCAAAGGATTTTTTTCCATACCTCTTATCAGCTATCATGGAATCATAGACTTGATCACAGAGTGATTCCTGCCAGAGGGATTGCTGGGGTTCATCTGTTCCAATCCTCTGTGCAGAGCAGGATCAGCTTTAAAGCTGGATCCAATTTCAAGTCTGAATCATGTTGCACGGGGTGATTTCCAGCTGAATTTTGAGCATCTCTCTGTGCAAAAACAATGAACTACATCTATTCCTATCTTACTGAAGCTTTCAGCTTCATTTCACCCTCATTAAATGAATATACCTGAAAAAGATGATTGATAGATACTCAACTTGGTCTTGTTTTAGCTTACAAAGCTCTGACATGACTGAAATCTCTAGAAAAGCTGCTCCTTTGATGGACTCCTTCAGACAGGTCCTAAGCTCACTGTCTGCCTAAATATGCAGAAAAGGCACTTTCTAAATCTATTTTAAAGCTGTAAATTTTAAGCTGATTCACTGCTAAATAGGTATCAGGCTACCCTTTTTTTTTGTTTGTTTTCCCCTTCAAAATTATTTCAGATTAAACACTTCTTCACAGAACAAGTGTTGCAACTAGGTTTTTATCAGAAATATTAATACAATTATTTTCCAGTAGGGACATACTGAAGTGTAATCACTTGGTACATGCACTAAAAGAAAAGTATTTCTGCACAGGGATATAACCCATCCTCAGTGGGGTCAAATAAACACCTCAGATATTTCCACATTTTAAGGGCTGATGTTTGTGTCGAATATTTCAAAATCTGAACCTAAGAATACAGCTTTAAAACGCTGCCTTCCATCTTGTGTTGGTATTAATTCACACAAGTTAAGTCTGAAGAATGAATTGCTCTTAAGAAGGACAAGCAAAGCCAATACACAAAAAAGCCTAGTGTTGCCTGGATGGAAAGAAAAAAAACAACTTGACAAATTAATCTGTGGGGGTCCAAAGTCCCCCAATATTGTCTACAATATCTCTATTAAGAGAGCAGCAGAACAACCAATCGGACCTGGAAGCTCATATATACATTACAGCAGCGCAGCATCTCATTTAGGGGTTTCAGGATTCATTAGAATCGACTGGTTTTAGCATAGATTTGAGTGCTGAAGCCAAGCTCTGCTCCTTGATCCAATTAGACAGAAAATGACAATGTGGTGACTCTCATTTTGTTCATAGAAATTATGTAAAATCACTTTATGTAATGACAAGCCTTCCTGAACCTGCAGATTTGCAGTTGTGCAAACGTGTGATTTGCATGGGCTCAAATGCAGGTGCAGAGGTTCAGCTTCCCTGCAAAGCAGCCAAAATGCAGCCAAACCCCCAATTCCTTATCTTAAAGTGTGGTTTCCTCCTGTAGCTGTACTGGATACTTTAAGGGACCTTAAAGATCTCATTCCAACCCCCTGCACCTTTCACTAGCCCAGGTTCCTCCAAGACTCGTCCAACCTGGCCTTGGACACTTCCAGGGATCCAGGGGCAGCCACAGCTTCTCTGGGCAACCTGTGTCAGGGCCTCCCCACCCTCACAGACAACAATTCCTTCCCAATATCCCATCTAACCCTGCCCTGTCAGTTTAAAACCATTCCCCTTTGTCCTGTCCCTCCAGGCCCTTGTCCCAAGGGCCTCTCCAGCTCTCCCAGAGCCCCTTTAGGCCCTGGAAGGGGCTCTCAGCTCTCCCTGGAGCCTTCTCTTCTCCAGGGGAACCCCCCCAGCTCTCCCAGCCTGGCTCCAGAGCAGAGCAGAGGGGCTCCAGCCCTTGGAGCATCTTTTGTGGCCTCCTTTGGACTCACTGCAGCAGCTCCACATCCCTCTGATGTTGGGGGCCCCAGAGCTGGACACAGAACTCCAGTGGGGTCTCACAACAGCACACGAGGGAGACAATCCCCCTCCTCCCTTGACCTTTTTTTTGATAATAAGGTGCCCCATTTCTGTGTGGTGCCATAACAACACCCTGATGCCCTGAAGGGGATCAGACGCCAAGAGGAGTCAGCAACATCAGGCACCATAAACTCAGTTCGTTTTGCAAGGCATGGAATTAAATACCTTGTAAGGATGAAAATCGGAATTCCACTACAGTTTGCTCAGCAAACAGCGGGATCTCCCCCCAGAGCAGTGGTCTCCAGGGTGCCCCATGGAAAACAGAGCTTGAGAAATCACTCACTGTCATATAGGACACAGTCACATATTTTCTGTCACCCTTCAGCATTTAAAGGTTGCGCTCCCAAAAACCCCAGGAATGCAGCACAGGCATTATGTTATTTATAGGCCACAGGTTGCAGACTTTTTCAGAGGAAGGTTTGCTTGGATTAAGAGTTTAATAGTGGAGCATTTATTCATCCTATCATCAAACATCATCCTAACAAAAGCCCTGGATGAAGCTCAGTTATTTCCTTGTTAACATGCTGCAATCCAGGAGCAGAATTAATAAATAAAAATCACTGGATTTGATTTAGTTTGGGTTTATTCTGAAATTCCAAGTACTAGCAGACTGTTACAGCAGCTTGTATTAATTTTGCTGAGCAATTAGAGGACATGGTTAGTTTTTCATCCCCTTTAGTGCTTTATCATATCCTTGAGAACAGTCACTTTGCTTCCCGATGACATTTACATATTTATTCTGACTTTCACTAATCATAAATAACAGCTCCCTGTAAACCCTTGATAGGACCAAAATCTGTTTCATACAGGACACAATTTGTAGCATTTAAGGAATTTATAAACTGAATTCAGCGCTTCTCCAACTAATTACATCTACTCCACCAGCAATACCACAAGCTGCAAAGCTTCTCCCAGTGCCATTGCAAATGGGAATCGTGGATGCCAGTGGATCCAAGATGCATTGAGAGGCATACTATAATGACAAAACCACTTTTCACACACTGTCAGCTGTAATTTTCCTGCAACTCTCCTATTACTACCAAAAAAAAGAAAAAAAAAATCTATTGAAACCAGTTGGTTGTTAGACTTGACATATATTCCATTTGAAGTGATGGCATACATAGCTTGGGTTTATTTTTGGGGGGTGGGGTTTGCTTTTTTCTCTTTTAACTTTTTGGAAAGGGCACTGGTTGCCTGAATTTGGAGTTTCTTTT
This sequence comes from Oxyruncus cristatus, assembly GCA_013399855.1. Lineage (NCBI taxonomy): Eukaryota > Metazoa > Chordata > Aves > Passeriformes > Cotingidae > Oxyruncus > Oxyruncus cristatus. Next base: position 174,665 of record VXAY01004182.1, read on the forward strand.
TCAGAACTTTTATGTTTTCACAAATATCAGAGATTATTCTCTCTCATCCCTCTCCCCAAAATCTCCAACGTCAAATGTGAAAATTTCTGCTCTATTTCTTAAAAAAAACCCCAAAAAACCAAAAAAAACCCATGATTTCTACTCCTTTATCAGGAGAACCCAAGTCCCACTGAAGCCATCCGTCCTTCCATCAGAAATCAGGCTGGGAGCACTCAGGAAAACACAGATTTGCTTTCCATGTAAAAAGCACAAGACCCTGCCACTAACAGTGCTGAGCTTTGTGCCGGGACACTGGAACACTAAATCAGTGCACACACACAGAAATACAGGTAAAAGTGCCTCCCAGAAGGGGGGCTGTACTGGCACAGTGCTGTGGCTCAGGGCTCACACCACGTCATGCACCTTTTTGACAGAGCTGTTGAAGCAGAACACTGTAATGCAGGCTAGACCAGAGGAAAAGACCTTTTAAAGTAGTACACATAGGAAAAAAAAAATATTCAAGAAGTCCTCACTAGGTTTGAGGGGAGTCACAAACCTAACTACTCTCTGACATGCTGAAAAAACCAAATAATACTCTGGTTTTCCTTACAGTAATTACCCAGAATATTGCCCTGCCTCCAATTTATCCACAAGCTTTTACTTGTGTGGGCATGTGGCCCAAACACAGCCATCCCTACACTGTGTAACTGCTTTGTAAAAAGCTGCAGTTAAAAAATAAAGCTGCTTTATAAAGAGTAACACAACCAAATCCCTACTAAAATATACTGTGAGGCCTCTGTACTTGCAGCTCGTGATTTGGGGATTGTTCACCAAGTGACAACCAACAAACAAAAGTGAAGTGTGAAAGCCAAAAACACTGAATTTTTGCTGTGCAATACTTAATTCTGAGCAACCCCATCAAATGCCTACATCAAAAGATAGATCAGTAATTTCAGAAATCTGCTCTTAAAAATGTTCCATGCATTGGACTGAGATTCCCAGCAATACTAACTGATTGGTCATTCAAAATATAAGGAATTCCATAACAGAATGAATGCTCAAGATTTACCAAAGCTGAAAACTAATAAATTCACAGAATGAATAAGAAGGGACAATTAAATGTGATCTGTAAAACGGATACTACTCCCTTCAGGGCAAAATTAGGGATGCTGGTCAGAGACCTATTAACCAGTTTGCATTTGGACACTGACTCTTCTTGTCCCATCAAGAGATTTCAGTTTGAAGTGAGACTCCAAACACAATTAAAAGACAAACGAAAATGGGAACAAGATGTTCATCCATAAATACAATTTTTACAGTGTTCATCAAATATGCTGCAGCAGGAAATCCTACATCAAGATCTACTGAAAAACGGGAGAGCAAACTGACGGTTCCCACCACGTAGAGTGGAAAACCAATACAGATCGTAATTCTTGCTTAAGAAAACCAGACCCCAGGGGTCCAAAAAACACGTTATAGCCATCTAAACAATCTTACCCTCCTTCCCATCAACAGGTTTTGATACTTCCATATCAAAGCTCTCCTGCAGCTGCTGGCCTTTGAAGCGGTTGAGGTGCTCCTGTTCTATTAAGTTACTTTCCTCCTCTTCCAGGGGCTGCCACGTCCCATCAATAAACCACTGTCCACGCATCACAGGGATCTTTTCCGTTTCTAAAATAAAAAAAAAAAAGAGATTTTTTTTTTTTTAATGCAACAAATCACAAACTGACTGCGGGAAGGAGGGGAATTCTGTTGAGCTGCTGCTGCTGGGATCCGCAACAAATGACTCGGGAAACGCCACCACCTTTTCCCATGGGGCTGAAATGAGGAGTTTAACCTGCAAACCTGAGGGTAACGAGGCCAAATTTTCCGAGTGTGTGTGAGGACGTGAGAGATGGACAGAAAAGCAGAATCCCAGGATGATTTGGGTTGGAAGGGACCTTAAAGACCACCTTGTTCCACCCCCTGCCATTGGCAAGGACATCTTCCACTATCCCAGGTTGCTCCAACCCCTGTCCAACCCAGCCCTGAACGCTTCCAAGGATGGGGAATCCACAACCTCTCCGGGCAACTTGACTGCAGGTTCTGCAAAATTTATTATTTTAAAATTAATTTAATTTAAACAACAGTCCAGCTTTAGTGGGATACACTCCCCTCCACTCAGCTGCCTTGAATTTTTGAATAATTAGGATCTTCGTGAGGCTAATGCTCCTGCACACAATCTGACTGATAACAACCATTAGTTTCCAAGTTATCAAGAGCGTGCAGAATGAGGAGGAGATAGAAACCCACTCATGCTTACCCTGCCTTGTTTCCTTTGGGAATCGCACTTCCAAGAACCCAAATTACACAACAATTAGCACAAATGGTGATATTTAAAGAGGAAAGGTTTTGTTTTTTTTTTATTAAAATCAGCCTTTTGCTGAGGGCTGGTTTTGGTCACCGGCAATCTCATTTCAGATTTAGTTCTCCAAATGAGGAAACAGCATTTACTGCCCACGTGGCAAAAGAGAAATCTCTAAGAACAATATATCTTGGTTCTTATTCTACATCAAACTGTCCTTGTTGCCCACACTAACCACTGGGAATGTAGGGAGCAAGAATTCCCTTCTTATACCCATCCCTGCAGGCAAGATGGTCTTATACCCATCCCTGCAGGCAAGATGGGGCAATAATACCCATTGTAACTCACCTTAGAATTTCTCCTCCTACACCTGGAAAATCAAGGAGAAATACTGTGTGTGCCTGTGCTCCACAAGCCTGTAAACCCCCAAACTCCAGGTTTATGGGATCAGCACAGATACAGGCATGCTGAGAGCCCAGAACAGTTGGACCAGTGACCCCCAGTGCACACTGGAGGTGTGTGTATATCTATCTCTATATATTTATATATGTATACAAAGACTGACTCAGCCAACTGCAAACATCTTGTGTGCGTGCACACAAACCCCAAAGGTTTAGCTCTACACAGCAGATAACTCAGCCACAAAAGAGACTCAAAAAAAGGAGATGTGGGGAAAAAAATAGGCTTCACCACTCAAAGATCTGTTCTTACCTGGAAAGAGGAAAAAAAAGTGACAACTTGGAAATCGATGAAAAGAAACAGTAAATGAAAATTAGGTGAAAAAGAACCATGAAATAGTAGATTTCAGAGTTACTGAGCACAGAAGGGATCTCTCTGACCTATCACCAGAGCAGAGCAAACACAGCTGGGTGAGGTGACCCAGCCACGGGCAGTGGTTTTTAGGCTGGTCACAGAGCTCTGTCAGCACAGCCACTAATCCAGGTCACAAAACCATCTGTTTCTCAGAGTCCCAGACTGGGAATGGGCACATCCCACTGAGATTCCCATGTCCCTGCACTGCCCTCTACTACAGATACGTCATTATTGTTCCTTGTGCCTGCAGACACCAGTACACACCAAAAGTAATTTTCATGCTAACTGCAAAACTAATTGGAAACACCCCCACAGTTCACTTGGAACCTCTAAAAATTCTTCATCCCTCAGACCACTGAACGCACAAGCTCTGAAAGCAAAAGGAAAATCACCTTGCAATAATCTTCCCACAGGGCAAGTAACAGCCAAAATGTTCCAAGGCCAATTTTGAAGCCTTTCCCTCAAGGGATTTCCAGGAAAACAGTGTTTCCACAGTACCAGAAGTGGCAATAAGCTCTCAGCACCCCACCTTTGTCACGGAACGAAGGCACACGAGTGGGTGACGACATCCTTACGTTGGTCCTGCCACAGGGAAAAGCAAACAGCAGGAAAGCTCATGGCAGGGGGGGAAGTAGATGATCTGGAGCAAAGAGCCCAATTACCACTGAATTTCCCTCACTTGGTGCTGGCACAGGTGCTCTCCCAGTTACCCCAGCATTCTGCTGACTGGGAATCCTGTACAACAGCCCCTCAGTGCGCACATGGCACAACACAGAGGAAATTCCCAGAACAACAGCTCCAAGCACTGCCAGGCTCTCATCCCAGCTTGCCACAGATCCCAGTTCCCCTCTCAGGCATTAGATGTTCTGGTTCAACCCTCCCAAGTCCCCCAAAGGCCCATTCAAGCTCTTGGATCCCCCGGCACCCTCAGCTCTGCCTCAATGGAGCACAGACAATCGGGCTCGAGGCCTGACCAAAACACAGACAGAAGTAGTGCAAGACCCAGTTCTGCCATTCAGCTCCTCTCTGCCCTCCTAAAATAGCTGTTCCAGGTAGGAGCCAATTGTTACGAGCTGAATTCCGAATGTTTTGCATGTCGATGATCAAGCAGAAGAATAAAGAGGTTGGAGTGTTCCAATGGCACAGGCATTTGGTGGAAATTAATCCCAGACCAAAGCTCCGAGTGGCTTTAAACTGCACAAGTTCATAGTCACCACAAATGGCACAGGAAATCCAGTAGTCTATGAAAATTTGGACTAACTTTGGAGTCTACATCCCATCAATGAAGTGTGAAAGATGAATATTTACTTTTCACGAGGTGAGAGGCACCCACAGCGGTGTTCAGTTGTCACCACACACAGCAGCCTCCTTCCTTAACCTTTGCTGCATTCCCGGATATTTTCCACCTGCCAGATATCCGCATTTTTTAGTACATCCAACACTCACAGATCCAGTCAGGCTGCCCTTACAAACAAAGCTCTGTCTGTAGGAAGGAATGAAATGCACATAAAATGTGAGCCGAGATAAAGGATCCCATTGTGGCTGAAGCAATGACACAGCTACGTCAGATGTTAATCCTCACTGGGAAAATCTGCAAGCAATTCCTTAATTCTTGACTAAGCAGCCTGTTGAGGCTCCATTCATTGAATCCACAAAAAGATATATATTTTTGAATCATAATCATATGAATACTATTTTGTATTCGTTTTTGCCTGGAGTACAAGACACCTATTTTTCAGTTCTGAATGGCTTTTAGGTTTTTCACACGGGAATTTCCACCTACAGATTTCGGAAAGTCTAACCATAAAGTACTAAAAGAAACATTTTCAGGCTCTTTTCACCTGAGAGAAACTTTCCCAGAGCCGTTCTTTACAAGAGGAGTCTACAGCACTCAAAAGCAGCCCTGAAACATAACGCGGGCAGAGCCTTTCCCAGAAAAGCTAAGCCAGGAAAAACTGCTTGAAATAAGAAAATTTTTAACATAGAATCTTTACAGAACAGTTCAGCTTGGGAATAAATTAATGTATCTGGCTCAGGGTTCTGGAAGCATATGGAAACATAAATGACTTTCGGTTCCAAAGACAGATTATTATGGAGCTTCGGTTTAAAAACCTGAGTGAGGCAGTTCTGTTTTCCAGCTCTGGGGGATTTTAGGAGGACCAGGGAGGGTTTTTTACCTCATCTCCTCCTTTAAGCTGTTGGACACTTTTAGTGCAGCCAAAGCACCCTGAGCTACAAGGTGCTTTTATTCCACATCACGAGTTGAACAGGTTCGAACACTGGGCTACTGGGAAACCTCAAGAGAAACACCCTTGTGGAAGCAAAAGGAAGCAAGTAAATGACATTTCCTGCCATCAGCAGCATGTTTTGGTTCTCAGAAAACCGAACACGGTCTTTCAGAACTGAGACACTCAAATCTGTGATCAGAGCCCACAAAAGGCCATTTCCCAGAGAGACAGAGTGAGAGAGCTGGGGGTGTTCACCTGGAGAAGGATCCAGGGAGACCTCTGAGCCCCTTGCAGGGCCTGAAGGGGCTCCAGGAGAGCTGGAGAGGGACCTGGGACAAGAGCCTGGAAGGACAGGACAAAGGGGAAATGGCTTTCCACTACCAGAGGACAGGGCTAGATGGGATATTGGGAAGGAATTGTTGGCTGTGAGGGTGGGGAGGCCCTGGCACAGGTTGCCCAGAGAAGCTGTGGCTGCTCCTGGATCCCTGCAAGTGTCCAAGGCCAGGATGGACGGGGCTTGGAGCAACCTGGGCTAGTGGAAGCTGTCCCTGCCCATGGCAGGGAGTGGGACTGGATGATCTTGACTTTTCCTTCCAACCCAAACCATTCTGGGATTCTATGACAACCTACTAAAGGTCACCAGCTCCAAAAGCACTTCAGTCATGAAGACAGGGAGGTATATTAATGGTAATTACATGGAGTACTCTGGGTTGGGTGGGGAAACAAGAAGACTGCAACACGAGGAGGTTTTTCAGTAAACTCTGTTCACTGTGGGAAAGGAGAAAGGCCTTCCTAACCCCAGTTCCTCTGTTTAATCCTGCACAGGTGCTGCCACTGAAAGATTCCGCTGTGTTTCATCCCGAGAACTTGAGGAAGCTATTGCAGTAAGTAGCATTAAAAAGTGATGAACCAAAACTGCCATTTTAGCACCCAATTTCACTCACTTATCCACCTTCCATAAATTCATTCACGTCTTGGATATTCAGATGATTTTAGAGAAGCTGGAATTACATTCTTTCAGATATTTTTGGTTTGTGGAAGAATTAAACACACTGGCATTACATCATGGTGCAATTTAACTTGTTTCTTTGCCAATGCAGAATTCCAAATCTATTATATGAAGTGTTATTTATCCTTATCCCTGCAATCTCCATCCCTAGGAAAGGATTTGCCTTAATTTCTTTACTGCCTTAAGTCCTACACAACATAATCTGCAGTTGGCAGTCCTTCAGCCTGAGAGATACCAACATATTTGACTGGTTATACACTTGCATGGTTTATTTATACAAGACTTTCTAAATAAATCTGAATGGTGGGGATTAAAAGCAGATGAAAAGCCCTTTATATAAATTAGTCACACATATTTTACCACTTTTACAGGAAATTAGTTTAAGAGATCTACTCTGCAACAAAGGATTTATTTATTTTTACACAAACAGGCCTTTTTTCTCCCTGAAAATCCAAGGAATAAAAGGATACAAGTGCTGTAATTAACGGTGTGATAAGAACACAAGTGACTTGTGTAATGACAGTCACCCAAACCCTCTGAATAAAAAATATTCTGTTAAAATAAAAATTGTATGCAACATATGAATCACCACACGTGTGTGCAGTACCTAACCCAGCTACCCCTTTTTGTGAAGGTCTTTAAACTGTGATCATATCTAACATAAATTTATTAAAAAGCAGGCTAACCCATCAAAACAAAGTAATAACTGAGCAGAATTTGCTTTCATTTTCCTTCTTGCACTGCTTCATCAATTCTACCATACATTTCCTCCCAGTATGTTGCTTGAAATGGTGTGCTCCTAAATTTAAATACTCAAACAGCTCAAACAACCCTTCTTTCACCTGACTTGATTGAGGAAACTGTTACAAAACTAAGAGGATACCAAGAGATAATGACTGAAGTCCTGCTCGGTGGCCAAGCGAAGGCACTCCTGGCACTCTGCATCCACCAGTCTCAAGACACCTATAACAATCTGCCCACAAATGAGATCCCAAAGGTTAATAGAATATTCAGAGGCTCAGAAATTCAAATTAAAGCTTGTGTTTTGCTCAAATTGCCAATTCCCAGCTCTCCAAGCCCAAAGCCAAGGGGTTGGACAGGAAACACAAGCTCGCCAAACGCTGTCAGCTCGAGACGCTTCTCAGGGCAGTAATTTCAGATTCCTGCTTTTTGGTGTAGTAACTGCTTTTCCTTAAACCTGATTTCCTTCCTTGTACAGTGGCAAAAAAATTGCAGTATGTGAGGGCATAATCTGCACAAGCTGAAGGCAACTGTGAGGCTACAAACGTGACACCTTGAGCTGAAAGTTAGTTAAATAAGGACGTGCCCACGCATTTACCAAGGGATAAAAATTCTTGGCAAAACACAGTCTTTTTGGGGTTTAACTCCTTTTTTTTTTTTAATTTTTTTTTCCCCCCAAAGGTTTGCTACAAGTGCTGAACATCAGGTGACTCGGAGCACAGCAATTCTTGCAACTGTAGTACACACAAAAACCTGAATGTCGACATGAGGCACTGAATAAGTATGAGAGGATCATAGAAGGGCCTGGGGTGGAAGGGACATTAAGGATCATCTTGTTCCAAATCCTGTGACATGGGCAGGGACACCTTCCACCAGACCAGGTTGCTCCAAGCCCTGTCCAATCTGGCCCTGAACACTTCAACTCTGACCTAGCTCCTTTGTGGCTGGGTTTGTAGAGTCCTGAAAGGAAAAAGAGAGACGAAAAAAAGAAAAAAAAAAAAAAAGCCAAAAAAAGAAAAAAAAAAAAAAAGCCAAAAAAAGAAAAAAAAAAAAAAAGCCAAAAAAAGAAAAAAAAAAAAAAAGCCAAAAAAAGAAAAAAAAAAAAAAAGCCAAAAAAAGAAAAAAAAAAAAAAAGCCAAAAAAAGAAAAAAAAAAAAAAAGCCAAAAAAAGAAAAAAAAAAAAAAAGCCAAAAAAAGAAAAAAAAAAAAAAAGCCAAAAAAAGAAAAAAAAAAAAAAAGCCAAAAAAAGAAAAAAAAAAAAAAAGCCAAAAAAAGAAAAAAAAAAAAAAAGCCAAAAAAAGAAAAAAAAAAAAAAAGCCAAAAAAAGAAAAAAAAAAAAAAAGCCAAAAAAAGAAAAAAAAAAAAAAAGCCAAAAAAAGAAAAAAAAAAAAAAAGCCAAAAAAAGAAAAAAAAAAAAAAAGCCAAAAAAAGAAAAAAAAAAAAAAAGCCAAAAAAAGAAAAAAAAAAAAAAAGCCAAAAAAAGAAAAAAAAAAAAAAAGCCAAAAAAAGAAAAAAAAAAAAAAAGCCAAAAAAAGAAAAAAAAAAAAAAAGCCAAAAAAAGAAAAAAAAAAAAAAAGAGACGAAAAAAGGAAAAAAAAAAAAGAGACAAAAAAAGGAAAAAAGAGAGAGATGAAAAAGGAAAGAGAGAAAAAGAGAGGAAAAAAGGAAACAGAAAAGAGAGAGAGGATAAAGCAAAAAGAGAGAAAAAAAAAATCTGCTGAGGACAGGAAGCTTCATGATTAGAACAGTTACAGATACTGACTGTGAAGTGGAAGGTCCCTACATTTCACTCACAGTGAGTGACATGACCGTGTTTGCTGGGTGAGCAGAGATGTGTTGTAATAAAATAGCCCCAAACTAAACTGGCATTATTTCATGCTTGCTGGGTAACAGAACACACTTTTTACCTCTTTTTTTTTTTTTTTTTAAATAGCTTTAAATTCTACATCTTTCTAGCTCTTCCCTCACGTTATTTCACAATGGGGCAGGTGACTGACATTTAAATAAACGGAGGCGCTCTTTTAATCATAGCCCCGTGACCTCCTTTTGTTTAACCACAAACACAAGTGACCTGTCCTGCTCTTTCAAAAGCAAAAAGTCCCTAGGAGGAGTTCAAGGGTTTCTCAGCCTCAGAAAACTTTCAAGAGTTCAAGAGTTCTCAGCCTCAGAAAACTTTAGAGTGACACGAACTTAGAGCCAGACTTGGAGCCAGGTCCTGAGCTGAAAAGGGATTTAATTCACTGAGCAGTAAAGACCATTATTTTGCTGGTTCATCAAATAATTCTCAATTGCTTCATTGAAGCAGTTTCAAAATTACAGGTGGAAATTGCTTTTGAGTTTCACAGAGAACTAAACATGTTCAGAGCAATCCAATTGGCACAGGTGGGATTTTCTTTCCAGACTTAAATACAGAGCCTCTGTGTTTGCTTCAAAGCTGGAACCAAAAGGCAGGAACACACACTTCGCTCTGCTGCAGATTTGGAATTACCACTGATTTACCAAGACTGCCTGAAGCATTCAAGTAACAGCCTGTAACTGTTTTTACCTGAAATGTTTTTGATAGGTTTACGTGATAAACTGAGCAATCCAAAAGAGGAACAAAAGGACTACTTCAAAGGTCAAACACAGAAGTAACCCCACAAAAAGAGAGAAGTGTCCTCGAAGTCATTGCTCAAAAGGAGATTTATGTCCTCAAAGTTGTCCCTCATCTCAGTTGCTATTAATCAACCCAAAATGTACAATCACAGAATGGTTTGGGTTGAAGGGACCTTAAAATCATCCAATTGCAACAACCCTGCCATGGGCAGGGACACCTTCCACTAGGCCAGGTTGCTCCAAGCCCCGTCCAGCCTGGCCTTGGACACTTCCAGGGATCATGGGGCAGCCACAGCTTCTCTGGGCAACCTGGGCCAGGGCCTCCCCACCCTCACAGACAACAATTCCTTCTCAATATCCCATCTAACCCTTCCTTCTGGCAGTGGGAAGCCATTCCCCCTTGTCCTGTCCCTCCATCCCTTGTCCCCAGTCCCTCTCCAGCTCTCTTGGAGCCCCTTCAGGCCCTGCAAGGGGCTCTCAGGTCCCCCTGGAGCCTTCCCTTCTCCAGGAGAACACCCCCAGCTCTCCCAGCCTGGTTCCAGAGCAGAGGTGCTATAAAGAACACATCATGTTTCTCAAGAAGGATTTTTCTATTTAAGACACCAGTTTAATTAACACATCCACAAGTGCTCTTTACACAGACCCGATCCTGATGGTCCAAGTCAAAATCCTAAACCTCACCTACTGGTTGTGTCAAGGATGAGCAGGAAACACTCATAAAAGAAACCCCCAACCCTTAGACTGCTGAAACATGAAATGAGATTGCAGTTTTACTTCTTATCAGTTACAACAGTTCACCAAATTTCAACAGTAGTGCTGTTGAAGGGAAGGGAAAGACTTCCACCACCAGCATTTGCTGCTGGAACCGCCGAGCTGTAGGAGCTTTGTCCCTTTATCAGCTCTTTTCTCACCCAGGGAGACCTGGAATTTTTGAAAGCGCATCAGATGGAAGCTAAACCCACAAAAGAACAACTGTGCCACGTGACGAACACGTGAGCACCTCCCAAAAGGTAAGAATGTGCTCCAACCCCATCCACAGTCACGGGGTTTTTGCACAACCCACCCCCACCCCCTCACACCCCGTGTGTGCTCTCCTGGTGCTCCCAAACTGGGCTTTGTTCCCTGGCTCCACCAGCACCAACGATCACGGATGAACAGTTTGAGCAAGAGATTCTCACACAGGAATTTACTTTAAAAAAAAAAAAACAAGAGCAAGACTGCTCCTGTGCACATCTCAGACCTGCCACTAATGAACAAGGGCATCCAAGGGCAAAATAACCTTTGTTGTCAACTCCTCCCTTCTCCTTCACAGGGATTTTTTTTTTTCCCCCTGTTCTCTGCTCCTAATCTCACTTCCTTCTTCTGTCTACTCCACCCCAGCTCCAGATTTCCCTACCCTTTCATCCCCACGGTAACTTTTTCCTGCAATTTTTTTTTTTTTAAACCCTGTAGGGCTTTTCCCCAAGAAAACCAGCATGACTTCCATAGAATCCCAGATCGGTTTGGGTTGGAAGGGACCTTAAAGCCCACCTCATTCCAACCCCCTGCCATGGGCAGGGACACCTTCCACTAGACCAGGTTGCTCCAAGCCCTGTCCAGCCTTGAACACTTCCAGGGATGGGGCAGCCACAGCTTCTCTGGGCAACAATTTTAGTGTCTTTCACCTTCAGTATCACTGCCTGGGGTCCCACTTGCACCCCATCCTCCCTTCATCCCAGTGCTCACTTTTACAGCACTTACTATCTCTGGAGTTTCTCCTCTCCAGCTCCACTCCAGGGGGGGTTACAGCTGCTTTCAGCCCACTCAAACAGATCCCATCACACCAGCGACCTTTTCTCTGGCCGACACTCAAACCACTACTTCAACTTCACTTTTTTCAACCTTACAGATGTGACTGAGAGGATTGCTCATGCTTCTTACTTCCATTTCTTCCTCTTTTGCAGATTTTTCTTCCATCTAGGCCTTCTGCTCAGCAACTGGCACAGTGTCAGCTCTTACAGATCCTTGTCATGCCCATGTGAGAGTTCTGGACAAGGTCTCTCTGCTTTCCAAACTGTTTTTCCCTAAGGAGTATCGCACACACATAAAAATTCACCTGCCATCTGTCTTTAATCCAGCTCTGCCACCTCCAAGTTAAATCCCATCCTCTTTCTTTGATATCCCCTCTGCCCTATCGGTATTCAAGCCTGAATTAAGTCAGAACAGAACTCCTGATCCTCCTCATCCCATGAATGTTTTCTGACACCCTCTCACCCACAATTTGTAACTCAAGTATTCCCTCCATCTCTGCCTTCGTCCTTGCCGACAACATCCAGCCAGGAAAAGTCCTGGACCACATCAAAGGGCAAACGCAACTCGCTTTCTAAGCCACATTCATCCTTAGCTACTCTGCTGGAGCTTATACCACCCACTGGAGAGGGATTCTGGGATTCTGGTACTGCTTAAAGGAGTAAGACAACAGATTCATTTTGCTTAAACAATGCTTGGAAATCACAAACACAAAAGCTGAGGACGTGGAAGAAACTTGCCCTCAGAGACATATCCAAGCAAAGTGCTGACATCTCCCCCCTGTTCCAGTAAAAGCAGCTTAAATGTCACACGTTCCCTCTACTGAGAGAAGGTACCAGGGACCCCAAGCAAATGCAGAACATACATCACAAACAAGTGTGATTTAATACATGGAACACCGCAAATCTAAAAATTGTTTCATCTGTGTGTGTTAGATCACAGAATCCCAGACTGATCCCAGTTGGAAGGAACCTTAAAGCCCATCTTGTTCCACAACCCCCTGCCATGGGCAGGGACACCTTCCACTTGACCAGGTTGCTCCAAGTCCCTTGGACACTTGAACACTTCCAGGCCTTTTGGTCAGGAAGGAGCTGGACAAAACTAAGCTACGAGATGCTTTTGAAAGGATGGTATAGTGAGAACAGAAGCAAAAAAGTAAAACCCAGAAAGATTTTGAGTAGCAAAAGCAACACTTCGCCTTTACCAAGTAAAGTAGCAGTGTTCTATTTGCGAAAGAAAAACACACCTGGAGATAAAAACCCCAATTAAATAGTACTGAGGAGTTCTGCCTTAAATCAAAACATCCTTTGCATAGAGGAAATTGTATAATCAAGTTCCAGGACTGCCCAATACACCAAAAGCAATGTTCCAAGCGTGCTGTAAAGTAACTAAAAATGCTGCTAAAACCAGACTAAAACAAGTGAAAGTCACAAACCTACTGATAAACTCTTGATTCAAAGCCCTTAATTTTCATCTTGCCTCACGTTTGTCTTTTAGTTCTGTTTCAGAATACAATACAAACCCATACAGTAAACACGCAGCCTCAGAAGAAATGTGGGACACTGACTAAAGCAGCCAGGCCTAGGGGGGGCCTCCAGTTTGGTTTAGGGTTGTCAGTCTGTAAAATGTCAAGACACAAATTTATGCTGCCAGGCCTAGGGAAGGCAGAAGCACCCAGGGCTCCTGCACAACGCAGAGAAGCTCTGAAACGTGGATTTTTTTTTTTTTTTTTTAGTCTTGACTGCACAGCCCAAAGAACCACCAGTGAGTGAGGTACAAAAGGCTTCCTGTTTTGCTGCTAACATTTACCTCCTACATCAAACAAGCACAGGGATAAAACAAAATCCACTGAGAAAAGAGTCTTTTGTAACCATGCGGTGCCAACATCAACTCCTGGGCTCCAAGACTTCTCAGGAATCTTGCCCAGCTCCGAGTTCAGAGGGCAGGTAACACTGCCCTGGCACTCACATCTCATTTTGCCAGGTGCTAATGCCTTCCTCTCCTTCTAGTTTACACGGCAGCTCCCAGATTGTTTACAAAAGAAAACACGTGGGCTTGGGTATTTCTTTCAGTCCAAGCTTCAAGGCAGTCGAAATGCTTTTCAAAGCTGCCCAATTTCAGCCTGAGCAAATAGATCTTAAGACCCAGTGGTCCACTCCGTATACACTGGTTAAGAACAGTAAAATATCTGTTATATCAGCACATCTTCACTCAGGGACGGTCCTAGTGAACAAAATGTTTTTGTAAATACAAAAAGAGGTATTTTACTTAATAGACTTCGCAACTGTTAGGTACAAAAACATCTATGTTAAAAACAAACAAAAACTCCCCACTCTTCCCAAACCTGCGTCTGGGAGTAAAGTTATTTATCCTTCCCTAAAGGACAAAGCTCCACAGGCTCCTCAAACGGCTTTAGAAATACACAACGCTGCTGTTGTTTCTCTCCACGTATCACTACAGATTTTACAAAAGTCCAACTTGCAAATCTACTCTTTCACGACAGACATCAGCCAAGGTGATGAGTGTTCCCATCACACAGTCAGAATTCAAACTGGTGAATCATGGGAACACAGGATGGGTTGGGTTAGAAAGGACCTTAAAGATCATCCAGCTCCACCCCCCCTGCCATGGGAAGGGACACTTTTCACTTGACCAGGTTTCTCCAAGCGCCATCCAACCCGGCCTTGAAACATTCAGGGATGAAGAAAACTACCTGGAGAGTGACCTCCTCACAAGAAAACACCACAAGAACTAAACACAGACAACTTGAAAACGTAACCATGGGGAAAAAAAAGCCAGGAAAAAGCAAATACCAGACAGGACAGCAGTGGTATGGCATAAACTCACAAACCAAGGAACAGGAGAGTCACCCAGAAGTCCACAGGCAGTGGATTTAACAGACTCACCCAGGACTTTGAAAACTAGACCAAGTAAACCTACAGAAAGATTGTTGTAAAGCAGCCCTCTAGAAGGGCAGAAAAGGGCTGGATAATTTCAGGAGGTTTAAACAGAAGACCCTTGTAATATAAAATATCACTCACTGTTACGCCCACAGAAAACAAGAAGCAGCCCAGCTGCAAGTTACTCGCTTATCTGAAAACCTACACTAATAATTTTCATCCTCCTGCACCATTTTTGCTGGTTCTACAACACTAATTAAATAAATCCCAGAGGTCACAAGGTAAGGACCAAATTCTCAGTAATTAATCTGCTCAAATTGTAACTCAGGCTGATATTCCTGATGTTACTAACAAAACCTGTGGTGAGCTCAAAGACGTAGAGGGAAAAAATATTTCAGCACATGCCCAGCTATAACAACATTTTCTTGGCACTGAGATGTTCCAAAAGCTGAGGAACTGTCAGCTGAGGAACCAACTGCTCAGTGTTGTAGCTGTGTGATAGCAGCCTCCCCTGGAGTACAGCACATACAGGGAAAAGGGCAAAATAACAAAGATAAAAAAGCCTTTGACCTTTGCTCTGAACTGAACCATGAATCAGCAAAACCAGCCAGCAGCTTCTGTACTCTTCAACCTGCACCTCAGCATATTTTAAGGCAGTTGTGCTCGTTATACTTCATGCTTGTTTGGCCAGAGAGGAGGATTTTCCTGCCTTACTCATGGGCTGGTGTAAGAGCTGGTTTGTCACCACCAGCTTCCTCCCAGACTAATGCAGACCAACGTAGCAGCTCCCCTTTGGATCCAGAACTATCAACACAGCATCGGATGGGAATAATTTGGGAATAACGGCTACACCAAGGCCTTCAAACGCACAGATGAGGCTGAATCTCTGGGATCTGACCTTGCTGTTCTCTCAGACCTGGATGCAGCAGTCGGGAGGGAAGAAAGGGAGAAAGGCAAGAGCACCCATGTACACAGGGAACAGAGGCAAGGAAACATGCAGGTGAAAGGGAAGTTAAACCAGAAGTCACTGAAAGAGCACTGAAACTCCAAAAGATGATCTTTGTCTTGCAGAGGAGCGGACCTGCTAATAAGAAAAGACTTGAGCACTCCCCTTAATCAGCTTTCTGAGGACTAGGAATCATCCCCGTCATTAGTTCCCCCCAGGACCAGGAGTTTATTTCTCCCCTGCCTCTGGTGCTAACCTCTGGGAATCTCTCCTTCCAAGCATCACAAACCCTCTCTGCACAGCGTATGCTGTCATTTGAAACATCTGCTCCTCAAGCTTAATGAGACTGAATCAGCTTCCAAAATGGACAAGGCACAGTGTCAAGAAATTAAACCTTTAAGCTGCTGACGAGTGCAGCCTCTTGCTCCCATTACCAGGAACAATCCTGCCTCACCTTACAGCTCTGCTCGCTCCTTCCCCTCTCTCCCTGTGGCACAGCTACAAGGATGGCAGCAGTTTCCTCATCCCTTGGATGACCTGCATCTTCTCTTCCCAGTAACCACATGGCAAATGCATGGAGTGCCGACAGCAGGGGCTTCAGGGTGGTGACAGGGAGAAAACCACCTCCACTTTCTGCTCAAGGAGCTGTGCCCAGGCTCCTGTAAATCAAAACACGTGTGCATTGAGCCCTCTGCTCACTCCTCAAGCTCAGTGTCTGTCTGCTGGGCAAGGGTTTGAAAGACAAACTGTCACCCAAGTGAAATGTACCACACATTTATGGATCTCCCTCCTGTACAGACGCTGATAAATAAGAAGGAAAAAAACTAAAAGCCCTGGTTTTCATCTCTGAAACAGTTCTGCTGTTCCTCTGTGACTCCCAACTGAGTCTCAAAAACACGCAGAGGAGATGAAAGAAAGCTGCCTGCCCCTCTCCCAAGCCCATGCCAGGACACACTTGGCTACCCTGCAGCTCCCTCTACTCCGTAACATCTCCCTTGTCCTTGAAGGAATGCAGCTGGAAAGCAAGTTAGCCCTCAGGGACAGGTGGTGGGCAGTGGCACAGCTTGTCAGCACCACGAAAGCAGGTCCTCACTTGTCCAGCAAGACCCTGGGAGACATTCCCACCAAAGAAAGGGGCAGAGAGCTGGAGGTGCCTGCTGCTCCTTCATCTCTGTTCCCCCAGGCACCTCTCCTCCAGCAAAGGACACATGAACACAAGGGGAAGGGTGGGAGAGGAGCTGTATCCCCACCTCAGTTTGAATTTGAGGGGGTGAAGCAAATTCCCCCCGATTGGAAGGGTAAGAATTAAGGACTGTGTGTGTGAGGTGCCTGTTGCATCCCCTCCAACAGAGAGGAGGAGAAATCCCATTTTATAACCCCTGCCAGCAGATAGGTGATGTAAAAGGAAATATAAAGCACAGTATCATCATTTCACTAGTGGAGAGGACAAGGGTCACAGAGGTGAAATGAGGTATCAGCCCTTTTTCCCATCATTCCTCACTAAACATGAGGGATCAGAAGTTTGTGTGTGGTGGGGAGGCAGTGGACAAACGACTCATGTTTCTACCAGGTTCTTCTGAAGGCAGGGTGTGCAGGGAAGGAAAGGGGGGAGTGCTGAAAACAAATATTCACTCTCACCCTTTGCTCAGGAAAGAGGCAGCTTAAGTAAAAAGGTTCTCAGTCACCTTCTCTCCCACTTTCTTCCACACGTGCCAAGAAACGAGAAGACGCCCAGACCTCCCTTTTCCATGTGTCTGCCAGGTGTGCGTGCTCAGATCCCCATTTCCCTCTGCATGCCAGGTGTGAATGCCCCAGATCATCTCCCTCAGGTGTGAGTGCACAGGAGAGAGGGAAAGATGCTCCGTTCCCTTTGCATCTGGAAGTGGTGGAAGTGCCCAGAACACCCTGAGTGGGGGGCACCCAGTACCTCTCATTCTTCCAGGGGGAGGGAAGGGAGGGTGGTCCAGTGGCCCCTTTCTCCAGTGCATGCTCAGGGATGCCCATGTCACTTCCCAGACCAATTCACCCGGGTGGGTGGGATGCCCCGAGCCGCGCTCCCTTCCCTCCCCATCACATCCTTGAGACTAGGAAGGGGAATTCCCAGTGCCTCCTCTTTCAGGTCTGTGCTAGAGATGGGCACGCAGAGTCCCCTCCCCCTGGGGAATATTTTGTCCTGTACCTCTAATACAGGAACGCACAGGCAGCAAGCGCTGCCAGGTCCCCCCGGCCAGTCTGTTTGACAGAGAGTGCCCAGGTCCCCTTTCCCCTACGGGGGTTCGATGGAGGGTCAGGAAGAGCCACCCGGTGTCCCCACGGCGGGGTCACCCCGCGCCGGCTCTGCGCTCACGGGGGACAACCAGAACCTCTCGTAGGGAGCGAGGGGCAGCCCGGCCATCCCCCGGGATCCCCCGGCCCCGCCGGGTGGGGACTCACGGTTCCAATAGACGGGGTAGCTCTCTGCGCTGGCCACATCCACCTCGTAGAGCCCGCTCCGCACGCACACCGGCTCCACGGCCGCCGGCTCCCCATCGCCGCCGCTGCCCCCCAGGGCGCGGAACGCCAGCTCGATCCGCAGCGAGTCGTACCCGATGAAGGGCTTCCAGGTCTTGCGGTCCTCGCGGTAGAACCAGCGCACCTCCTCGGCGCCCAGCTCCCGCACCACCTCATAGCGGGGCCGGCCGCC
>VXAY01004182.1:193158-204950 GCA_013399855.1 Oxyruncus cristatus
GGGAGTGAGGCACCGCGTGAGGTCCTGTGTGTGTGTGTGTGTGTGTGTCTGTGTCTGTGTGTGTGTGTGTGAAAGATGCCCCGACACGGCCTTGTGACCCCGTGCCTGCGAGTGGCACCGGGCGGTGTGTGCAGCCCTGTCCGTGTGTGACGCTCAGGCACAGCTGGTGACACCGAGCGTGTGAGAGCTCTGCGTGCGTGTGAGAGACGTGCTCAGGCAGAGACGCTGTCGGCAGGTGTGGGACACAGACTGACAGAGTCACAGGATGTGAGGAGTTGGAAGGGACCCACGAGGATCATGGAGCCCAGCTCCTGGCCCTGCACACGACCATCCCCAAGAGTCGCACCATATGCCTCAGAGTATCTTCCTTGAGCTTTGTCAGCCTTGGTGCTGTGCCCGCTGCCCTGGGGAGCCTTTTCAGTGCCCCACTACCCTCTGGGGGAAGAACCTTTTTCTAAGATCCAACCTAAATCTCCCCTGACACAACTTCAGGCCATTTCCTGGGGTCGTGTCCCTGGTCCCCACAGAGGAGAGATCAGAACCTGCCCCTCTTCTTCCCCTCACAAGGAAGTTGTAACTGCAATGAGGTCTCTCCTCAGTCTCCTCCAGGCTGAACAGACCAAGTACCCTCAGCTGTTCATTCCTCTCATGGCTTCCCCTCAAGACTCTTCACCATCTTCGTTGCCCTCCTTTGGACACTACCTACGAGCTTAATATCTTATATTGCTGTACCACTGTGTGTGTGTGACATCCTCAAACACAGCGCGTAACCCTGTCTGTGTTAGTGACACAGACACAGACTGTAACGCTGCGTGTGTGTGAGGCTCTGACACAGCCCGTGACCCTGGATGTGTGTGTGACAACCAGAGACACAGTGTGAAACCGTGTCCTTGTGTGTGACTCTCTCAGACACGGATTGTAACTCTGTCTGCGTGTGTGTGACACGGTCAGACACAACCTGTGGCCCTGTCTGTGTGCGTGACACCCTCAGACACAGCCTGCAGCCCCATGTGTGTCTGACACTATCAGTCACTGCCTGTAACTGTCCATGTGTGTGTGTGACACCCTCAGACCCAGACTGTGACCCCGTATGCCTGTGATCCACCCTCAGACATAGCCTGCAGCCATGCCTTGTGTGAACCCCAGCTCAACACCCCGACTGCTTGGCAGGGAGAGGTGGTCAGGTTTGACCTCTGCTCGTTGGTGTGACACCCCTTTTCCTTCAGACAGGCAGTTCTCAGTTGTGTAAGGGTGTGTGTGAGACAGACATACCCCAAACAGCCTTTGGCTGTCATTTGATGAATGACAAGCACCTTGAACCACAACCTCCGTGGGCGAGACCCCTAAATCCCACCCTGCTGCCCCATGGCCATGATGATGGCCACCAACACAGCCTGTTAGCCCTCTGTGTGGGTGAGACACCCTGACACCCTGAAGCACAGCCTGAGGCCCAGAGTGTGTGAGACACCCTAAAGCACAACATGCGGCCTCACAGATGGACAAGGCCCCTCGAAACACACCCTGCAGCCCAGTGTGAGCGTGATGGGCGCCCCCAAAAACACAAACCACAACGTGGTGTGTTTATGGCTCCTGAAGCAACCCTCTGAGTGCAGCCAACAGCCCCAAGACATGAACTGTGTCCCCATGTGAGTGACAGATGCTCCACATCTTGCACCCTTGTGTGTGAGAGAGCACACATCCTGCAGCCCTGTGGGAGGTGGTTGTCTGTGTGTGAGACACCCCCAGCACTCATCCTGCTGCCTTTGAAGGGGTACCTGATACCCCCAGCACTTATGCCTTGGGGGGGATACCTGACACCCTGTGACTACCAGAGTTCAACAGGGGGCCCTGTGCACACCCCTACCCCTCACACCAAGGAAACCCCACACATTGTGGGGAGGGACAATCATGCAGAAGGTGACACTGTGGGTGAAATGTCCTCCCCCAGCTCAGCGCCTGGACAGCTTGGTGGGGAGAGGTGGTCAGGTTTGACCTCTGCTTGTTGGTGTGACAGCCCTTTTCCCTTCAGCCAGGCATTTCTCAGTTGTTTAGGAGGATGAGTGAGATTGGCATGCCCCAAATACACACAGCACATGAAAAAGGGTGTCAGCAACCTGAAGTCACCCTTGTACGAGAGAAACGCCACTCCTCCAAGTATTAGCTATGTCCCCTAAATCAGAGGAGTTGGGGTTCACTGTACTTGTTTGTGTGAGAGAGAGAGATAAAGTAATCTTCACTTTCAATACACACCTCATAATCAGCAGGAGGGGGTGTTGAAATGCAGCCTGTAGGAGGAAAAAGGATGAGGGAGGGTGCCCAGGTTTTGCACCTGTGTGGGACAACTCCCAGGCCCAACAAACACGCTCCAGCCGAGCGAGGGGCAGTGATTGATCACCTCCATGGTGCCAGTTTCCCCCCAGCATCCTTTCTCGTGGTGTGGGAAAGAGACTCGCAGAAAACACACCCTGGCTTAGTGGGGTGGGGTCACCTGTTTGTGAGACACCCTCCCCTTTTTGCAACATGCCCGGGAGGAAGGAGGCGGTGAGAGGGAAGAGTGATACTCCGATCTCAGTGACACCGGGACGGGCGAGGCAGCAGATACCTGCTCCTCCGTTACACCTCTGTGCACAGCGTCCCTGCTGCATTACTCCCACACACATCACAGCCAGGGGGTCAGTGGCCACCAGCCATGTACACCCTGCAGCATCACAGAATCATTTAGTTTGCAAAAGACCTCCAAGGTCATCGAGTCCAACGTGTGACCGACTCCCACCTTGTCACCCAGCCCAGAGCACCGAGTGCCACGTTATTCCTTGGACACCTCCAGGGATGGGGACTCCACCACCTCCTGGGGCAGCCCATGCCAGTGCTTAACAACCCTTTCCGTGTAGAAATTCTTCCTGATGTCCAACCTAAACCTTCCCTGGCACGGCTTGAGGCCGTTTCCTCTTGTCCTGTCACTAGTTGTCTGGGATAAGATCCCGACCCCCACCTGGCTCCACCTTCCTGTAACAGAGAGCCAGAAGTTCCCCCCTGAGCCTGCTTTTCTCCAGCCTGAGCCCCCCCAGCTCCCTCAGCCACTCTTCATCAGACTTGTGCTCCAGACCCTTCCCCAGCTCTGTTCCTTTCTCTGGACATGCTCCAGCACCAAAACAGCTCCCCTGTCGTGAGGGGCCCAAAAAACCTCGGATTTGAGATGTGGCCTCACCAGTGCCAGGTACAGGGGTACAATCACTGCCCTGGTCCTGCTGGCTGCATTATTCCTGATCCAAGCCAGGATGCCACTGGCCTTCTTGCCCACCTGGGCACACCTGGGCTCATGTGCAGCTGCTGTTGATCAGCACCCCCAGGTCCTTTCCCACTGGGCAGCTTTCCAGCCACTCTTCCCCCAGGCTGTACCACTCCAGGGGGTTGTTGTGACCAACAGGCTGACAGGGGGTTGTGGCTGTGTGATGATTGTACCCCCAACCCCACCTTCACACTCACACACACACACACATTTTTCCTGAGGCAAGGACAGGGGAAGGGGGATGACTGGATGTCACCTCAGCCTGTGAATTGCTCAAAGTACCCAACTGCCTGTGCAGGCCTGCGGTGGATGGTTGGGTTTTTCACCCCACCTGAAAGGGCTGTGTGTGTGTGTGAGTATCACATACATTCGTGTGCCACCACCCCGAAATGTCTGTGTGTGTCATTCTCCTTCTGGATTTACAGCAACCCTCCCCTCACAGCCCCAGTGCCCGTTGTGGGAGGAAAAAAACCAGAGTACAGAGCATGTGTTCCCCGATTCCCCCTTCTCCTAAACATTCTGCCTGTCTCCATCCTACAGTCTGCAGTGACAAGGGGCCTTCTGTGCATTGCACGGGGTTGGATGTCCAAAAGTAGGCTTGTGGCCTACCTCCTATGTCTGCTTTCAGCCAGGGAATCCTGTTAATGGAGTGTGTTAAAACCCAGAGAGAGGCCAGATTGAGTTCAGGCTGGAAGGGAAGGTGAAGCTTTTAGAAGTGTTCGCTGCTGCTGGAGTGGTGTTTCCCTGAGTCATTAAAATCCTGCTGAAAGGCTGCACATGGATCCTTAGATGCTTCAGCGGCACTCTTCAATCCTAAAAGCTCTGAGAACATTGTTGATTCAACCACAGGAGCTTTCTGCATGTTTGTTCTGTCTTTTCAAATGGAGAAAGAGAGGAAAAAGAGAGGAGATAAACAAGGAATAAGCAAGAAGCCAGGGGAGGAGGCTGTGCTGGGGTGTTTGGTCCCATTGCTCCACCAAAAGGGATAGGATCTGTTTGTTTGACTTATCTTTTGCATTTCTAATGAACTGCACAGGGTAACTTCATTCTGAAGCCTTGTCCCAGATTTTCTTCCACAGTGGGGAAGAAAAAGGGAATGTTAGCTGTCTTGTAGATTGCTTTGTAGGCACAGATTGTAGGATTCTCGCTTTTTGTCCCCATTTCCATCAAAGCCAGTGGGATTTCACCCTCTTCCCTCCTTCAACAAGTGTTTCACCCTTCATGTCATCCTACTGAAATTCTCCCTCCTTTTGGTCCTTGTCTGAGATCAAGGGAAGACTGTCCAAACGAACAAGGGGCACTTCAAATTTTCTTATTTTATGCATTCTTTCAGATTATGGAATCACAGAATGGTTTGGGCTGGAAGGGACCTTGAAGACCATTTAGTTCCCCCTCTGTGAAGGAATCTGCGAGCCCAGACCTCTCTCACTTGAGCTCAAAAATGGAGTATTTCCCCTTTTTTTTCTGTTAGCAGCTCTGAGCTCACAGATGTGGAGCAACTTGAAAGTTTCTGGCATGACACAGGACTCAAGTTCCATCACCACAGAGTTACAAGAGAAGAAAAATAAGACCAAAACTATCAGCTTCATTTACGGTCAGAGGAGGAACATTTCCTTACAGTGGAATAAATGCGGAAGTTTTAAAGCTAAGTTACCTTTATTTTGAAATGTTATTTATGTAACGCTCTGGATTTCCATATGGATCCTTCCAACTCAGGATATTCTAGTCTGTGCCTAAGAGTGGTGGATACTGTGATCCTTCTGTCGTGAGACCTTCACAGAAGACTTCACAGATATATATATATATGGTTGTAAACTCCTGTTACCAAGTTCTCCTGATTACCCTCATCCCATCAGTCTTTGTTTACAAGACAAGCTACTCCCATCAGTGCAATTTTAAGTAACGAAACTACTTATAATTTTGAAACTCTCACAGTTCACAAGTGATGTGATCACCTCGTATTTTCTTGCAGTTCCTCTATAAAGCAGAGCGAGCAGCAAAGTGCAAGTGCTTGCAGGAGTCCATTAGAAACAGCCCTTATTCATTGATGAATCCTTTATCACAAAGCCCTTTTAAGATCTTTCCAACAGCTATTTTTAAACCATTTGTTATGCACTCGTATTGATTTTGTACGCATTTTTTTGTGTGCTGTACGCCACTGAGCCAACACCGTTCCTGCTATCAGCTGTACTTGCGATTTGATTAAAGAACAAGATGAAGTTTTTGCTTTGACAGGAACCGTTGCCCATGAAAACTGCTGATTGCTGTTCCATTACATCCCCACTTATTAACTGGTACAAACCGCTTCCTTATACCCAGGTCAGGAGCAACGCTGGACTCGCCAGACTGAAATTACGTGGACTCACCTTAGTCACGCTCTTCAAATATTGACACAACGCTGTTTTTCTTCTTCGAAATGGTCTCCTGGGGCTGTTTATAAACTCTCACATTCCCACCTTGTGTGAGAACAGTCGTCTGAAGAACCAGCTCTTGAAATGATGACACACACGTCCTCTAGACCTGCTGTTTTTAAAATGTTAGTTGTGCTTTTGATGTTCTTTTTTAAGTTGCTCGGATAGGAAGAGTTTCATCATCCTTATATAACATGGAAATGGCACTCTGGAAATGACATTTAACTTTGTCCCAAATACAGGCAGGAAATATTTATCAAACACTTCTGCTTTGGTTGTTTTTTGTTTGTTTGGTTGGGTTTTTTTTCAGTTTTACAAGTACACAACTGTATTTGGAAACACAGAGAGTATTAGTGATTGGACTCTGCTAAACTATCATTCATCAAATTAAGCAGGGTTCTAAAAAATCTTTGCTTACAACAAATTTTCTGCACAGGGAACATTATAACTCTGTGGATTTTTTAGAAGAGATATTTTTCAACTGGCTTAAAAATCCCATTGTGAGTGTTTTCTCTACTGTCAGACATGTGGGGCTTGTCTGGTTTTTGATGTTTTTCATTTCTTTGAACACCTGCACTATTGGCACAGTTCTTATGCGAAGGTCAGAGTGCCTTTCACTAGATCTAAAATGTTATTCCAAAGCCACAGATCCACATTCCTTCACCCCCTGCTGCCAGAAGCAGCAGAATATCCCCCTCTCTGTAAAAGACAAGAATTAGGAATCAAGGAGAGGGTCATTTCTGTGATGTCAGGTATTGTCTCTCTCCATGCAGCATTGTTAAATTGTACAGACTTCTTCTGCCTTCTTTCTTTTTCCCCACATTGTTCCAGGGCAAACAAAGGAAGAAAGCAAAGTAATGTTCCCTGACAGAAATATTTACCCTTTCAGGCTTTGATCTGGCGACGTCCTGGTGTGAAGTGTTCACCTTTGTGTGGGTGACACTCACAGAAAGCCAGGCACAGGTGGGTTGCTGTTGGCGCTGGCAAAGAAAAGACTGAACTGGAGCAGTTCTGCTGGTGTGGCCTCAGCCCCCACATCTCCTCCAGGCTCCTCTCATCTCCTTCTGCATCTCCATGGGTACGGATTTTGTCCTTGCAGGAGTGAATGAAAGCGGGGTAACCTGTTGAACATGACAAAGCTGATGGGATGAGGGAAGAGTTTCTGATGGTGAGTCTAGAAAATGATATTGTCAGGGAGATATGGGGGATTAATTATTGCTCCCCAAAATCCTGACCCTGCCCGTGGCCCCCCTGGAATGAAGGGGGCAAAGATGTGAACGATGTAAAAGCATCAAATGGAGTGGCTGTCCTCGATCTTCTAGCCAAGACCCCTTCAGCATTCTTCTGGGGAGCGTTAAAGAAAAGTTAGCTGCAAGGTAGGCTCAGAGAGGAGGTTAAAGTACTTCTCCCATAAATGTGTTTGCCATTCAAGATGTGTGTCCTGCACCAGGGGGAGTGACCGAATCATGGAAAGGTTCAGGTTGGAAGGGACCACAGCGGGTCATCTGGTCCCACCTCCCTGCAGGGCCATCCCAGAGCACATGGCACATGGCACATGGCACAGGGTTGTGTCCAGACAGTTCTGGAATATCTCCTGTGAGGGAGACTCCATATCCTCTCTGAACAATCTGTTCCAGTGCTCGGTCACTGCACAGGAAAGAAGTTCTTCCTCAGATTCAGGTGGAACTTCCTGGGTATCAGTTTGTGCCTGTTCCTCTCGTCCTATTGCTGGGCACCCTGAGCAGAGCCCAGTCCATCCCCTGACACCCTCCTTCAGACACTGAAAGTCCTTCAAACCCAGGTACTTTTCCTCACAGAACATTGATGTAGCCCATCTCCAAGATGCCAACAGCTGCTCTGTGTACACACTGTCCCTTAAATGATGACATCTCATTTCTAAACTATGTCCCTTCTGTCCAAATTACTCTTCCATGTGAGTTTTGTCACGTGTCTCTTGGCTCTGGGATTGGGGCAGTTCCCAGTGTTAGAGGGGTTGCTATCATTGATTTATTTTCCTTGCTAGAGATGGAGAATAGATGGATGAAAACAGTGTAGCAAAGGTACATCTGGTGTTTTCAACCAGTTGTAACAGGATGCAGAAATTCCTTGAAAAGTTCCTCGAAGCTCCGCGTTCTCCAAGTCCCTCATTTGGCCAAAGCCATAAAAATATAATCTGAGAGTAAGCTTATTTCTTCCCATATTTGTTGTTGCTGTTGTTGTTGTTATTGTCATTGTTTTTCTTCCAGAGGAGATACTGAGAGTGTGGGCACACAAGGGGCAAGTTAGTTCTGTAGATCCAAGAACACTAAATGAAGTTGACACAGGTATTTTTTCCTAGGGACAAAGAGAGGGGTGTTGTGTAACATTCCGGTCAGTGTTCCGGACTGTGGGAACTGACAGGATCAAGGCTGGAAGCAAGAACTCTGTATTCTTACTGTGCCAACCACTGAGCCAAGAGGCAAAGCAGAAAGTCCCTCCGGAGGAGACCATCGCAGAACTTTGGGAAAATGGGAAGCTGGTTCCTTTTTGCAAATGTTGAAGCAAAGAGTAAGAGGTCACTGTCTCTCCCACACACCTTGCTATTGGGCATCTGAAAAGATCTGAGAAGCACAGAGCATTTTTCACCGCAAAGGAAAAAAAAAACCCCTTTATCCTGCACAAAACTCCCCGTCTGGTGAGTGACTGAAAGAGCCAAGAACGAGAGGTGGTTGTAAGTTGTGGAAAATTTCTGCACGAAGAGATTAAAAAGGAACAAAGAAAAATTCACTTGGGAGATGGTTGCAGGACATAGGGCCAGGGAGAGGAGGGGTTTGTAGGGGTGTGGGGCTGTGCCAGAGTTCACAGCTGAGGATCTAGAGAGCGGGGTCAGATGAGGAAGAAAGAAACTTTAATGCCCTCAGGGCCAGAGTCACAAGGCCTGGAGGGTTACACTCAAATGTTTTGTCTCATAGTAACACCCAAAAGTGGTGCTGGAATTGCAGGACCTTGGGAACACTTGGCACTAAAAGTGACTTTGAGGTCACTGTCAGTGTGATCGTGTGTGAAATCCAGGCATTACTGACACCACTGTGAGTGTTGCCATTGATTTCAGCAGAGTTTAAAATTCACCAGCTCTCCGGGGTTCAGCCTTTCCCCTCCCCAGCGTTTATTATTGTCAATTGATCCCAATGCACTGGATGTATTTCTGGCTCAAACCTGAGGTGACTGTTCCACACGATGAATCATAAGAGATATAAAATGTATTCCCTAGTCCTTGTTGTACACGCTGTTCTAGCAAAGCACAGTAGCGATGCTCGTCATCACATCCTTGATGGAAGTGCTGGGGGACATACTTAACTCCCAGCATGAGAGCAACAGTGGAAATACTCGCATAAAGTCAGATAATTGCTTAAATACCTGACTGAAATAGTGTCTGATTGAGAAGACCTTTAAGCCTGCACGTATCTGCAGAGGGGCAGACGTTACGTCTTTGTGGGATGTCACCTGATAGTAGGTGAGTGACCTCGGATCATCTGATTCCTGAGGGAATGTCCTCGTGACTCGGGTTTCAGTAGGTAAAACGGGATCTTCGCTGCCTGTGGCTCTGGTATGTCCCTGTGCAGAGGGTTGTGGAAGGCAGCCATGGCAGGCAAAGTCACCGTGCTGTCGTCTGTCTGGGGCTGTCGCATGGTCAGGTGACAGCCAGGACCACATTCCAGCTGTAAATAGGCCACATTTCATTCATTGTGTGGAAGTGCTTTCATCAATAGACCCCAATTCCTTTGGGTCTCGGGACACTCTGGGTTTGCTGCTTGCTGAATATTCCAGCTACTTTTTTTCTGCCTCCAGCACCGGATTTATTCACTTCTCCTCCGATGCACCGTTAAAAGGTCTCCTCTTTGGTGTCACTGCTGGAAGATGGATTGAACTGTAGTTTTGAGAGGGACTGAAAGCCAGCTGTTCCTACAGCCAGGCCAGTGGGCCAGGCAGGAGATTTCCTTCCTATTTATAGTGGAAGTTCTATTTTAGCAAGTAGTGAAGAGCCTGGCAAGGAAAGTCAGGACAGGGGCCTCTGAGAGAGAGCTGTCTCCAGTTAAATTATTTAGCTTTCACATTTTCCAAGATCTTGTGGGCTGAAACGAGACCACCTGCATTCATATGGTACAGGGGGATCAAAAAGAAAAAAAAAAAGAACAAGCATCTGATGTGGAAAATCTCCCTGTGGTAGAAAATCTGAGTCTGGTAGGAAACCTGACTGTGGTGGAAAACTTCCAAGGACTTGGATTACTGAAAAGGCCACTTGAAGAAATTTCCTCCCTGTCTCTTTGCAGAGGTAGACAACCATCTAACCATGAAATAAACCTTTTGCCTCCCATCAGTTTGCCTTCACTTACACCAATGTACAGTCCCCAAAGATTTCCATTTATATAATGCATGGTGACACATAAATATTTCCATCATCTCCTGCCTGGGTGCCGTTGTTGGGGACAATGTGGCTGCTCAGGGGACTGGATTCCTCCTGCTTGTGAGCTGTGGATCTGTCCCTGGGCTGGCATAAATGCAGGAACCAAAACCTTTCAGAGTATTTTCAGAAGGTTGAATCATTCCAGAGCATTCCAAAGGCTTCCAGGGAAAGGCTGGGTGGTGATTTAAGCCCCAGGTCACGGTAGCCCTCTCACCCCAGGTGAACTATGTGAGTTAGAAGCTTACAGTCATGCACATGTACAGCAGGCTGGGATGGGTGGATCTGCGAGCCAGTGTTGTCTTTAATGATCCTTTCCCTGTTCCCCAAACAGGGACTTGCACTGGAAAACAGGCACCTGCCCTCCCAGATTGGCTCAGAACATTTTGGGTGGGTGAGGGAGAGGCAGACTTTTGGTGCCACTCTCACTGCATCTGATTTCACGCCCTGATCTGAGGGTTTGTTTGCGCGGTGGGACTTTATCACCTGGTTATTGCAGAGGATTTGTATTTCACAGGGGAGGTTCTGGTAACAGTCTCACACATCCAGAGCTGGTGCCAGCACTGCCACCGGCTCGCTGAGCAGCGGAGTAATGACAGGTTTAATGATGTGAACATCTGTATTCAGGCAGTGATGTGCCATGCCCTGTCTTCTTTTTACAGTCATTTTAAATCAGCAGTTCCTGGTGGGAGACGGGGAGGGGGAGAGAAAAATCAGAACCCCTCTCACCCCTCCTGGCCTGAGTGGCTGGCCAGGATTGCAGTTTGAGTGTTGGGAAGGTAAAGCACAGTCAGACAAAGTGGATATGCTGCAGTTAGACCTCTCTGGGCAGAGAAAACTCCAAGCAGAGGGTCTATTTGTCCATAATTTCCTGTTCAGGTTTAGGAGCATTTACCTGGTGGGGGAGATAAAACTTACCAGCTGAGGGCTCTGCAGGCTGGGAGATGCTGATGCCATGGGATAAAACAACGGGGAAGCAGCAGTGTAACATATTTATGGTGAGACACTGGCACAGGCTGCCCAGAGAGGCTGTAGCTGCCCCATCCTTTGGAAGTGCTGAAGGCCAGGTTGGACAGGGCAGCCTGGGCTAGCGGAAGGTGCCCCTGCCCATGGCAGGGGGGTGGAATGAAATGGTCCTTAAGGTCCCTTCCAACCCAAACCATTCTAGAATGCTATGATTGCTACTAGTCTTGTATGTTTTTTTTTTAATTCTCCATCAATTCCATATGCTTCCCTTCTCTCCTTTCTCAAGGCTTAGCAAAGCCAGCCAAGAATCCACATTTTCCAACTGTTGTAACTTTTGTAACTGTTTTGGATGCTGGGAAAGCAATATCCAAGGAAAGAGGCCAAAGCCAGCAAAAATGTGTCAGGTTTCATGGCTGCTGATAAGATGGGAAGAGTGTCTGTTTTTCTCAGCAGCCAAATCACAAATGACAGTTGAAATCAAGAAGTGATTTCTATTTTTATTCTTCTTTTCTATCTACTTTACCTTGCTTTCACCGTATCTTTTTTGTAGAAAGAAAGGAAGAGCCTATTGCATGTACTGCCTGGGGAAAGCCAGGGATGTGGACATTTTTTTCTGTGGAGCCTCTGTCAGTTAAACAAGCAAATACAGATATTGCAAACACATTATCCCCCCTCCCCCCCCCGC
>VXAY01004183.1:9433-173739 GCA_013399855.1 Oxyruncus cristatus
CCCCTCCCGCCCGGCACGGTCCGCGCCGCCGCCGCCATCCCCGGGCCGCCGCTCTGGGAGTCGCCGGAGACGTCCCCCAAGCCTCCCCCGGCGGGCCCTCACGGAGCTGTCTGCGATCCCCACCATACCCCGCTCCTCTCCCACAGCGACCCCTCAGGGAACTGTCGGCGGCCACCTCACACCCCTCAAACCGCCCTCAGGAGTCTGCCGCTGACTCCCCCAAACCGCCCCTCGGAGACTCGGCTATTTCCCCCTCACCCCTTGCTGGGAAGGTCTTTAATTGTAAAGGGGTTGTGTTAAAGGGTTTTATTTATTCCCACGTTTTCGATGACACTCCCAGCCGCCACTCAGGGACCTGCCGGCGACCCCCAACCCACACCTCAGAGACCCCCTGAAAACAGCCCCCATGCTTTCCGTGGACTTGTGGAACCCAAAATGCCCCGTAGGGATCCTCATAATGAACTGTTTCTCAGGTTCTTGTTAACAGCTGCCTCCTAAATGCCCTTCAGCATCTGCCAGTGCCCCCCAGACTGCCCTCTGGGGCTCCTGCAATTGCCCCCGACCAGCCGGCTGATTGCCATCCCCAAAGTGCCTCTCTGAGCCTACCCAGTTCCCCTGCCCAGTAGCCCGGCTTAGGCCACCCTCTTCCCGGTGCCCAGGTTCAGACCTGCCAGGGAGCTTTTCTGTCCCCGCAGTGATCAGTGTGCCCAGGCTCAGCATGACGCTGTCTTACCTCTTTCCTTTCTTGCTCTCTTCTCCTGTAATGTTTTCTTGGAGTTATAGAAGTCAGATTTGGACTCTTGCTCTCTAGTGCTGCGCCATGCTATCTGGTGTTTGAACTCTTAATGACATCCTGTCTCTTCCCGCACCATGAGGCTGCATCTCCCCTTTTCTCCCCATGTCGCAGTTGCCAGGGGCTCCCTCCTCACCTTCCTGAGAACCCCTGCATATCCAAGCCGTGACTTCCTGACACACTGTGCCACTATCACTTTCCAACACTCTCGCTCCTGTGGTCCCGTTGGACTTGGCACAAGTCACAAGTCATAGTTAGAGCTCTGCTCTGGAAGGTGCAGCCCTCGCTGTTATTCCCTACAGTCAATGTGTTCTTCCCTCAACGTCTTACCATCCTTTTTGTGGTTGCAGCCCGGTTTTCCCCGTCTTACACTGTGCTGTTTTACCTTTCTGTAGCCACAGAGTTACGCTTAACTTTCTATCTGGTCAAACAGGGATCTTAGAGCTGGTTAGTCTTTGTTCCCAGCTTTTTCTGTCCTGTTTTGCCTTCCAGGTAAAGAAACAGTAATTTCCACCGAGATTCCCTTGGCCCAATCATATTTTACCCCTCTGTGGCTCGTTCTGGACTGATAACACCACTTTTAGGGGCAGTACCAGCATTCTGCAGCTACAACCACAGCTGTAGTTCCTCTGTATTGTTACTGTAAGAGAAGATGTGAAGATTTCCTTCAGCCTTAGGCTGGGAACCACCCATAGGGAGTTTCCCTTTTCTGTACTATTTTTATTATAGTAGCATGATTTTTCTTTGTAGCCATTAAGGTCCTGTGTAACTCTTGGACTGTTGTGTGATGTATTTCTGCTTAGAAATACCAGGTTAGTTACTGTACCATCACATGCCTTGTGATCACCTTGTCTCTGCAGCATGGGCAAGCACGGTGCAGGTATAGGAATGCAAAGGCTCGCTCAGCACTGGTGCTGCAGCTCAGTGTTGCTTCCTTGTATTCGTAGCAAGGGAGAGTAAAATGTCTCTACATGATGCAGTATCTGAAGCGTTATTCAGAGAGATCTTTTTCCTGCTGGCTGGTTTGCCCTGCTTTCAGACACAGAGCCTGTCATCATTTTACTGCTCGTTGTTTTGCCACACCGGTCTTGGTTCTGCAGCCCCCCTGACAAAGCGTGGCCGTACATGGGGATGCAGCAGAGGTGCTGCCACTGGCTTCTTGGGGCGAGGCACTGCAGGGCTGGGCTGTGAGATGTTCCTTTTGGCCACCCCAGGAAACCGTGGAGCCCTCTAAACTGGTTGATGTAATGTATCAAGCAGATTTATTATCAAGCTGTACTGTAGCACCAGGTGACCTGAGCCAGTCAGTTATTCTGCTGAGGAAAAAAAAAAAAAAGACTTTTGAGATATTTTCCTGCATACAGATGCTGAATATTAAGAATTTGTCTTGCTGGAGATCGGATGAATCTTGTGATTCTTAACACCACTTGTGGCAGGGGTCTCATGTGGAAAGGGAGGAAGGATGTTCTAGTCTGTCTGCATGGTGGTATTTGTGGTGAGACACGGAGACTGTCTCAGTAGAGTGGGAACTCTTGTTTCCAACAGGATGTTAAGAGATACTGGGATGAAAGGTGCAGTGGATTGTATTTTTGTTTGGATGTAGCAGAACACATCTCCCTGTCCCTACTTAATCATTTTCCCTGTTTTACATCACTTCCTGCATCAGCATGGCTGGAAAAAGCTGAAACCAGCCACTTGTGTATGCAAACATAAACATGGTGACAACAAGGATTATAAACAGATATTGTCTACAGCTGTTAAGCCTCCTGTGTGCTAATCTGCAGAAAACCTTTGACTAAATAGTGTCAGATTTTCCAATTAAGTCCAGGTACTATGGTATCAAGGATTGATTTGTCAATGTCTTTGTTTCACTGTTGTCCTTTCTACATGCTGCTGCATGTGTACGTTTTCCTTGCCTTGAAGGCAAGGAGCAAAGACAACTTTGTGAGTAATCATAGTTTTGATGAGACTTTGAGGAGCTTGCTTCCTGTGTAAAGGCAGACCTCATTCTGAATCTGTGTGATGAATGACAGAGTGCAGACTGCTGTAAGCTGTAGAAGCTGTTGGACAGGTCTGTCAGTGACAGTGAGAGATGCAGGCAGACTTTTACTGCAGCCTGAGGATACAAATCTCTTCTGACCACATCCTTTGCTGCAGTTAACTTAGGATCATACCTGTAAGTACAGCTAAATGACCGTGGAAGCTTACTGTTATCACAGCTTGAGTGCAAAGTCTGCTGTGGCCATAGAATTCCTCAGAATTTCCTTGCTTGTCATAGTTGCAAACACTTTGAAGATATGTTTTCCTTCCGCTGGTCCTGCCATCTGTTTTCCTAAGAGATGCTTTAAAATAAAGGTGCTTGCCTGCAAGACCATAAAACATCATTGAACTTGCTTCCTAGCCCACAGGTTGCTCATCTGTGTTTGGCTGAAGTAGGTTGGTGTGGTAGTAGTGGGGCAAATGAAATTTGTTTGGATGTTTAAGGACTGAGAGCTCGGTGTGCAGGGTCTGAAGGCAAATCACAGCTCGCATCTCTTTAGCTGAAAAATCTGTGCCTTGTGAGGCAGAGGGCAGAAGGAGAAGTGGAAGGCTAAGTCTGCCTGTTTGCTTTTAACCAGGAAGAATTTTTGAGGCAGAGAGGAGGGTATAAGGGAAACATGTTTAGCAGTCTTTTAATGATTATTATTCTGGGGAAAGAAGAAAACCTCATAGGATCAGGTATAGCAGGTGGTGTGGCTGCTCTTGTCTCAGCTGGCAAAGAAGCAGTGGCTGTGTAACGTGTTTGATCAGCCGTTTTGAGACCTGCCAGGCTTGTACCAGCATCCACCTTCAGTGTGCTGCTTTTAGCCCCCCTCTGTTGGTGCAGATGCAGAAACTGTTGGTGGGCTGAGGTGAAGTGTCTTTGAATGGATGGGAATTAGGAAGGAGATTAAATAAATTAAAAGAAGGAAGATACGTGTGAGGAGAGGCGACAGCAGGACCTCGTTCCCACCTCCTAAGCAGTGCTGAGGCCTCAGCTGGAAGCAGCTGGAGTGGTAACGTCATCTCATTGTCACTTGGCATGGAGGAAGGCACAGGAACATCCAGAGTGCTCCCAGGAGCTGAGGGTGTGAAATGGAGAAGCACAGCACCTTGTATGAGCTCTGACAGTGAAAGGTGCTTCTTTCTTTGAACCTGACCTTTCGCTGCCAGTGTCACTTTCCAAGCCTCGGGAAGCGGGAGCGTGGATGCACAGGCCACCTTGCCGTTCATTCATCAGCTCTGTGGGATGTCGATATGCTGGGCTCTCAGTTTGTTTTACCAGACAGGATTTCAGCAGCGTCCTTGGGTGGCATCAGGAGGACTTCTTGTTTAGACTAGTTCAGTCTAAGTTCTGTTTACTTTCACAAGCAATTTCTCTCTAATATTTTCATTTTTATGTCGTTGCCTTGAACTTTTAAAGACGAGTTTGCAGTATATATTTCACCAGAGTTGTAAATAGAGCGAGCAGCTATCCCAACTGTCTGGGATATTGGAAGCTGTCTAGCTCCAGTAGCAGAGATGTGTAAAGTTAATTTATACTATGAAAAGCAGGATAAATTAACTGGTACTGAGCTTTATGCTGTAGTGGACAGACTGTTTCGTATCTGAAATAGCATGTTTCTGATCTCTGTGCTGTGTACCAGGTACAGATGATGCCTTTTGTGCTATGGGAAGTTGTGATTCCCTCTCTGGCCAGCAGCTTTGAGGTCTCAGAGCCACCCTGCAACCTAAAGGCAAAAAAAAAAAAAAAGAAAATGAAGAGGAAGCAAAATGTTTCTCCTCTGTTTTGTGCAACTTTGCAGAGCAGACTGAGTCCTCAAACACGTGGTGGGCAGCATGGGAAGCTGAAGAAAGCTCATTTTGTTTCTTCTTGTGTTGCCTATTAGATAAAATGTCTGTTCTATAGGTAAGGAAGTGTTATTTTTATTTCTGGAGGGCAAATGTTTTAAGGTTTTCTGAGATGAGATTAGACTGAAGAAATTTGAGAAGTTTATTAGTTTGAAATACAAGTATTGAAAGAAGTATTATGATGAGAAGCAAAGTATTTCAGTAAAGAGACATAACAGAAATATGCAACAAATGAGGAAGGAATTTTCAGGAATTTATGGCTTAATTCATATTCTGTCTGTGGCATCTTCCTCTAAAACATATTTAAATGCCTGTCTGGTTTGGGTTTACTGCCTTCTAAGAGTGTCTGAAAGAGGACACTTCAGGAGCTTTATGTGTCATACATGGTGGTGGCTCATGCTTTAATCCAGGTAGAAACTGTGAAGCTTTCGCTTAAAGAGAGGGAATTGTTGCAAAAGAGAAGTCTCTGTGATTGAACAGAAACTGAACATCTTGGGCACAGGTTTTGAGGACAGTAATTTTCTGGGATTAGCAGCATGAACAGCCTAGTTTATTCTCTCACCACTAAGGACAAATGTGTAGGGTTGTAGGCTGAATGAATGTTTTTGTCCCTTGACTCAATCCTCTGTTCCATTTCATCTGCTCTTCAGGCTCATCTGCTCTGACAAAATTGGGAATCTTCCCAGCACGGTGTTTCCACTGGTGTAGTGCAAGTTTGCCTTGGTGCTGGGGAGTTTTGGATGCTGTATGAAAGCAACAGCTGTTACTTCCTTCTTAAAAAAAAAAACCAACCCAAACTAAAAAAAACCCCACCACACAACAAAACAAAGCACAAAACCACACGCACTTGTAGCGTTTCTCATTCCTTCTAACTATAGATCAGGTTCCAGGAACTAAAGAGCTAACATTAAACTTTTGCATGTTTTGAGAGCATGGATTTACTTATACCGCATTGCTAAAAAGTAATTGCCAGGCTACTAATTATTCTCTTAAATAAAATTACAGATGAAATAAAATAGATATTAGATTTTTTTTAATGAAATTAAGTCAAATATTTAGAATATTTCCTCCTATCCAAACCCTGTTGTTACAAAAAAATCATTGTTACTTGACTTTGGAGGAGTACTGAATTATAAATGCAGACTGTGAAATGTGTATCTCCAGATTACCTGATTAGAAAATCCAGTGTACCATGTAAGACACGGCATAACTTTACCTTCTTTAATTACAAATCCAGTGTGATTTTTTTAAAAACACCAGATATACCTGCATACATCAGAGGAAGCAGAAGTGAGATAGAGAGGGGTTTCCATTCCCTATGTCCTGGAAAGCTTAAGGTTTGCCCTAAATATTGGCACAGCAGCATTGGAAATTTCACGGCAAAATACTATCCCAAGTGAAAAGCACCTTCCTCTTGGAATGTGGTTTTTTCCAAGGTTTCAAATGTACAAACTATTATTTGAAGGAATTTTTTATTGACTCTCCACTAAAACCAATTGTTCCCTACATTTTCTCCAATAAGTGGTTATTGCTTCTTGTTTCACTAAAAATTGATGTGTCTCTTTAAGAAAGAAGATGCTTCTGTTTGGTTCTGTAGCTCCCTGGGCTGGTTGTGCAGGGGCAGGTGAACAGCTGGGGCAGCAGCAGTGGCCCCCAGCAGCTGCCATGGTTTGTGTCCCTTCCCCTCATTTTGTCTCAAACGCTGCAGAAAGCAGAACTTTTTGTGCTTGCCCCAGTCAGCAGAGCTGCCCCACTGCAGCGCAGTCAGTGCTTCCCCAGGGTACGGAGCTTCCTGGCCGCAGTTCCTGGCCCACGTGTGGGCAGGAGAGCAGTTCCACTCAGGAGGGCTCAAGCTCTCTGCCCTCCTGTCATCCAGAGAGGAAAAAAGTGGCTTTCTGGCTACGACATCACCACTTCTGCGTCAGATAATCGATTGATATGGAGTTACTCCATTTGGGTTCAGAGCAGGTATTTTTGTTTCCCCGCTGTCTTATTGCCACGTTGAAAAGTTTTACATCCGATACCTGTTTTGATGTTGTGGTTTGCCTTTTTTGAGAAAGGAAACGCCCTCTTGACCACATAATGTTTGCATCGAGCACGCTGTACTGGGGTCTTGCAAGTTTTAATAAATTTATCCCTGTAATTTACTGGCAAGGAGAGGTGATACCACTGCAGTTTTCCTCAGGGGGAATGGAATCACACCCTTCTTGTATCAAATGCGCAGAATCACACAGGGCATCCTGTGTGGGAGCTGGGAACGGAGGCAGGTGCTGCCAGCTCCAGGGTCGCCTGTGGGACGGCCGCTGTCACTGGTCCTTGAACAACAGAAACGCAGCTAATGGGACGTGGAGGGCGAGCTGCACGCTCTTCAGACTGCTCGTGGCTGAAGCAGGGCAGAGCACTCTTTTGAGAATGTGTGTGTAGGTCTATCACTGAGGTTTTATCAGAAATCAGGATTCTGGGAACTCACGCTGGCCCCTTCTGTTCAGCTGAAAGTTAACAAAACGGTGTTTCCAGGGCTGTGCTCATCTTTCTTGTTGTTGCTGGTGCTGGTTAAGATGTCTTGGCATGGTCAAAGGTATTTGCAGGACATTAAAACAGGGAAAGTGGAAAAACAAATTAAAAGCTTTGGAGTATCCTTTAAAAACTATGTTAAATAGATGAGGAAAAAAAAACTTAAAAGCATAGGTTGTTTAATACATAAATATGGAAAATCTGATAGTGATGGTTGTTACAGATGAGATAAAAATAAATTCTAAGATACCTAAGTATTAATTAAATGGCCAAAGACCAAAAGCTGCTTTCTTCTCTCGCCCTATTGGAATACCAGTTGGAGTAAAAGGATGAGGATTTGACCCTGCCTCTACCCGTCACTACCAAATAAGGCTCTTTGCAGAATTCGGTAGCACAGTTGATGGGAATCCAGACACAGTGGGAGGAAGCTGTCTTTCTCTCAGCCTCCTCAACATAAGGGCAAAGGATTCAGTTTTCTTCCTCAAGGTGTAACTTTCGCTTTCCCATGTCCTGAAGTTCTCGTACCAGTACTTGCTGCTGACTTTTCCTTCCTACTTGGCCAAGATCTCCGTGACGTGTAGTGGTATGGGAAGGATGGGGTGGTTATGATTGTGAGGATGAGATCCACAGCTGTATTCTGGCTGTGCTTTCCCTCACATTGTCTGTTCCTGTGCTCACACCCGTCGTGCCTACCCAGCCTGACGCTCTCGTATCAGATGGCCCCGACAGCCTGCTATGGTGAGTGCTTGGCTCCTTCTGCCTGCTGCTGAAGTAGATGGGTTGGCTGAGGCGTTTTTTGATAATAACTTGTCTCTGAATAAATAAGAATGTGACTTAAGCTCTAGTGGTACTGGCTGCAGCATTAGAGGGTTCTGTGTACAAGCTGTGATTGCAGATGAGGTTCTGTTGCTGCGTCTCAGCGGCAGAGCCACGTGCTTCTGAGTTCAGATGGGTGTTCTGTGGTGCTAGTGAGTGGCTTGAGGACAGGCATGTCTTGGAGCTGAAGGTTTCACAGCAGGTAATGTGTTTTGACACTTTTTGTGTATGGGGAAGAGTGCCCACGGAAGGGATGTAGTTGTGTATGTGTAATTTTAGATGGTAGAAAAAATAACCGTCAAATTTGTCGTGTTTGCTCTTAAGTGTATAAAGTTCACATTTAATTAATACCCTTTAACATTTTATTCCATTCCAGAGTTTTCAAGTAGCTTTTAAACTGTTGCCTTTTTTCCTTTGGTTATCTCTGTGGATGAGTTTGAGCCTTTATCTTCCAACTTTACTATAGTTTGACTGAAGCTTTGTGCTCAGTTCCCCTCTTGAGATAAATGTCTTTGGGAAGGATGCCTGGAGCCCATGGAAAGCATACTGAGGGCTTAAGGAGTGTGCTAGGAGTTGTCTGGTTGCTGACTTATCCCGAGTCCGTGTACTGGTGTGTTTTTCATTCTCTCTTCTAAGTAGCTGACCAGGGTATTCATCTATTTTAAGTACTTTGCTTGGAGCTCTCTGACTGAGCTCATTTTGCCAGAGAGCTGTGTGATGATAGGCTGTATTTTGTGTTTTCTTTCCCATATACCTTTTTGTGTGCTTTCAAATTTGCTTTCCTTTGTGAATTTTGTTCACTTTGGGTCTGTGACTGTGCATCCCTTTCAGAAGAGTCATTCAGAATAGTAGCAGCTGAACGTGGTATTGAAAAGGAGCTGGTTCAAAGACCTTTTTTTTGTTTACTGGCTGCAGCATTAACTAATGAAGTATTTGAGGATTTGTCTGTGCCAAGACAAATTCAAGCCTTTTCCGTATCCATTTGATACAAACTCCCGTTTTTCACTGCTGATCTGGAGAATGAACTTGGGTTTCCCGTTTCAGTGCCCTTCCAGCTCTCTGTGGCTGGGTTGCTGCTCTCTGCTGTGCACTCTGCTGGGCTCGGGAGTTGCAGGGAGGCTGGAGAAGAGCTGTCTCACTCTGTGCGGAGTGCCGCTCAGTCAGCAGGGCTGGAGGTTACAAAGAGGAGCATTGGGAGGATGGTTGGTAGAGGAGTTTTTGCAGACTTTCCCATGTGGTTGTATAGAGGTCTGTGCTGTAACCTCTCGTGGGTGCTTCACAGTTTATAAGGCATAGGTAACTAAACCAAAATGGAGTGAAGCAGTGTTCACTGGGGGCCTGGCCAGTACCCCCTTCAGCAGCCTTCAGCTCGGCTGCTGGTACTGGATCACTGGCTCACGGCCCCAGCTTCTATTTTGACATTTGATTCCTGCAGCTGACCCTCTGATTTTCTTTTCTTTCTCCCTCTTCTGGAGTCCATTTGTTGCAGTGAGTTCACATAATGTCTTGTCCTTTGGATACCATTGAAAGAAATCTTAATGCCGTTTTCATTTTTTCAAGAGCCAAGTGCATTTAATGTAGAATTTCCGAACAGGCCTACACAACCTATAAGTTCCTTGTGCTCCCCTATAGATCTGTATAGCTCTGTGTGTACTTAGAATTGGTGTACTTAACCAGATTTCCCACCTCCAGGCTTCCTGGAGTTAATTTCCAGGGTGTGACCACTGTCTGGTGGAAGGATGTTGCTCTCGGATTAGCTTGTTAACCCCTACCCTCTTGACCTTTCATGTCTTATTCTATGAGGTTTGTTAGATTTATTCCTGTAGTTTCTTTGTTGGATTTACTGTGTTTCAGTTGATCTCTAAATATTTATTAGTTCCGTATTTATGACCACAAAGAGCTTTTATGAAACCAGGTACTAAAATTGTTTTACCCAAAACAAGGTACAGCACTCCAAGTAAGTGCCTGCCCTAGCGTGGCAGGGCTGCCTGGCCATGTTTAAGCAACTGCAGATCTACAACCATTCTTTTTTTGCCACAGCTCACCCCAAGTCAGTGACTAGATGAGGTAGTTTGGTGGTGGGGATCAGCTGTCTGTAAAATTCCCTAGTAAGCACATATAAAGATAGCCCGTCAGTTCCGCATGTACTTCTGTGTTTTGTTTTCTCCTCTGTGCATTTGGTGCTTTCTTAGTCAGTTACTTGTTGTTTGGCATCAGCGCCCTGCTCAGTGTTTTATGGTACAGATAATAAAACCAGTGTGTGCCCTGAAGTTTTCACATGCTGAAGACACATGGAAAACAGAGAAATCCAGATGCTGAGGAAAGAAACACCAGTGGAGCAAAATTTTTGTTTTAGATATGCTCACTGAATAACTGCCCCTAAGAATATGTCATGACCTCAGCAGTAAAATAGGGTGCATTGTTCTTCTTGTGTCTGTATCGAACACAGTTCGGACTTCTCTGTGCCAAGGGACGCTTGCCAGCCTGACAGGTGGGCACGCCTGACAGTCACCCTCAGTCGGGCTGATAGGGCCTTGTTGTCCAGATGAGGAAATCAGTTTTATCAAGAGCCCTACTTCCAAATGGGGCAATAGGGTTAAGCTTCAGGAAGGGGTTGGCTGCTCCCGTGTTTCACATAGTGAGCAGTACTGCACGCGGGAGAACAAGGGATGTAGTCTGAAAGCAGCTGAAATCTGCCGTGGTTGTTCCTGACTCTTAGTAGAACCACTCGTTATCGGTATAGAAAGCATTTAATCTGTGTAGGCTACCTCTGAGCTCCTGACGTGGGTTACTGGGTGCAGAGACACCTCAGATGAGCAGTGCCACAAAAAACACAACTGTGTCTTGCTGGTTTTGTGAATGGCTCTTGTTAGTCTTTTGGCTTCTTGTTCTTATGAGGTGGGACTGTGGGAAGGGGAAGCAGTGAAGCATAAGGCTCTCTTAAGTCCTTAGTTTAAGTCCTCTGAGATGTTTGAAACCATTCCTGTTGACAAAACTTTTCTTTCGTCCGTTCAGGATTAGGCCTGAACCCTGCACCCATTTTGACAGGAGAAATCTGAGAACCTATTATTTCTCTTCCTGTATGTCAGGTTTTAAAAGGGCATGAGTTGGGGGGAAGGTTTTATATTGCTTGCCATGAACTGAATTTTTTTCTGCAGGAAGTTGCTTCTCTTCAAGGCAAAAGATAAATAGTAAAGCGCTAGAAATTTCCTAGGCCCTGCCTTTCAGCTGTCTAATCCTGTTCTTTGCAGACTTCATAAGACTCTCTGCTATGTGCAGTGTTGCTTTAAACCGTCGGGTTTTTTTGCACTGATTTATAATATGATAGAAGGGGGTCACTGTTGAAACCAGTAGCACATCATTTTAGGCTCGATCCAAGAAGAGAACTCATTTTTTCACAGTGTTGTCTGCCCGTGGCATGCCATGCCACAGGACACCACTGTAGAGGGACTCAGCTGGATAGAAAGCAGTCTGAATAGTTCCATTGCAAACAATTTTAGTATTTATGCTGGATGGGATGCATATAATCAAACCTCATAATGTTTCAGGGCAGTAGGTTTTCCTGTAGGATCCAATATATGAACTAAAAATAGATTTAGCTCTCTCTTTTTGTTATGGGAGAAGGAATTTCACTTTTATCTTGTGAAGTATATGCCCAATAATCTGATCAGAGTAGGTCCTCAGTTAAAAAGCTGCAGAGGCTGGTGAGCAGAAGTAACTGTTCATCTCCCCCCTGATATTTCATTTGGTGTCACTTTGCAGTCAGGTCCTTTCCCCAGTTCGTTTTCCCCTGCTGCATTCCTCTGCAAGTACCAAGTCCTTTAGCTGTAAAATTAGAAGAGAGGAGGAGAAAGGCAGCAGTGCCTGCATCATTTTATAAAGTCATCTTGATCTTATCTCTGGCCCTTTCCACCCAAACCCACTGAGCTGTGTGCGGAGTGAGTGCCTATAAATAGCCGCGCTGCTCTCGTGCAGGGATGGGCAGCGCTGAACCAGAGCCGTGTTTGCTCTGAGCAGTGCAGCGCTGCTGCCCTGGCCTTTCGTGTCTGAGCGGGGGAACTGAGGTTTTCTGTACGTAGAGCCTGGCAATGACATAAATGCTGCTTAGGGCGGAGCAAAGTGACCCTGAGATTGTTGCCTTTTGGTAAAAAAAAAAAAAAAAAAAAAAAAAGGGGTGTTAAAAAGGGTTCGGGAGAAGGGAGGGTGTGNAAGAGGGTTTAAAAGAGGAATGGAGGAATGCAGGTCTCGTGCAGAGGTGAGTGAGCCCAGCCGAGGTGAGGGAGCCCGTGGACCGAGCGGGAGTGGTGGGAGCAGAGGGGAAGCAGAGGCTTGGTAGCTGCTGGTGGGCTGGGTAGGAGTGTGAGCAGCCACGGGGCTGCTGCCTGAGCCTGGGGAGTGTGGGGTCTGGCTGACCCCGTCTACCCAGAGCTGTAAATAAGCACTGCAACAGAGCCTGCAAGTTGCTATTTTTTTGTCAGACTCCTGGCTGACTTGATATCTTCAGACTTTGCATCCCAGTAGTCTTCCCCAGGATTTTTGGTTCCTCTTTGACTTTGGTTCAGGGCTTTGCAGAGTTCAGCGCCTACTTTCTCTGTCTCATTTTTTAATTATATGTATTTTTTTTCTAAGGAATCCAAAAGGTCATTCCATGTTTCTGTATTAATCTGGAAAATCTCCTGCCACTTTCCCATTTTCTTCTCTATAAAAAATGAACTGCAGAAATATGTGATTTCTTTAGCATGGTAATTTGGATGCTGTTGCTTTACATTTCTGTTTTATACTCAGGTGCTGGAGGTTAAAGTAACACATCAGAGAGACATTTATATGTGTATGTATATATTTTAGTGGGTCTCCACAGAATGGGCAGTGCTGTTTGTTCCATTTGACATATGGAGGATGGAGACATGGAGAGTGCAAATGGCTTTATAACTCATTAAAAGACCATGGCAGAGTAGGAGCATGAATGCACTTTCCTGGTTCCAGGTGAGTGCCTTCAGCTCTGGGCTTGCCTTTGGGTTCATTTCAGCAAGGGATGCTATTGGGTCAGTCTTTGTACTCCATTTTCTCTTACACTGAGGCTTCAGACTAAGATCATGGCTGAATTTCAGATTCTTTTCGTAACACCAGCTCTAAGGTGGTTTGACATCTTGTTTTTGGGTATCACTGTAGTGTGTTTAACTTCCGGACCCTGAAGCCACTCCCAGATGCCTTATGGATTCTTAAAGAGTATTCCTACTGCTGTGTCCCTGCTGTGGCAGGCGGTGGAAAATGAGTGCCAAGATGCCTTTCAGTGATGGCACCAGAGTTGTGGAGAGCTGATGTGGAGCTGGCCGTTTGCTGGTACGAGCTTAGTCCGGGATGGTGTGTTTTCATTTTCTGTTTGCACTCTGCCGGCAGTGCTGTGGCACTCCTCGAGTCCCAGGGGAAGCAGGCATACTGAGCTGCTGTTTGCCTGAGCACTGGCAGGTATTTCTGCCAGTGTGCAGGGGCATTTGTGAAACACAGCACTGGGAAATGGGGAGGCTTGGGCTGTGCTGACCTTGGAATTGGCCAGGTCCCAGGATCCAAGATAGGTGAGGTTATTCTAGGAGATGGGGAAGCTCTCTCCCTTTTCTCTTTCCCAGCA
Organism: Oxyruncus cristatus; assembly: GCA_013399855.1. Taxonomy (NCBI): domain Eukaryota; kingdom Metazoa; phylum Chordata; class Aves; order Passeriformes; family Cotingidae; genus Oxyruncus; species Oxyruncus cristatus. The sequence goes on from VXAY01004183.1 coordinate 23,053, forward strand.
CAGTGGAGGAAGATTAGAGTAGCTTTTACCTCCAACAGTTCTCTTTGGGATCTCTGGGTATGTGGAGCCCGCTCCTTCCCTGCTGATTTGAGAGTAGCGGCTTCACCGTGGGGATCCAGACAGTGTGATCTCCCAGGCCAGTTTGAGGATGGCTCAGTGTGGCAAGAAGCATGAATTGGTAGATGGATGTTTCTCCTTATTGTCAGCATTTTTTCCAAGTGCTTGTTAAGGAAACTTTGAGCTTGGCAAGAGCCACCGTATGTGGAAAGCATTAAAATCCACAGCTATTTCAAAGAGGAAAGGCCCACATTAGAAATACATATAGCATTTTAAAAGCAAGTTTAATACCCTGAAAAGGATTTCTAAAATGAACTAAACCCCATGGATCAGTAAGAGCATTTATTTTGTGCTCTGTAGTAGCCCGATGGTGTTTATTTGGTGCTGTTTGTGAATTAATTGATACTCATCCGTGATGGGACTTACAAACCTGAGTTTCACTGAGACCTCTGGTATGCTAAAGCTGTGTCATTTTCCTGGCACCAAGATACAGAATAACCTGTCTTACAAGATTGTCAGACCATTTGTTTCCTGTGTTTTAACTGTGTGTTTATCGTGTTCGGCTTTCTCAGTTCCTGGGACTGTTTCCTGGGGAGAGAAGTAGGTTTCTCGTGGTACTGAGGCCCAACATAGCACTGTTTGCAGCTCCTAGGCAGTATTTTCAATCAGGAATTTGGGGCTGGACGTTGAGCCCTGACTTTTCTGCTTCTTGTCTTTCAGAGCTTCAGTTTCTGACATTATTTTCGTGTAGCTGTTGGTATTCAAAACCTGTCCTCAGCAAAGACATCACACGTATTTGACAAAGCAGACTGAAGTGCATGTGAATTCAATCCATACCCCCATGTATGCATAGTGTGTGAGCGAGCATCTGGGCCTGTGTGTGCTGGTATGTCAGCCTAGTTCTAAAGCAGTTAAAGAAAAAAAAGGCAGCGTGCGTAGACAGCTTTGGCACTGCAGCCCTGGGAAATGGCAGCCAGCCAGAGAGTGCTGATGCAGGGCCAAGACTCTCTGAGGAACACCAAATGCTGAGCTTGGATGCAGCTCCTTCTCCGCTCTAGTTTCACTCTTCGCCCCCTGGGCTTGCAGCTTGCCAGCCCTGTGCCAGGTAGGTGCTGATAATTTCACAAGGCAGAACTGGAAACAGAGGCAGATATCCCAGCGTGTATGTGCTGCTAAGTGGATGCCACTGAAATGAAGGGTGCAATTACCTGTGACTGAAATCTGACTTCAGTGAGTTTAACTGTTACACTCCTCAAGTTACTGTTAGACTTTGAAATTCAGTCTCATTCAGTCGTAAGTTATTTATCTTTTTTGGTGTCGTGATAGCACTGGAGACGAGGGTAAAACCGCACCGCGGTGCGGGTTGTGTGTTTGTGAGAGCTTCCTCTCCTTAAGTTTCCTCAGTGATGCTGACTGACTCTGTGAAACGCTGCCAGCAGAGGGCACTGGGGTTATTGATCTCCAGCTCCAGTTGTTCCCCTGCGGGTCTGGACTGGGAGAGCGGGAAAGGTCCCTGTCAGTTAAACCTGTGCTTCATCCTCTCCTCTCTTGGTTTTGTAGACTGTCATAAAGGAGGGGATGCTGATGAAGCAGACCAGCTCTTTCCAGCGCTGGAAGAGACGATATTTTAAGCTGCGAGGACGAACGCTCTACTATGCAAAAACTGCCAAGGTAAGGTCCTGCCCAACACATGGGAGTCCAAGGAAGGAAGTCAGTGGTGGGGCTTGGAGACAGGTGGGTGTCAGTGGTAAGGCAACCCTCAGCAGGGAAAAGAGCACGTGCTCTTTAAGCAGCCCTCTGCAGGCTTTGTAACTAATTGAAGATCCCTGTGTTTTGCCTCACACTTGGAAATCCTCGGTTTTGAAGTAGAGCATTCAGGACCTGTGATACCAGTTTTTCCACGTTTTCCCTCCTTGGTGCATTTTAGTAGGGGATGGACTCTGAATCAATAGGAAGGAGAGAATGTGAATGAAAAGAGAAAGTGCAAGCAAGACAAGCAAGGCTAAAATTTATCAAATCAGAGCTGCCATGCATCTGGTTAGTATGTTGATAGTCAACTAGACATAAAACGGTCTCCTTTCACAGGAACAAAGCCTTAACAGTTATTTGTTTTTTTAAATAATCCTTTAATAAAAATAAAGTCATTGTGTTCACTGACTGAAGACAAGCCAGAGTGAGCCCCAGTGTATGGAACTAGACTTCCAAGTCCATTATGTTGTTGTTGCTGGATGTTTACTTCAGATCACAGAAGGCTGTGGTGGAGCATGCCAGGCAGACTCCCTTTGAGTCTGCTGTTTATACACTGGATTCAGTAATTCATTGGGATTTTGAATTTTTTCTTTCCAGTCCATTATTTTTGATGAGGTGGATCTGACAGATGCCAGCGTGGCAGAATCCAGCACAAAGAATGTCAACAACAGCTTCACGGTAGGACTTTTTGTGTTATTTTCCGTTCTTCTTTCATCTTTTCCCCACTTCCATGTCTTTTGCAGATTTTAAAAACAACTGAACAATCTTCAGAGCATCTTTCACTGAAAATAAAAAAAAAAATTATAAACTTGTTTTTCTTTACAACATGATAACTCATCTCTGTGCTCCTGGGAAGTACCTCGGGTTACTGTGTATTATGCTAAAACTTAGCATTCAGGGATTTGCTTACCTATAAGCTGAAAGGGTTTGATAGAACCCATTTACAAAGTGGGACAGAAAAATTTGTTCTGCTGAGGGAGTTGGGGGTGTTGTTGATGTTTATGCTGCAGATCTTGGAAAAGGAATTTAGTTTTCCCTTCAGGCATTAAAATATGTAAACTTCTTTCTCTGACTTTATTTGTGTGTGTCTGTATGTCTGTTTATATATGTATACTATATATAGTGGGAAAGCAAAAGGAGGAATAGAAAGAAATAGCACAGAAATAACGGGGAAATTGGTTCAGGATACCTGTTAGATGTGAAATGTGTGCCAGGTATTTGCAGTCTGGAGATGTGGTGGTGTCCCTGCTTCATTTTCTCCAGGCTCAGGAACTAGGGGGAAAAATTATTGTATTTCTGAGGTGCAGGTGTTCTTCAAGCTCCGTTTTGGGGGGAGTCCCTGGTGTGCAGAACAAAGCCATTAACATCAGCCGTGCAGGCTGAGTGTCAAGTCTTGGTGTGAGCGTTGGAATTGAGCAGCAATAACCTCCATGCAGCCCCTGAAGGGCTCAGGAGGGAGGAGGATGTGGAGAAAGGAGGCAGTGCTGCTCTGAGGAAGGTGAAGGGGAGGAATCTGACCCTGCAGGATGGTGACCTGCAGGCGGTGACCGAGGCTGAGCAGTGTGCCTTGTGCTGCAGCAGGAGGGACCTGCTGCTTTAAACATCTGCCGAAGGACATTTCTGTTGTGTAGCTGTAGCTTTTGGCTTTGCAGTGCCTGTCAAAAGCACCCACCCTGTGTCCAGATAAAACCCCAACACTTCCCAAAGCTTGAAAACACTTTCTACATCCATAATTGGACAGGTAGGAGGCCTGATGGTAAATATTGATATCAGTTGTCAAAATGTGAGCACAGAGAGAAGGATTCTGCAGTGATTTCAGTAGGAGATAAGTTTTCAAGAATGTGAAGTTACCTGCGTGTTAATAAAGCATTTTATCTTGGATCTTGCTTCAGTTTTCTCAAATATAAACAAAGACTGATTTTTCAGGTAAGTGTACTGTTACTATTTTGCTCGCTGGTATAGTTGGGAGAGATCTAATCTCCCTCAGGAACGCTGTGTTTAGGGATGGAAGGAAGTAGTGTGTTTGCTCTCTCAGATTGCCCCATCCAAGTCCAACAGTGAAGAGTTGTTTCCAAGACTCTAGTATCAGGCTCTGCCAGTCCCTGCCTTCCCTAGTGTGTAAAAGTACAGGGTTACCTTGAAACTCAAGGAGCAGGTACAGTCTGCACTGTCTCCAGCTGAGCACTGTATTGTGGGGCTCGGGTAAACTTCAAGAAAAACATGTTTCCTCGTAATTTCTGTTTACTCTTTGTACCATGGCTTGTGGAGGGGCTTGCCTGTGATTTACTCTGACCTCTGAAAATACTTAGAAATCAGAAGGTGGCCTAGCATTGCTGCTGTTTGCTCTGCCACATGGTTGCTGTCAGTGCTTTGGATGCCTTGCAGCCGTGAAGTTTTCTGTTGGTTTTCCTTGAGAGCGCTCTGTTTCCCCTCCGTATTTCCCCGAGTTGGTTCCTCTCTAAAGTTAGATTTCTTTGATGCTTTTTTTCCCCCTGTTTCAAATCCGTGGGACACATGATTTGAGTTTTTCTCCTAAACTGAAAACATGCAGCACTTGGTGTTGTATAGCAGAGTTTTAGATGGCCTGGTTTTCTTTTTGGCTTTCTGTTTTCTTCAATGGAGACTGGTAGTTTTGGATTTATGAAGGAGTGGTTTCTTTCTGAGGAAACTCAGCCTCTATCCAGGCATCTGTACTGCTTAATGTATAGATTCTGCAGGTCAGGTTGCATGACTGACACTCCTAAGATACTGACAGAGGAAATGGGAGACAAAACCACCAGATAAAGTGTTAGAGGAGCAAAGTGTATTTACAACAAAGGGCTGACCAGTCAGAAGAGACACTGGTGGCAGGGCAGTGAGGAGCATGGGGAGCATCAGGAGAGAAGAAAACCAGAGCAAGAGCCAGCAAAGGTTGTGCTGCATATGTGGAGGAATAAGGTTGAAAAATAGCTGCCAGTAAAAGTTTTGCGTAGGACATGCCTGACAGGTAATTTATTTGCTGTCAGGAGGCAGGAGAGTGAGAAAAGTGAGTTTTAAGACACAGACCTATTCCTCTAAAAAGAGGAATGTGTAATAACAAATGTCACTGTTGCTTACTTAGTTGATCCTGCATAGATTTCCTCGGTAAGTGTATCCTGTTTACAGTGGGGACAGTTTTCAGGACTGCTACCCAGAGTTAATGGAGGGATGACTACAGAATGGGCTGGGAGCACGTGATCGGGACATCTTTGACTTAAGATGTTGCACAGCTGTGTCCCCTGAGGTGTAAGGAAAAGCTTTATGTTTAGCTGTTGTTCCTTCATGTCAGGCAGTGTGGCTGCAGAGGTATTTAGCAGGAGGCCTCTGGGAACAAATTTTACAGCAGCTCCATGCCAGACCTCTCTTCTCTCATTAGGCCAAAAGGTGTGATATTTGCCGGTTCTGTTACATCTCTGCCACTTCTGTCCTTCAGAGTCAGGTGTCTACAAGGTGAATTCTTTTGGGATGTCTTGGCTGTAAGTGGAGGGGGTTTCCACCTGTGATCCCTCAGTATGTGGTGCACAGATCTCTCACCAGTGCATTTTCCTAGGGTTGCTGTCTTGCACAAGGCCTTAGAGAAGGCCTTTGTGTCTGCTGTGATACAAACTCAATGATAACTGTATTGTCCTGGTAGTTCAGGAGCCTTTATTTCAAAGAGAGCAGTCAGCTTTTAGCCTGGATTCTCGCCATCAGTGTGTGCTACATTTATACTCATTATGGAATAGAATCATCAGCATTGGATGGGTGAGGGCAAAGCCTGACCTTGATTTCTGAGCAGAGCTTTCTCAGTCATACCCTCAAAACCTCTTGTAGTTTCTAAAAAGCAGATGATTTGGGGTCACACTGGGTGTATCGAGTCTTCCCAGCTAGACTTCAACTCTTTCCATGAATGTTTTTTCTTGGACATGCAGTTTTGCAGTAACATGATTTGGTAAGACGCCCACTTAATGGACTAGCCTGCAGTTGTGTTAGGAGCATTAAAACAAGATACGCAGTGAGGATGGGTTCCATACTTTAACCTGGAATAGTGTTTTCTCTAGATCATGCCAGCAAGTCCGCTTTTACTGATCTCTCTCTCAAAATGACTCTTTACCTGTGTCGTGCACCTGATCCATCCAGTCTGCCTCTTCTTCCCTTCTCTCCTACAATGCTCGTGAGGTTTGGGGGACACCAGTCATTCTATTGCCTGTTGCTCAGGTCAACCCTTTGCCTCCACAGCTGCCCACTCAAGAGTTTTTGAAAAGACTTTGGGTCATTTCCTTTGGCCCAGTTTTGTAAATGTTTGTGTGGTGAACAAATTCTTCCTCCTCAGATCAGTGTGTGGGCTAAAGATCTGCTCTTTTCTAGAAGGTGCCAGCTGAGTTAAGCCTGCTGCCTTCAATGCAGTTGGCACAGTTGATGGAGTGAGTCCTTATCACTTCATTGACTCTGTCCTGCCTTCTGCAGGATTTGTATGAAGAGAAAATATGCGTTCTTTAATACTAATAAAAAAGACCCGTTGTCATCAGGAGAGAGCTTGGAAAGGACATCAGATCTTTCCAGGTACATATTTTGTGTTCCAGTATGATTTTCACATGGTGGTTTTGTAAGTTTTCCAGTTATTGCTGCCAAATGGTGGTGTGGACTTTCACCCTCATTCACATAATATGAGTCACAACATTCACTCTTGTCCCCTCTGACTGAAAGCTTTGAGAATCCATAGGAGCCCGTGGGGAGAGAGGGTTGTGTGTTTCTTTTTTCTGGTGGTGGAAGCTGATGGTGTAGTGGAAGAGCCATGCTGGTGACCCCTCCTCCATAGTTAAAGGCTCTTCACTGGAAGAGGTGGAGCTTGAGCTCCTGAGCTCCTGTAAACCCTTTTCTGTTGGGAAGTACCTCTCAGCTCAGCCGCAGACAGGAAACAGCATATTATTTCAGTCAGCGCCTGCCTCTCCACTGTACTGCCGTCAGAAGAAAACTTACCCCAGCTCCTCCTTAAGCAGCCAGCTAATCAGCTTGTGGCCAGTGGAACACAGCTCAGAGAGACTGACCACAGACGAGACTAATGCTGGTAAATCGCATGTCTGGCACTCTGGTTAGGTTTTTCCTGAGGGACTGGGCTACTCTGGACACTAGTTCAGAGGATGATTGAACATGAAAGGTAAGAGCAGGATTCTGAGTTTTCTGGACTGAGCACTGGGAAATGTGGCACCTGTGCCAGCATAACAGATCATCAGGAGCTCAGGTTCTTTGGAATATGTTTGCTACAAGCTCCTCCTGTTCGGTTGTTCCCTCCTGAGGGGATTTATGCAGATGAGTTCTCCAGAACAGGGCTAAAGGGAAGTGTGCCTGCCGTGCTGTTGGAAGTGCTGCACCCATCAGTTAAGAAATTCTGTTTATTAGCCGATGATTCACCCTGACCAATGTCCCAGGAGAGAGGAAGTATTGAGATTAGAGTAATACATCTATTCCAGAGCACTTGCATGACTGGAGGCAAGAGTGGTTGTGGTAGGTTGAGGAGCAGGGATTTGCTGGTGCTCGTGAAGGAGAGCGTGCTGTCATCTCTGAGAAGCAGTATGGATGTCATTCTCCAGCTGTACGGAAGCCTGAGGTGTGCCACAATTTTATTTTATTATAACCTTGCTACTTAGTCCTGACTTTGCAGCAGCAAAGTTGCCAGTTTCTGTTGTGTGAAGTTGTACGTTACTGTTTGATCTCCTCCAGACTCTGTATTTTTGCTGTATTGTCCCAGGGCTTATTGATGCTGTGGAGAAATAGCATGAATCTTCATTTTGGGGGAGTTAACCATTCCTAAGAGCAGAGTGCTTAAACTTCAACAAAAGATCGAAGTCCTGAGGGTAGTTCTGATAGGGAGAGTATGTTGTTAATGTCTGCAGACTCATTCACAATGAAGTGAAAGTGCCTTTGCCTCTTCATGATTGTCTGTCAAGTTGAATTATTTGTATTAGTGCTTTTAAGTGAAAATACATCCTTTTTAGCAGAGAAGACAGTGAAGTCTTCTCTGAAGAGTTTGGTTTTGAAAGAGTAACTGGAGTTGCTGAAGCTACAGAAAGTTTGCTACTCATGTCTAGCACAGGAGCTGCGTGCCTGTAAGGCACTGCTGGAACAAGAGGGACCCACATCAGAGGTTATTTGTTCTGGTTTGAAATACAAGCTTCAAGAAAGAGCATGTGACTTATTTTTTTATGAGGAGAAAGAATATTAAAACATTTGTTACAAGCTGTTTGCAGAAAGTCAGACATGAACTTCGAGCTTGGGCTGATAGTTTGACACTTGCACAGATTCCCTGAGCTGAAGGAGTGGCCTCTGAAAACATGGGATTGAACATACGCTGCGGGGAGTCACTGGGCTTCCTAGCAAGATCTTCCCCCCCTGCTTCCTCAGCATGGGCTGAGGGACCAAAGGAAAGGCACCAGCTCTCAGGACTGGGCACAAAGAGTGGCTAATCTGGGGACCGAGTGACACAGGGGAGTCACGAGTCAACCAGAATCCTCACACAGCCATGGATTGCCCTATTAGGGTTTGGAAAATAGAAAGGTTAGAAAAGAGGGACTTGTGAACAGGGTGGTTCTTTCTTCCGTGTTTGTAAACTCTCTTCTCTAAGACAGGCAAAGTTAGAGCATACATTGGAAGTTCGGGTTTTGTTGGGAGTTGTTGTCTTTTCCACACCCATGTGTGTACATGTTCAGGAATTGTACACTCTCTGCTAGTGCTCCTACTCTGTTTATATTGGCAGCTGTCAGAATTTCCTTTATAAGCAACTGAAAATATGAGTAGACCCATATATTGCCGTGTCCAGAGTAGTCACTCTGCTGGTTTTTTCCCTCCCTTCATTAAGTGCAGTTTGATCCCCATTTCCTGTCAGAACCGCTGCAGTTTCGAAACACTTCGCTATTTTAGTACTTTGTAATCCAGACTTCAGTGCAGTTTTTTCTCCTTGAGAAACGGCCCTTTGGTAAACAGACCATTGTGAGTCACTGTTGGTCAGTGAAAACAGTCATTTAAAATGCTTTCATTTTTGGGACTCTTAATCCAGCCTCCTGCTGGAGGTGGTCATTAGTCTAGTGTCACAAAAGAAGGAAAAATCTGCAGAAAAACCATCCAAGAGAGGTTAAAAAGTCTGGAAGAAGTTGCTGTGGGTAGAGAGATCTGGGGATTGCTACTGTACATTACAGAATGACCTGAAAATATGCAGGAAGTTTTGAGCAACATGAAGGTACTAGTAACCGTGGCGGTAGTGGATCAAGGGTTGGACTTGATGATCTCAGAGGTCCTTTCCAACCCATCTGATTCTGTGATTCTGTGATACTGTGAGAGGAAGAGGTCAGACTGAGCTTTATGTGTTTTACTGTGGGACAGGACAGACAGGGAGCTGGCAAGTGAAGGCGACTGTGAAGAGCTTTTGTTTCCTTAGAGGGAAGTTTACTGCTTTGAAATTAGTATCTGCCCTTGTGCCTGAATGCTGGGAGCTTTTGTTTGATAATCTCTTTGTAACCACCGTGCTGTGTTGGGGTTTATCTGCCTTCCTGAGCAGGACTGTGGATTTCAGTGTGTCCCCTTCCAGGTGAGACACAAACGCAGAACATCCTGCGGTGAGCACGGAGTCATTTGAGAACATGTTTAGCTTTACGTGGGAGCTTCTCTAGAAGGAAGGCTCCTTTTTATGGAGGGAGAGGCTTGCTAACATTACTGACAGAAATGCAGCCTCCCTACTCGTAGTTCTTGTGACGGTGTGTGAAACAGGAGTTGTCTTTGCCTGGTGACCTGGTGTGCAAAGCTCCTGGGCTCATCAAGCTGTTGAAAGCTGCTCATTTCCTTTTGTGCTAGCTACCAGCCTCCTTTCAGCACAGCTGAGCTTAGGGGGCTGTGAGGAGCTATTCCTAACAATGAACTGTCAGTCACGGGTCATCTTCCTCCTGTGGACAGGATCTTTTATTGCCCAGTGCTGTGATTTATTAGCTGCAGGCCTTGCCGTGTGTGAGCCCACTGAGACAGCAGCTCCACCACTGGGCAACACTAACGTGCCCTCTGTTCTTCATGGACTTGCTTCTGTTTGAGTGAGTAAGGAGGTTTCTCTGAAATATCCTTTAACTTCCCAGATGGGCTGCCCTTTCTGGACAGGGTGCTTCTGTTCAGGAACTCTTCTGGGAAGGGCTGTGAAACAGGTGGAAGGGCTTTGGGAAACAGGTGAAGGGATGCATCTGCTGCATGAGATGGAGGTGGGTGGATAATGGAGCTGTTCTGGCACGTGGCATGGCAACCCTTTCAGCTCCCATTGAATGCTGCTCCATCCGTGGACATCTCTAGTGATTCATAGGCCTGAATTACCAGGATAGTCTGCATTTCCTACCTGCTGACAGTGGCAAGGACCTTGCATGCTCTAGTTTTGACATGTGGTAAGTGGTTGCAAAAGTCCTAAAATCCTCTTCTTGTCTGTGTTTCTCTTTCCAATTGCCAAGAACAGGAATGTGCCTTGTTTAGGAACAGTTTCCGGAAGCATGTAGGAATGTGACCCTGGTATGAGAGATGATAATTTTCCCAGGGAATGCTCTGTCTGGTCTGATTTCCCACTGCAGCACAAGGGAAGATAGGGACTGGGAGAAGTCCCAGATGGAGGGTCAGCACGATCTGAGCTTGACCTGCAGGCACAGCGTAGCGACGTGAGTACCAGTGCTCAGAGATGCACTGGTGCCCTGGCAGAGGAGGTACAGGCTGCCAGATGCATGAGCCTAAGGATGTAAAAGTGGTCCTAAAGAGACCGCAGCATTCGCTGTACCTGTTTTCCTATGGAAATGAGCTGTCTTGGATTTTACAGGTTGAAAGTGAAGGTAAAACAGCCACGTGGAAGGTGGGGGTAAAAAAGTATATTGTGAACAAAGATTTGGGCCCTTTGGGCTTTGAGGAAAATCTTGTTATTGCTATTTAAAAGAAAAAAAAAGGGAAAGGAATTTGGCACAACTATAAGAACATTAATGACTCGTTTTATTTGGTGGAGAGTTTCCATAGGGAGAAGATGGTCATTTTAGCAGGAAATTAAGATCTCACACTATAAAAATAAATACAAAACTGTTGCATTTCTCCAGAGTTATGTGAAAAGCTGCTTTTTTTGTTCCTGTAGCATCCAGGTTTTGGGGGGAGAGAATCAGTGCAATTCTAGAGAGCTCTAAGTGACCTCTGCAGTGAGTTAATGGGACTGGATTTGCTGGCAAAACTGGGTGAAAGCTGAATTGCAAAGCAGAAGAGGGATATTGTCTGTGGAGGAAGGCAAGGCTTGGTCCCCCATGAGTCCAAGCATTGATACTCATATTATTTCTCCCTTTCAATCTGTAGAAACCCACTGAAGTCATACTGACATGCTGTCTAAGGCTTTGCGGTGCAAATTCAGCAACCGTGTTTGAAACATACAGTGAATTTACTGGTTTGTGAATCTTGCTGATGGACGCAGGCGAGGTGTTTTACTGTACTCCAGTGTTCATTTCACTACTGCCTCTGGAATAGGAGCTGTCGTGGAAGTACTGAGATTAGAGTAATACATCTATTCCAGAGCACTTGCATGACTGGAGGCAAGAGTGGTTGTGGTAGGTTGAGGAGCAGGGATTTGCTGGTGCTCGTGAAGGAGAGCGTGCTGTCATCTCTGAGAAGCAGTATGGATGTCATTCTCCAGCTGTACGGAAGCCTGAGGTGTGCCACAATTTTATTTTATTATAACCTTGCTACTTAGTCCTGACTTTGCAGCAGCAAAGTTGCCAGTTTCTGTTGTGTGAAGTTGTACGTTACTGTTTGATCTCCTCCAGACTCTGTATTTTTGCTGTACTGTCCCAGGGCTGGATCCTCATTACAGTCTCACCTAGTTTTTCTTCCTGAGTTTTTGGGCTCTTAGGACACCAAGAGCAGACTCCACTATACGAAGCAAACATAGCAGTTGGCTGCAGATGGTGGACAGTTTCCCCACCTTTGCCATACACGATAAGCTGAAGGTTTTGCAGCTTTTAAAGTTTTAGTTACGAGGTCTTTTGAACTCCAGAAATTCCTTTGTCTCTGGACTCCGGTCATCAACTGGAATAACGTGGAAATGGATCTCTTTGGGGCATTTATGGCTAGCACCTTTGAACATTAGACTGTATTTGAACAGGATATGAGTAAAAGGAAGTAGTCAGAATGAGCAGGTGTTCTCATACACCCGCTTTTGGGCACTCTGAGAAATGTACCACATCAGGGAATCTGTATTTAGCCAAGTTGTGTGTCCCCCCATTCCATCTCCCCCACAGCATTTCTTCTGCCAACTCCATGATTGGGCCAGTGTGATCTTAACTTGCTCTGCTGTCTTTGTGGTCACTGAGCTCAGCAGATCTACTCCAATAACTAACAGTCTCAGGGCATGCTTGGCCAGACTGTCACTTTATTGCTGAGAAGTTTCTGAGCAGCCAGAAAATGCTGGAAGAGGAAGTGAACAGGGATGATAAAGTTGTCTTGTGTGGCAGCAAAACCAGAAAGTGAAGTTTATGCTCCAGCTGTTGTGTGGGGGATTGGTTGCTCAGTGCAGCAAAACAGCAAAGGGTGAAGTAACATTTGGTCTAATGTAGGAGTTTTTTGGACTGCCTTTCTAATCCGATTATTCACAGCTGTTCATTGGGGAAGGACATCCAGGGACATCAGTCCATTTTTAGAACGTGAAATGGGGAATTTTCTTTGGTTGGCTCTGTTATTTGCCAGCTGGCCAGATTTGAAATGTCAGCAAAGTGGTGTTAGTTTTGGACAGAGAAGGGTGGGTCAACATGAGAGGTGATGGGCGTTAACAGCTGGTAAGAGGGCATGTGCCATGTCAGGGAGAGACAGACAAGATAAAGCTAAATTTGAAGTGTCAGGGGAGCATTGGTATTTGCACAAGAGAGCCAATGAAGGCATGGCTGTTTTCAGATTCACTTTTTTTTAGATTTAGAGTGAGCAAGCTTGGAAATTGAGAGTTTCTCTAATAGACTTGAACTGACTCATCTGCAAGGGGAGCACCTGCAAAGGCGTGACCTGCTGGGGAGCTGATTGTCACCTTCAGTTCTGCAAAAGATATTTCCAGGGATTCATATTCAGTGTGTAATTAACCTGTGCCCTAATTTGAAATGTCTTTAAGCCTTCCTACCATTCCCATCCATCCTTATGGGTTTCCAGGACTTACTAGATGGATTGGTAGGGGTTTTTTCCCCATGACTGTGGAGCTGTTTTTCTGGTCAGGATTAGGCCTCAACCATGTCACCATGTGGTGAGCTCTGGGTATCCAGTTCTTACTAAGGGGTGAAATCTAAAGAACCACACCCAGAAGTTCAGTACCATTTAGGATCAAAAAAGCATGTTAGTTTTTAATATTCCCTTTTAAGGAAGACTACACACTTTTAATTTGCATAATTGCTTGTATCGAGATAAAATTCTGAGCTGTTTCAGGGCAGGAACGCTCAGAGTTCTGCCAATCCCCAAACAGGTAAAAAATGTATGAGATTATAAATAAATCTGAAGACTTTTTCTTGTGGGTTTTTTTTTCACTCCTCGCAAGGCAGCCTTCATTCTAACTCAAAAGCAGTCAGATCGTTGTTTTCGTGCTCTCCGTTTATATGGGAACAAGAGGTCACTAGATGACATTACTGCTTTGTAAATTTAGAACAAATAAAAGGAAATGCTACTTCACCTAGTGCGTCGTCATCCTGTGGAATATACTGTTCCAGGATGTTAGTCAAGAGCTGTAGCCGGAACACGGAAAAATAGCTGAACCGTGCTGGTTTGTAGCCACGTTTGCCAACAGGGACAACCAGGCCTCGTGTTCCGGAGCACTGGCTCATCGCAGCTGCAGCTGGGAGCCAGCTCCCTGGCTGGGAAAGGACAGCTTTCCAGGGGGAAGGTTGCTTTTAAGATGACAAGAATTACTTTATATTTTTGGGTGCGAGGTGTTAGATGGCTACTGGGCTCTTGTCTGGACAGCACGGTGTCCGTAACAGCCTCTGTCCCTCTGTCAGCGGCCTTCAGCAGGTGGGTGTCTGGAGCTGGAATTACTGGCTCAAGTAGAGGGAGATAAAAGTGGTAGGAGGAGTGTTTTCCTTTCCCTGGGAGTGAGAGCTTGTTTCTGTTGCTCAGGACAGTGCAGTGGCTCTCCTGCTGCACATCAGCCTGTGCAGGTGAGAGCCTGGCAGCTACTGCAGTGCAGGGAAGGCAGGAGTGTCCTGTGTTCCCAAGGTACCTGGGTTGACTGGGCTGTGTGTGAGGCTGTGTGAAGGGCTGTTGAACCACTCTGCGAAGGAAGTGTCTCTGTTAACATGTTTCTGGATTCCTAATTATCCTTGTTAAAATGTTTAACTGTAACACTGCTGCATGTTAATCAAGAAAACAGATTTGTGTGGTTTCTACATTTCCCCAAAGAATTGTTGCAGTAGTTATATTAAAATCTTATCAGTCCTTCACAGTGAAACCTGGATTGTCCCGGTTTGTCCCTCTTAGGAGTGAGGTTTGAGATTTTATTCTTTTATTTCCCATCTCTGGTGATACCAATAAATCACAATGCAAATGTTGCTTTGGAATTGACTAATGGGGAATGCTCTTCTTAAATGTATCCTGCACAGTTACATTTTATTTGCAGTTTTGTAGTTACACAATAGACCCTTTATTTTAGTTCTGTGACTCTTCATCTGGATGATTCATGTATGAAAATCTTTTAATGTTATTACTTATCCTCTTGTCTTATAAACTTTATTCTTTGAACAGAGGATTGTCTAATACAGAATGTGAGTTATTTTAGGATGATGCAGTAGGTGACTTAAGAAGGGATTAGTTTTTTTCTATGCTGGCTGGTCTCTCCAATGATCCAGTAACTCAGTAGCCTCAGAAATTAATTGTTATCAACAGAGTGTGTGCATTTCTGTATTTGATGTCAATATTTTAAATTTCATGTCTTCCAGTGTGATTAAAAACTATGCTATAGTTTACATTTTCCTTTCTCCCCTGTCCGCCCTCCCCAAAGGCAGAAAATGAGGAAAGGGGACAGCACAGACTAGGAGTGTTGTGAAGTTGTTTTTCCCCCGTTGCTCAAGAGCCAGTGGCTTGATGAACGAACCGGTGGTCCCTTACAGCACCTAGCTGCTTTGAAAGCAGTGAGAGGTCCTTGGATGCTTCATCCTGGAGTGTTTGGACTTCACATATGGTACTGTTGTGCATATGCAGTTATAGATGTTCCTGGCTTTGGTGCCAGAAGAAAGTCAGGCCCAGTGCTCTCTGAACAAATTAGTTGAACTTGGTTTTACTTCCAGGGAAAAAGCTGCGTCCTCTTAGCAAGACTCAGAGATGCCCCCTGTTCTTTTCTAACTTCACACTGATTTTTGCAGCAGTGTTTCATGCTCTGTAAAAACTTTCTCTAAGATAACCGTTCTTCCATAGCAGAGTTTTTGATGGAAATGCATTTAACTACTCACTTTGCCGCTTTCCCAAGGAAGAAGAAACATTCCTGTGATTACCTTCTTTGGGAATAAATTTCTAATATGAATGGCCAGTTCCTGCTTTAAAAAGGAATTTAGCTCCTTTCATTGCCTATTTAATGTGCCTGTAGCACCCTTTTCTAGGCATTGGTCATACCTCTGAGGCAGGTTGATGTTATTGCAGGTGAATGCTGCAGTCTGTCAATGAAAAGAAATACAGATTGAAAATTTAAGAACTTAAAATAAAGCAGAAATTTCCAGGTATATCTCTTTTGTTGCCATTACATCCACATTTCTTGGCAGATGCTCTGAGGCACTACTTCAACATCATCTAAAAGTTTGATGTTCAACTTCAGAGGCTTTTATTTTTAATCTGTTTTATGAATGATAATGGGAGAAGTGAGAAAGAGAATGGAAAATGGTAATTAACAGGGGTCACAGATTGGAGTGGTATGTGTGGGTGTTTGTGTTCATTAACAGAACTTTGGCTGTGTGGTTGGGCCTCATCAAATTGGCACAAACCAAGTTTATTTTAATCAGTTCTTTCAGATGCTAGGGTACAATTTGCTGGAAAAACAGATTATGTGGGCAAATTCTTTCATGTGCAAAATGTAGAGAAGTGCAGGAAAGGAAAAAAGGAATTTTTTAGAGTTGACATAAAAGGGAGCCTTCTGATTTTTGCTGCTGGTGCTCAACCTTAACGCACTTTTCCTACATCCAGGTCTTGCAAACACTTCAGTATTGGTCTAACTTAAGAAGTCAGTTTGATGGAAAGCAATTGGAGGTGCCAGTGAGATACCTACAGTATGAGAAGAAAGGCTTTTTGGGAAGAATAACCATTGATTTCTAGTCAGGGCTGGAGCCCAGGGGACTGGGCAACCCCGAGGACAGCGGCCATGGTCCGCTGAAGAGCTTTATTTCTCTCTGCTGCTGCCATGTGACTGAAGGAGAGGGACTGATGGCAGGGGACATGGGCACCTGCTGCCTTCCTGTGCACAGAAGAGCGTGGTCCCCTGCCTACACTCTGCTCTGTGTTAAAACACTTGTTTGTTTAACACAGGGCAGCTAATGCTGGGAATTAACCCAGTATAGAAACACGCTGAGGACAGGATTTTTAGAGGGGGGCAAGCTCGCCACAACCTCCAGCTGCTAGGGGAATGAATATCTTTCAGGTAATAAACATAGAAGGAAACATGAGAGTTCAAAATACAGTGATTTTTCTTCTAAGTTACTTATTTTGTTTTATTTCTCCCTTCCTCCCTCCCTTCTTGTCATGACTAAACAGATTTTTAGTATGATATTATAGAGTATGTTGTCTGATTCATTAATTGTGAGAAACTGGTATATTATACTATTAATAAAATGTTTCAATGTTGTTGCCAATTTAAAAAGAATTATACAAGGTCTTCAGTCCTGCTGCTCTGTGCTTGATTTGTGCTAGGTGGTTATTTGAGTGTGAGACATTTCTTTACTCAGTTCAATATTGGGAATGACAGCTAAAATCTCTATGGTTATGTACATTTAGGAAGGAATTAAGGTATGTTACGGTGAAAGAGAAACATGGCTGAAAGGTGCAGATAACTTCTGTTGTGCAGCTCCCTGCCTCTGAAAATAGCTTCAGTAGCTGAACTAGTGACAAGGTGTCTCTTGCTGTCTCTCACTGATGTGCCCAGAATAGACACTCTTCATTTTCTCTCTCTTCAGATTATCACTCCGTGTCGGAAGCTTATCCTTTGTGCTGATAACAGAAAAGAGATGGAAGATTGGATTGCAGTGTTGAAGACTGTACAAAACCGTGAACATTTTGAGGTAATAGGAAATTGTGTTCCTTTGTACTGTATCTCATCTGCTAAGGCACAGCTTGTTTGAGATTGCAGTGAACTTCCACTGAAGTTAATATAAGTCATTTCATTGACTACAGTGGGTGGTAATAGTGTTAGACCTTCTGTAAAATTGATCCCAAATACACTATTCTCAAAAGAATATTTGTGGCTTTGTATGTGCTCCCTTGGTAACCTTGATAACACTTTCCAGAGTATCGGTAGGTTATGAAACACAGTGCCCCTCCCGTTGTCTTTTCACTCTTCAGTTATCCTCCCTGTCCTCATTCACATCTTGCCTGTTTGGTATTGTGCCTGCTTCAGTGCACCTGTCTGCTTCCTGGGGCTGGAGTGAGGCCAGCACTGCCACGAAGAGAAGCTGTCTTGTGTTTTACCCACTCTGATCTTGGCTCCCCTATGCGGGCACAAGCATCCCGCTACTACGCAATAAGCCACGTTGGGGAACTGATCTTGCTGAAAACTTAATCCAGCAAAAAATGGGGATAAAATCTGCAGCAGATAAATTCTCCAGTTCATTTCCCTGCACACACTTGTAGTGAGTCAAGGATGGAAGGTAGGACATGAGCAGGAAGTCTCTTTGGAATTAAAGACCTTCTGGAGTTACTGCTAGTATGTATAAACTGCACATGGCCTACTCTTCCCTGGTAAAAAAAGTGTTCTGTTTCTTCCTTTTCTGACTGCTTTGTGCAAGTCTTCAAGGAAAAAAAGTCTTGTTGCTTCTCTTTAGACTTTGCTGTAACCCATTTGTGCCATTAGTCTACCCAGTACAGCATGGACCATTTCTCAGGGATGCACAACTGGTACGCCTGCTCACATGCCCGGCCCACCTACTGCAACGTGTGCCGGGAGGCGCTGTCTGGGGTCACCTCGCACGGGCTGTCCTGTGAAGGTAGGTGTGCTCCCCGTCCAGATTTTATT
Source organism: Oxyruncus cristatus (assembly GCA_013399855.1). NCBI lineage: Eukaryota > Metazoa > Chordata > Aves > Passeriformes > Cotingidae > Oxyruncus > Oxyruncus cristatus. The sequence goes on from VXAY01004183.1 coordinate 41,081, forward strand.
GCTGCTGTTCCCCAGAGACCCAAATACTGCCTTCCCTTAGTAAAGTCATGTGCCTGCAGTGAGCTGATATGCGCTTCTGAGGTAGCAGGTAGAGTATTCCTAAGAATACTCCTGTTCGTGAAAAAAATGCTATTTGTAAGAACATCCTTGTTAAGTGTGTGAGTGCCAGGAGGTTGTTTTTTCTCAGCAGACATATGTGGCTGTGCACAGCTCATGCTTCTAGTGTGAATGAGGTGACACCCACAGTGTGCAAAAGGATGTAGGAGTGTACGACTATCTAAATCATGTCAGATTTAACAGGGTGATAACTAAGCTCTGTACAAGCAACTGGCAAAAGTGACAAGGCAAGAATTAATAGCTGGATCCTCATTCTCAGAACTCTTAGAGCTGATTGTTTTGGCAGGGCTAATGAGGGTAAAGCATGCCCATGCTTTCTTCTGGAGCCATTTACATACTTTCACATTAGACTTCTGAGGAAGGGTTGATATATCCTTCTCTTCCTCCATAGTGTGCAAGTTTAAAGCTCACAAGCGCTGTGCTGTGCGGGCAACCAACAATTGCAAGTGGACAACTCTGGCCTCTATCGGAAAAGATATCATTGAGGATGAAGATGGGGTAGGTGTTAGCCTGGACTCTCCCAGCCTTACTTTCATATGGAAGCACTGGTTCTCTAAAAAGCTCTTTAGGGTTTTTTTCACTACATAAATAGCAGATTCTGCCTTTATGTGGGAAGGGCCTCTAGAGCATGAGATTCTGTATGAAAAGTTTGACCAGGGTAGCAAGGACTTCTTAATAGGAAGAAACTCCTGTTATGGACTGGGGAAGTTAAGGTTAAATACTTGGAGGCACAGGAAACTTGATCTGAGTTTTGGCAAAAGAAAAGTAAATGAGTGTTTGGAACAGCACCTTAGCGTATGATGCAAGTCGGTGTTTCCTGGGTAGCCTGGGGTGAGTCAGCTGGACTCTGTGCATGATGTAAAATGCCAGAATCGGTCCTCAGGTGTTTTCTAGAAACTGCCTCTCCTTTCCTTAAACAGTGCATATGAAGACTTGCTTCTTTGTCTATGTCAGAGCCACTGTGCCTCCTGCACCTTTAAGTTGCCCTCTGAAAAGTCCATATTGCTTCTGTCCCTCTGTGCCATTTGCAGATCTCGATGCCACATCAGTGGCTGGAGGGAAACCTGCCAGTGAGTGCCAAATGCACCGTATGTGATAAAACCTGTGGCAGTGTCCTGCGTTTGCAAGACTGGCGCTGCCTGTGGTGCAAAGCCATGGTGAGTTGTCATTTCAGTAAAGGACAGTCTTTGATCAGCTCTGGGCTGTGTTCTCTTAATGACATTTACTCAAAACGAAATCTCTGTGTTGTCATGTCCTTCATTTGCCATGAAGGACTTTATTGTTCTGCAAGAGACAGAAATTCTGTTGTGCTGAAAAGTGTCCCTATGATGCATAAAAGTAACCTGAAATATGTATCTGCAAGCTCAATTCATTTTGAGAGTGAGCTTTCATAGAAGAATCTAATTACACTAGATATGAATCAATGCTTCAGGCATGGAATATGTTAGATTTTAAGGAGGCATTGTTTGTTATTTCTACAAGTTGGAAAGGTACAACAAACTGTAAAGATTACTCAGCTATTTTAACAATAGCAATTTCCCTTCCACTGCAATAGATTTCTCTCGCCTAACCACTGCAGTGGTGCAGATCTTGCTGTGTTTCCAGTTGTCTGTAATACTAGTCAGAGAAGTATCACAACGTACGCGTTTAGAATGGGGACTCAAACCCCAAGCAAACCCTCTGTCTTGCAGCCTTCACGTACCAGAAATTACTGAAGTGCCGTGCTCTACTTCGTATTTCCTTTTTTGGGGGGCTTCATTCATCCCTTCTTCTCTTACCTCTTATGTCCCTCATGGTTTCCTGCTTTATTTTTTGCTTTCTTGTTTCCTCGAGTTCCCAGCTTTTTCTTTTGTTTCTGCTCTGGATCTCTCAGCTGAGGCTGGGATTTTGAAAGCAGAATGCCTGAAGGCTCTTAAAAAGTCACAGAATCTGTTTTCTGGTCCTCTCAGCTCTCAAAGTGCTGGTCTCACAAATTCAAACGGCAAACTACATACTAATGAAAGGAGGAGAATTAGTAGAAGACTGATTAGATCATTCTTAAAATAACTTTTATAAATAAATTTATCAATTGACATTTCCTGGTCATTTCACCCCCTCCACCTTTCTTACTCTTACAGCCTCTTGTTGGGTGGCTTTCGGAGTTACACCACAGTGCCCAAAAGGGTCTGAATTACTTTTTTGGTGGTGTTTCCAGGTACACACAGCATGTAAAGAGTTGTTGCCAAACAAGTGCCCTCTTGGGCTGTGCAAAGTGTCCGTCATTCCTCCTACTGCTTTGAACAGCATTGATTCAGATGGTAAGTACTGTGAGTAAGTAGCTCTTGTTTCTCTTTGTCTCAGTCACAGTCCCTTCAGCTGACACTGTTAATGCCAGGCTCTGTCAGCTGAAAATATTGCTTTCGGTGTTGCTGAAATTCCCAACTGGAAGCCATTGCTGAGTGAACTGTTTGCTTTGCTTTTGCACTCAGTTGATCACCCTGTAATGTCAGTGTTTGCTGAGCTGCAGCTGGTGAAGTTTATTGAGAATAATTACAGTGCAGGAGCAGTTTGGGAAGATTGGGGAAGCTGAAAATTTTGGCCTACTGCTAGGAGATAAGTGTGATATTTGGCAGCGTGAGGTGTGGTTCATGCTGGATTCAGGGCTGTGCAGATTTGGCATTTACCCAGTGAGTGCCATAAGCACAAGGAAAGTATTAGCTGCTTCGTAGCTGGGCTGGGCTGTGGGATGTTGTTTTTTTTTTTCCTCTTTCCGTCTCCATGGGCAGCTTCACATTTCCTGCCTTTTCCGCCCTCTCCTTTCCCTTTTCCCCAACAGGTTTCTGGAAAGCTACTTGTCCCCCTTCTTGCACAAGTCCTTTGTTGGTCTTTGTCAACTCAAAGAGTGGAGACAACCAAGGTGTAAAATTTCTAAGAAGATTCAAACAGCTGCTGAATCCAGCCCAGGTCTTTGACCTCATGAATGGAGGACCTCACCTGGGGTAGGCAGATATTCTGTAGAAACACACATTCCTTGTAAATATCGGGGAAGTACGAGGGATTTATTTGTTTAAGCTCATCCTCAAATACAACAAGGAACCTATTCCTCAGAGAAAACTGAACACTTATGAAATTTGGAGGGGTTCTCCTCTCTCTGTGTTTAGTGTTATTGGTTAGCTAAAACCAAAAATGTTGTTGAAAAAGGTTATTATTTCCATTCACGAGTAACAGCAGGACAGCTTGAGGCCTTTTGGGAGAATTCCAGAAACACTCCCCTGGAAGAAGACCAAGCATAGAAAGCTTGAATCCAGAAGAAAACTTGTCAGCAAACAGATTGTAACAGGCATCCTGATTACTGCTAAGGAGAATTAACTTCAGTTAACTCAAGTGAACAGAGAGATATCATAGATAGAAAATTAATGTTGTCAAAATTAAATTTATCGAGAAATAACTTACCTGGGAAGTATGTGAAATCCCTTAAAGATTTTATGGTGATATTGGGGAAAGATCTCTTACGAGTGCATTTGGTAAAGTTGGTTCTGCCCTGGGATCTTGGTGACATTTCAGACTTTTTACCTAGAATATTTGTAGATTTAAAAAGAAAAAATAGAGTGCTGTGGAATAAATTTCTTTAGTGTATTTCTGCAACTCTGCTCCTTATAATAAGGTAAATTTCCCTCATCCTTTTCTGACTGTGACTCCAAGTCTTTGACTAAATCTGTAGATGTAGGGAACTAAATCTGGGAGTGTCCACTCCTGGATGAGTGACCGTTGGGTTCTGCTCTCCTGAGAACTCCTGTGTTCTTTGCCATAGCACATTGCAAAACACTGGCATTTAAAACTGCAGTATGCTGTCCAGGGGATGTGTTTGGCTGAAAACTAAGAAGACTTGTAAAATTAAGTGTTTTTCTTCTTCCCTTCCCCAATTGGACTGACTGGAGAGAGGAATTTTGCTTTTAAGCAGGAGAGAATGGAAGGGAGGGAATCAATTACTTTCTCAAGCTGTGGTGCACAGCTTCTGAAACAGCTGCTCTTCCATGCTCTCTCAAAAGGGAAGTGATAATATCGGGTAAAGGCTGCTTCTTGGTAATTCAAATATTTTCGGCTGGTGTCAGACTGTACCATAAGATGTTGTCGTTTCTGGTAGCCATTTTTTGTGTGTCAACAATGCCTGATAAAATAAGGATTTTCATGTACTCCATCAAATCTTGTTCAGGTAATAATAATAAAAACCATACATATAAAACCAAAATAAAAGCAGGTAGTAAGTCTTGAAGATGTTCAGTAAGAAGCAGAGTTTCAAACAGCTTAAGGAGAGGGTTTTAATTATTGTGGAAAGGGTGAACAGAGAAACTCACGCTGCTGAGCTGTTTGCCTGCCTGCAGGGCAGACCAGGAGCCAGAGCATTGGTTTGTGTTGCTTTTCTAGAAGGAGGACTAAAGCTTGTGAGGCTTTACATCCTCTTGCAGTTGTCTACTTGCTCAGTGACTGCATGAAGTTCCCTGTCTTGAAGCTTTACTTTGATTGTGTGGCCTCAGAGCAGTCCAACAGTGACAAGTAAGTGGGCTGCAAAAAAGGAGTTAATTGAATGAATAATCAGCTATCACATGCTTGTTTCCTCTTCTGTTCAGACAAAAGTGCCCTGCTTTAGTAGCGGAGCATGTCTGGGAGATATTTCTGTAGTGAATAGCCATTGTAAGTTGCTTAGCTGTATTTATAATTCCTTAATTATAATCATTTTAATTCATCTGTAGTCTGACAGTGACGTGTACTCATTGTGAGTACAATAAGCAAAGCTGCCGTGTTCATTACCTGGATTGGAATTGTTTATCGTTTCTTTCTGTAACAGCTTATTGGTTTTCCCTCTTGCTTTTTTTCTTTCTCTCCTCTGTAGTTTACGCTTATTCCAGAAATTTGACACTTTCCGGATCCTGGTTTGTGGTGGGGATGGAAGTGTTGGCTGGGTTCTCTCTGAAATTGATAGCCTCAACCTTCACAAACAGGTACCTGCCCAGGAGCTTGGTGGGGTGAAGGAATGAAGTAACAACAGCACGGGCTGAAGAGGCTTTCCTTGGTCATGCAGCTGTAGTTTGCCCCAGGACTGAAGCTGCTGGAAGCTCACCCACAGCAGTGCTCTTCACGAGTTTTCTGCCAGAAGCAGGAATGGATTAATTCATTATTCCTGACTCCAGTGCTCCTCCACAAGACCCAGCTTTTGGAGTAGTTCTGTTCCCTTGCCAGCAGAGACATGCTCTGAAAGGGCTGCAGTTAGAAAACCTGGGAATTCCACGTGGCCCATGCTCCTCATCTGTTTAATTCCTCATCCCTTTAATTCTCATGGTGTAATTTTGGAGTCTTGGCATAGGCAGAAACTTCACTGGAGTAGGTGTTTAATTTTAGTTTCCATTTTGTCTGGGAGCTGTGTCTGCTAATTTTACAGAAACACAACAGCACCATCTGATGGTTACATACAAACCTCTGTAGGAGAGGTTACTTCAGCGCGGTGCTCCTTCAGGTAGTAGCTGTAAAATGCTCCTCTCTCAATTAACAACTACAAGCAGAGGAGATTTTTCTACATTTGCATGCTCTGCTGGCTGTTTTCCCCATCCAGTTACTTTCTCCCCACCCTGGGATTAGTTGTTTCTCAGTGATTGCTGTGTTAAGGAATCAGTCGTGTTACTTGTGGCTGTTCCTGGCTTGTGTTTTCCCATTTGAGTATCACTTTTGGTTTCCTCTTCTCTAATGCAGTGCCAGCTGGGAGTGCTGCCCTTGGGAACAGGGAATGACCTTGCCCGTGTGTTAGGCTGGGGGTCTGCTTGTGATGATGACACCCAGCTCCCACAGATCCTGGAGAAGCTGGAGAGGGCCAGTACCAAAATGCTGGACAGGTGAGTAACCATCACTAGCAGCCTCTGCTGTGCAAGAGTTGTGTGAAAATACCCTTCCAGGGGAGAATTGAGCTGTTTTGATTCTGCCAAGCTGCTGGTCCTCTTACTAATGCTGGATTACTTTTTTTTTTTTTGGATAATCCCGTTGCCCCCTAGCAACAAAGGGTGGTCTGGCTTTCCATGTTACTGTTCTGCAGAACAGTAACAAGTGAAATTGCTGATGTCCTGTGTCCTCTCTTCTGTTCCAGAGTTCTCATCAATTGAATTTTTCACCCTTAAAGTCATGACTTTTTTTTTTTTTTAAGCTATGTTTTTTTTCTTGGTAAACTTGAAGCAATTTATCTTGAGTTTGGCTTAGAAATGAAAGCTGAATGCAGAAGTGGATGTCTGCTCCTAGTATTGATACCTTCCATATATCTTTGTACATTTAAAAGTGCTTCTTGTTTTTAGGGTTGCATTTTGGCTTCTCTTATGTTGAATTGAATAATGCCCGTGGAATTTCTGTAGAGAGAGAAGAAGTACAGGGAAGTTCCCTGTGCTGTAGAATACTTTTTCATCTTGTCATCCTTCCCTCTTCCCCAGTTCAGCCCCTCTGCCTTTCCATTCCAGCTCTGTGGCTTCCGTATTATCAGTCATGGCCCCCCATAGTGCAGTTTGTTCTGCCTTGAGGATCTAACCTTCGGATAAAGGATGAAATCATCTGCATAGTAGTGACAAGTGTGGTTTTCAACAGGTGGAGCATCATGGTGTACGAAACCAAACTCCCTCGCCAGGCCTCCACTTCCACAGTCACTGAGGATTTCAGTGAGGATTCAGAGGTACCTCCCAGGATGCAGAGAGCAGGGGACTGAAGCACCAGCCTTGGAGCAGATGAGATGGGAGACAGTGGTTGAGCTCCAGGGGAGCAGACCTGAACCACGGCTTGGGTGCAGCCAGAGCTGCAAAGATCTGGAGCTTTAAGTCAGTGTAGTACTATTGAGAAGGATGGAGGTTGGGTTACCAGAGTCAACAAGCAGAATGAGGGATGAGGAGAAGATCCTGGGAACAGGACAGAAAAGAAATAATTGACTTTTATTTGCTGTCATGACATCAAGTTGTTGAAATAGCGACAAGCTGCATAGCAGTCACCAAAAAAGTGCTTTTGGATCTGCAGTTGATGACTAAGAACTGCACTGCTGATCGTTTCTAGGTTCAGAATTAGTTTTTTCATAAGATTCAGGTCTTCAGTGAGTAACAGAGCCCTGGACTGTGGAACTTTTCCAGGGCAAAAAGAACCCGTAGAGTGATAGGTACTCTCTGGGGAGCCAGGGTTGCACAGCATGTGTTGTAATGTTGGGAAGCAGCACCCCAATGACTTGTTTCTGACTGTCAACAGGTGCAGAAAATTCTCTGCTATGAAGACTCGGTGGCTGCTCATTTGTCCAAAATTTTGACTTCTGACCAACACTCAGTGGTCATCTCCTCAGCCAAGTGAGTACTTAGAGGACAACTTTTCTCAGTGAAATCTGCACTGTGAAAATCCTGTGACAATCCTTGCATGACTTCATTTTCACTCCGTCCTTTGTCCAGGGTGCTTTGTGAGACAGTGAAGGATTTTGTGGCTCGAGTAGGAAAAGCCTATGAGAAGGCAACAGAAAGCTCAGAGGAATCAGAGGTCATGGCCAGGAAGGTAAAATTTGAAAATTGTTTGGCTTTCTACTTCTGAAGTGTAAAACTGCTCTGTGAGAGAACTAGGACAGCAGCAGCTCAGCAAGCACTAAAAACATGAGCTACCCAGGCTACTGTTAGTTCTACTCAAATGTTTTTCTTCTCCTTGTAGTGCTGTGTCCTGAAGGAGAAGCTGGACTCGTTGCTGAAGACTCTGAATGATGAATCTCAAGCATCTTCATCTCTGCCAAACCCTCCTCCCACCATTGCAGAGGAGATGGAGGATGGGGATGGGTCGGGCAGTGCCTGTGACTCCTCGAGTGAGCGTTCGGTGGGCTCGTCCTGCACGGTGCGGCCCCAGATTTTCCGGCCCCGGGAGCAGCTCATGCTGAGAGCCAACAGCCTGAAAAAGGCCATTCGCCAGATAATAGAGCACGCAGAGAAAGGTGACTGTCAGGAGTCGTGCTTGGCACTTCTACGGCCTCTTGAGAAGAATCGCTTTTCTTTGTTCCAGGGCAGTAGGGTTCTTTATTGACAACAGCTCTCCTGAGCTAGAGAAGCTACTCAGTAAGCCTGGTTATTTAGTTTCAGTGCCATCTCTGCCAAGCCCACCTATTGGAAACACCGCTTGGTAAATGAGCCTGAAGATCAAGGTGTTTTCTCTCCTATGGGGCTGGTTTAGGAAGTTGCTGCCCTCCCGCACTCTGTTAATTGCATTTCCTCTCTGTCCCCACCCATACCACAACTGTGTCAGTGCAGCTGTTTGTATGGCCTTGCTGTAAAACAGATCTGAAAATGCTTGAGAAGAAAGCATTTAAAGTGTTTTAACTTGGATTGTTTCAGAAATCTCTTTATAGCAGAGCCGAGCAAAACATTGCTGTGGCAGAACTGCAAGAGCAAGCAGAAACTTCTTGAACAAGCTTTGTCCCTGGGAAGAACTTAAAACGCTGCACCTTTGGTACAAATCAGTTCTGCTCTGTTATTAACTTCTTAGGCAGGTGACTTTCTTCTCCACACCTTGACCCTTGTCTCTCTCCAGGCACACCCCCCCATAGCTCAAAGTTTTATTTCCTTTGAAAGGCACCAGTTTCCTAGACGTTAGTCATAGACAAGGGTTTAACTGAGACCGAAGGAAGTACTTTACAGCTTGTCACTCGAGGTAAGAGCATTGAAGTTGCAGATGTGACGTCGGTGCGCACCCAAATGTGCACTATGAACGACTGTGTAGTAAGTTACAAAGCATTGCCGTGCTGATTGGATTTCCAGCACTGCAACACTGTATACAACCTATCCCGAAGGTGAAGTAGTATGGGATGACGGAAGTGGAGCAAACAGCCAGCCTCTGGCCTTGACCTCACTGCTGCCCCACTTCGCTGCTGCTTACCTTAGGCCAGTTTGGTGTTTGTGGAGTTCTTTTGGAGCCCAAGTAATCCAGGCTGAAGCGTTTCTATTTCTGATGGCCTGGTGGGTTGGATTGCCTCGTGGGTAATTTTGAGGAACTCCAGAGTCAGCACAAGGGAGGGGAAGAGACTGCAAGAAGGGGGGGCTTGTACCCCTGTGGAGGCGGGGAGCTGGTAAAGCAGCTGTGGTCAGTTTAGAGCTGTGCCCTGACAGGGGCTGCTGGGGAGGAAGAGGCCTGTTGATTACATGCAAAAGAAGTTTTGATTTCTTTAGGCAACATGCTAGTGTTTAAATCTTACCAGCTCTCCAGCAGACTCCAGTTACATTTCAAATGTGTTTGTTCAACTTTTCCAAACTGTTTTTCTTCTTCCAAAGTATGTAATCTGATTCTTCCCTCTGTTTGAATTGGTTTTTACCAACTGCTATTTTCTTCTTTCTCCATTATATGTGTCTAAGTGCCCTTTTCAAGTGGCTTATGTTATTGTGCCACTACAGATTAAGTGAACAGAAAATTCATTAATCACTTCATGTCTGTCTGGGTAGAATTCCTGGCAACATCTAAATGCAAATAAATGGAAGCCCATCACCTGTAACAGTTTACATCTCAAGATGTCTGAATGCCTGAGCTTTTTGTTATTTCTGTTCTCTCCTTTAAGGATTTGGGACATGTAGAGTCCCATCCTGTTTTTATTTACATCAGTGGGAAGTATTCCTTGCTGGAAGAGCTGTGAGAAACTCTCTCTCTCCATACAGCTGTAGATGAGCAGAATGCCCAGACCCAGGAGCAAGAGGGTTTCTTGCTTAGTCTGTCGTCCTCTGAGGAGGGAAAGGAGCTGAGGAACGAGGATAAAATGTCCCTGCAGTCATCACACAGCAGCAGCTGTGGAGTGTCCAAGGGGAGGAGAAAAGGTACTGCTCACAGGTCTTGCCTGTGCATTCCAGTTCTCTTAGTTGTAAAAAGGAAAGGGGGTGTTACATGTATTACGTGATGTGTTGTGTTTTTCTCTAGTTTTTGCATGATTGCTCTTCAGGCCCTGCACGTTTCTGTGCTGTAGCCTGTGCCTTATACACCCCACCTTTTGCTACCTCTCTGATGGCTGGTCTGTGATCGTAGCATATGGAGCCTAGGAGTTTTCTTGCACCTTAGCCAGTAATCTGGGTTCTCTTGGCTTTCAGTGCTTAAACAAGGACGGTCTTGAGCATTTTTTATGTCATATACCTGGCAACATTTCCCTGCCATCCTTTGCAGATGACAGAGAACAGCAGCCAGTTTGCTTTAATAACTGTGTTATGTGAGTAATTTGTTAGAGATCCCTGATCACTGCAGATATATTTGAAACTTCCCTGAGCATTTTGGGAGCCAAATACTCTGTCTTACGCTGCTGGCACCAGGTTTTTTTCATCTCCGTTTGTAATATTTTTCATGTGGCATTTTGTTGCTTCTAGTCTGTGAGATTTTCTGGCAGCACATATGTGAGATCTCTGTCTCGTAATGACTGGTTCTGTCAGCTCTTTGTTTTCTGGTGGCTCAAGTGTTTTGCTGTTGAATGAGTCCTGACCCAGTCTTGCTGCTTGAACTGTGCTGTCCTGTGCTGGTCTGAATCACAATATTATGTTTGTCAATAGCCATGTTTGTGTTGTGTTTTACAGCCTCCAAGTCTCCTTGCGAAAGACTAATAAACAAAGGAAGTTTGTCACTGGGCAGCTCTGCATCTCTTCCTCCCCAGACAGGAAACCGGGACAACTTGCCAATGCTGAACACAAAAATCCTCTACCCAAGTAAGTGTAACACCCACCTCTTCCCACTGAGGCAGCCAGCTGGAGCATAGGTGACAGCAGCACAGGCTGCAGTCCCCACAAGAGAACATGAAATTGTCCTGCCACGTGCTCTTTTGTGCAGGAGAGAAATCCCCCTGTGGGTAACTTTGAAAGGAGGCTTGGAGTGAGCTGCAATAATTTCCAGTTTGTAGCTAAGACCTAGAACAGATTGTCATTAATAGTGTGAAGTGGCAGAATTTAAGTGCCAATTGCAAGGAGATACTGATCTCAAAGTAACCTGGAGAAGGGGATATGAGAAAGGTTTCTGAAGGGTGGCAGCTATAGGTTGGGAGCAGCAGTCCCTTCATGTGAGGACTGAAGTCACGGGAAGTGCACAGACCCAGCAGAATTCCCACCTCCCACATCTTGAGCAGCAACTTCTCCCCATCACTATGGCAGTGTCTTTCCACCTCTTCCTCCAAATTACTTGTACAAATTGCCTCTTCTAGAAGCAGGTAATTTCCTTTCTCTCTGACAAGCCTACTGTTTGTGGGTCACCAATTAATTATTTAAGAAGCAGGAGACTAGTTCTCGAGCAACTTGGATAATAACTTCACTCTTACTCCACTAACTGGAGGAGGGACATTGCATGTCTCACCGTGGAACAAAAAGGCAGAGAATACGCTCCTATTTCCCTTTTCCATTTTCCTGTACAACTGTGCTGCTGGCCTGAGGCAATACACTGTCAGGCAGTCCCAGAAATCCTTCTCCATGTCAAAAGAGCTAAGCCTCTGGAGTGGAAGAAAGCACTAATGCTATTTGCTTTCTCCACAAATGACAGGGCAGAATATACTAATTCTTGTTATCTTGTCTTGGAGATTGAAGTTACCTCTTTTCTGCTTATGATTAGCCACACTCTGCTCCGTGGTCAATTTTCCTACAGATATCCGTGCTGGCATGTCTGGTTCTTTGCCTGGGAGCTCTGTCATCAGCCGGTTGCTGATTCATGCTGATCCCTTTAACTCTGAGCCTGAAAATCTGTGAGTATGTGCGGGAGTTTGAAGGGAGGGAGTGGGCATTTCCAAACAGACCTCAAAAGGAAAAGCGGATTCGTTTGCAGAGCAGAGTAACAGGCTGCAGCAGCCCAGGGTTACGTGACAGGGTGCCAGGGAATGGCAGCTTACGGAGTTAGACACATCTGACACAGTTGGGCTGGATGGTGGTTTCCAGCCTAAGTGACTCTGGGATTCTGTGGGAGGTGCACACCGGTAGTACCTAGACTTACGAATGGGAGTTTTGTTCTTCTGATCGGCAGTGAATGTTACACGGAGAAGTGTGTAATGAATAATTACTTTGGAATTGGACTGGATGCAAAGATTTCTTTGGACTTCAACAACAAACGTGATGAGCACCCAGAAAAATGCAGGTGGGTTTGGCTTTGACCTTTGGATCGATGCTAGAAGTGACTGAAACCACTTCATTCTTCTGTGTGACTTGGAAGCTGATTGTGTACACATGTGCTGAATAGGTGTGTTGTGTAAATAATCCTCCTTTGAGGCTTGAAATCATGATGGAGGGAATAAATTACTGATTTATTACTGATTTGTTATGCTATAAGGTCTTAAAGTAATTATGTTGATGTAAATTGAGTTCCTTTTATATCATCTCAAAGGTTTTTCTCCTGGGCTATTCAGTCACAAGAGAAGCACAAATGCCACAAAGGCTGTTTTTGGCCTTGATCCTGTCTTAATACAAACTGCAGGTTTGACCTTTTGAATACCTGGGCGACTGCAGGATGCTTTGTGTAGCCCAGGATTGGTACATTTGCTGTACTTGAGCTAATACAGCCAAATACTGCTGATGTCCTGGTATATGAGATGAACGAGTTCTGTGCCAGGGGAGTCTGTGTGTGTTCCTGGTAGCGTGTGTTACTCAGTCATCCTCAATTCCTACCTGACGTGTATTTAAAGGGAAGTAGTTCCCTAACACAGATGGCGACCACACGGAGTGCTTGGCCCTTTTGGAAGCACAGCACCTTTGTGTTTTAGGACGTAGCAGGTATCATTTCAATGTGAGGATTTTCTTCCTTCTTAGTGAGAGGGTAAATGCCTGTGCTGACTTTTTCTCTTTTGATTTGCCCTCTTAGAAGTCGTACGAAGAACATGATGTGGTATGGAGTATTGGGGACCAAGGAGCTGCTGCACAGAACGTATAAAAACCTGGAGCAGAAAGTCTTGCTGGAGGTGAGGAATTAGCATGCTCTTCTGTTCCTAAAACTGGGATGCCTAATAGCATCTCCTTCGGGCACTGTGACTTTGGCATGGTGATTCTACTTGGTGACTTTTGCCTGCCTGATACAACTAAAAGTGGCTTTTCCTGGTTCTGGAGGATAACTTGTATTCTCGGACCATAAGGGAAGTATCATCCTGCTGGAAAGTATTTGCTGTTCCCAGCTCAGTGTTCAGCATGGATTGTTACGGTAAATGTGGTATCTCACGTGAACACATCATTTTAGATAGTAGGTGCAGTGGAAAACTCTTGATTTGGCTGTGCTATAATGTACATCTAACTGGGTAAAACCACTGTTGTATAGGCCGTGTACAACATAAACGGGTAACTTGCAGGAGGAGGCCCTCATCACATAGGTGTTTCGTGAGTTTTATTCCCCTTTCTGGAGGAATAAACTGCGAGGTTTTGCCAAGCCTCTCAGGTGTTCCCTGTTGCTGTTAGAGGAAAAGAGGCAACAGTGTCTCCCTAAAATCCTTGTCTGCCCAAAGAGGTATGTCTCTTGCGACTTGAGTGGATACGTTCTACTCTGCCAGGTCAAAAATAAAGGGGACGAAACCTGAATTAATGTATTACTAAGCTGTGCCGGCTGTTTTCTGTTCTTAGAGCATGTGCTTGGCAGGAGGGGCTCTCTCCTGCTGGGCTGAGAGCAGTGTTGCCTTCTTTTCTGTGCAGTGTGATGGGAGGCCAATTCCTCTGCCCAGTCTCCAGGGAATTGCTGTACTCAACATCCCCAGCTACGCAGGAGGCACCAACTTCTGGGGGGGAACCAAGGAAGATGATGTGAGTATTCTCTAAGGCAATCCAGGAAATGTGTCTACTTACTGCTGCTTTTGAAGTCACAGCCCCTGACAATAGTGCTTGGAAGAAGAGGGCAAGGGGCCTTCTGCTTGTACTTTCTTTGGGAAGTAGGTAAGGTACTGAAATTCAGTCTTCAGCAGCTTCGTACCCAAGCAGTCTGTAATGATTCAGAATAAACATCACCAGACCATTTGGAGCTGCAGGAAGTGTTTTAGGTTGACTTTGTCCCCATAGACTGGCCGAGAAGTAAAACCACCTGAAGGACAAGGCAGGTAGATTTACTCAGAAATGCTGTATTTGTTGTATTTATTGAAGGAGTGCCTGCTCTGTGAAGAATAATTATTGCTTTGTGTCCTACAGCCTGTGTGTCTGCATTATACTTTAGCCATTGGAAGCACATTGGAACTATCAAGCCTCCTTTTTCTCCCTGCTAGCTCACTGCAGAGCATCAGCTTCAAGCTTGTTGTTAATCTTACACAGATTAAAGAGCACATTTGAAAGCTGACCCCCAGATCTGCACCTCTAAGGGGTTAAAGGAAAGTATGTCAGCTGAATTCTCTCTCTTGTGTCTGGCAGACATTTACAGCCCCTTCCTTTGATGACAAGATTTTGGAGGTCGTGGCCGTGTTTGGCAGCATGCAGATGGCAGTGTCACGTGTGATCAATCTGCAGCACCACCGCATTGCACAGGTATTACCTGCTTCTGTGAGCTCTTCCTGCCTGCCCCCTCTCCAGCTGGTGACTTCGGAGCCAGTTTTAGACAGTAAAGCCCTCCTTTGTGCTCTCTCTCTGGTCCATGGAAAGAGGATCCACCAGGGCTGGAAATGAGAATATTCAGGGGTGATTTGAGCATGGAATTGTATGGTAGGAGTTAGACCAACAACTCAAATACAGATTCATCCAAAGACACAGCAAGTGCTCCCTGTGCTCGAGGGCAGGGTGTGCCCTGCCGCCCAGGCACAAGTGCCACAAGGAGCACCAAAGCTACAGCACCTGGAGAAAGGCTTTGCGAAGACAGAGAACGGCTCATGCTTTTGGAAAACCAACGTTTTAGAGCTTTTCTAATGCAGTCACTTCTTGCAGTGTCGGACAGTGAAGATAGCAATCCTTGGAGAAGAGGGAGTTCCCGTGCAAGTGGATGGAGAAGCCTGGATCCAGCCTCCAGGTTACATTTGGATTGTTCATAAGAACAGGGCGCAGACCCTCACCCGAGACAGGGTAAGAGCAGTCTTGCATACACACTCTTGCAGCACACACGTGTTTTTATGTCTTATATTTCTGGAGAATGTGGCAACAACCACATGTGAATGTTATCTTTGTGAATTCAAGAAGCATATTTTGTTACACACCATAAAACTTCTGGGAAAGAATATGATCAGACTTGCGTTCCCCACTTGGGAACTGGCATAAAATAAGGTTGTTTATGCAAGCTTTTTTTTTCTAGGTGCCTGGTGACAGTGTTTCTTAACACACTTGCATGCTGTTTTTCCCACAGGGTGCCTGCCTCACCAGCTACCACGGATTGTCTAGATTCAGATGTTCAATGTCTTAATTTCTCATTACTGCTCAGTATGTGGCTTATACCTCACTGACCATGTAAAGCGGCATCTTATGCCTTGTTCAGAAGTGTTTGTCAGTCTCATCTCATAATTTTCAAATATATCTGATGAGTACTAGCAGATAAGGAAGCCTCCTTGCTCTTTTACTGCTGTTTTTCTGAGTTGGGGTAAGCCAAAGGAGAGGATAAAGGCTTTGCTGTGGCACAAACAGGCTTTATGGTTCTTCCCAATTCTGTGAGTGTCCACGCATAAACAGCGAAGTTGAGAGCAGCTCTTAATACTTTCCACCATAACACCCCTTTACCCAGTTTCCAGAGCAAATCAAGGCCTTCTGCAAAAGACTCCTCTGCTGAATTACAAGAGAGAAGAGCAAAGAGAAAAAGGGGAGGCAGCCTGATACAGGCAGGAAGTTATAAACACGGTGGTATGAAGAGAAAGCAAAGGTGGGCATACAAAGCCACTGTGGGTGATGATCATAGAACCATGGAATGGTTTGGGCTGGGAGGGACCTTGAAGGTCATCTAGTCCAACCCCCCTGCAGTGAGCAGGGACACCTTCCCCTAGACCAGGCTACTTAAAGCCCCGTCCAGCCTGACCATGAATGTTCCCAGAGATGAGGCAGCCACCACCTGTCTGGGCAACCTCTGCCAGCGTTTCATGGCCTTCATCATATGAAATTTCTTCCTTATATCTAGTCTGAAGAGAGGGAGCAAGGAGGGACACTTTTCCTGCTGAAATGGTAAAGGGAGGGAAAAAAAGAGAGGCAGCTTATATGTGGGTATGGTGGGAAAGGTGGAGTGAAGCACAGCAGGTAGAGAGGACACAGCAGTCCCTTGTGAGTGTGCTGTGTTGTTGGGCCACGTGAAGCCATGGCTGTGGTTGTGCCATCCCGTTCCTCGCTGCCTGCAGACTTGGTTTTGCAGGCATGGAATTGGTACTGAGGAATAGGTTCCAGTTTTGCAGAGCAACACTCAACTTTGTCTTGGCCATGGGCTTATCCTCATTTTTCCTGCTATCCTTTTGATGATCATGGCACACTCCTTCCTTCACAGAGCAAACCTGTCCTATTCAGTTGATGAAGTGGGGTCCTCTCTTCATGCGTGTGACCCTTGTACCTATGGTAACGTTTTTCAAATGTGATTTTGGATATATAGTTTCCTAAACTGAAGATGGAAAAACTCAAATTCCCTTATGTGGCCTCATCTGGACCAGTGAAGAGTCATCAGCAGGACTGAGATCAGGTAGCTTGTGCTGAGCTGACAGAGCCTGACAAAGTCCTGGTGGAGGGGCAGTAGGGGAAGGCATTACTTTACCACAGGGCTCCACGGTTTTCATTCTCACCGTGTTCAGTTTTGATCCTTCTGCACTGGTTCTTCCCACACCACTAGCTGCTGCCTGGAATATCAGTAAGGGTGCAAACAGGACAGGTCCTAGCTCTGAGTTCAGCTGCTGGATCCACCAGTTCCTAGGGAAACACATTTTACTTCCAGATATGGAGGAGCCTTGAATATTTTTAATTTCAAGCTCTGAGGTGTCACAGTAATAGTGAAGTGTAGAGGTGATAGAGCTACTCAAAAAAAAGGCTGCCACCAGTAGGAAATGGATGGATTTTTACTAGTCTGGCCCTTGGAATTGGCCTGCTAATTTTGACTAAAACTATGCTTAAACAAAAGGGAAGGCAAGCATGTGGCATGGAAAACTTCAGTCCACCCAGCTAGTTAGCAAAGTTACAAGCATCTTAGCAACTGGGTCCTGCAATGAAAAGTGTCTGGACCAGATCTGAATGTTTTACAGGTGTAGTCACAATCGTTGAGTTTTTATAAGAGCTTCACAAGGTACCTGATAGTTTGCTTGTTGTGTTTTTAGGCATTTGAGAGCACCCTCAAGTCCTGGGAGGACAAACAGAAGTGTGAGTTGTCCCGACCCCCCTCTTTCTCTCTGCAACCAGAGATCATGTCTGAAGAGGAATCCACCCAGATCAACCAGTTTGGTCAAGCTGCAGGTGCTCTGATTCACAGGTGCGACTCAACCTGCTTTTGGTGATAGAGCCCTCCTTTGGGGCCTGAGGTTGTATTTCCGGTTGCTGGAGATGTTCCTGTTCACTCTTACCCGCTGCAGTGCTGGTCTGTGTCACTGGGAGCAGCCTCGTGCACTGTCCCAGCTGCACGAGGATTGAAGTTGAATAAACTTTCTTAGGCCATTGTGAACAAAAAATATTACTGTCGTGAGCAAACATGGATATTTTAATCCTGAAAGAACCTGTCATCTTTGAATATAAATTACCTTTTATCAGGAAAGAAAAAAAAAAAGCCTCTCAGTGGGCTCAGATGACAACCTGGGTTCTTGTAACCCTGATGCCCAGAAGAGATTTTTGGAAGAGGTCACTGTATGCTCATCTCTTCATGCTTTAGTCAGGCATTCTGCACCTTGGTCTGGGCTTCTGAGAAAAAATTCCCAGAGTCATCAGAGAAGTGTTAATTAAGGTGCCCTAAGTTCAGCTGCCTTTCACTTCACCGTGGCCATACTAAAATGTCTGGATTGTATTTCACACTAATCCCAGTCTGTGTGCAGAATTGAACATGCACCTGGAGTTGTGCCTGTGAGATCTGCCTGTGTGTGCTCACTGTGGGGAGAGAACTGCCCTGCTTTGCCAGGGGCTGTGCCCCTCCTGTGCCCCAGCCCTGCCCGTGTGGCTGGGATGGGTGTTAGGAGGAGATCCCCAGTCAGAAGAGATCTGCTTTGAGCATGTGCTGATGCAATCTGTAATTCTCTCTTTAGCATTCGGGAAATAGCCCAATCCTATCAGGACATGGAACAGGAGCTTGCCCATGCTGTTAATGCCAGCTCCAAGTCTATGGACAAGGTCTACGCTAAATCCAAGTCTACAGAGGTACTTCACTCACTTGGCATCTCCCATTTTGTGCTTGCTCCGTAGCTCTTGGTTCTCCTTTCTGATTGACCAGAAGTAGGCCTTGCTTGTCTCAGGCTTCTTCCTTTTGACTGCTCAGACCTCTGCACTCCCAGGCTTAATTTGCACATGAATTGCTTCCCTGCAGGGTCTGAACTGCAGCCTCGTGGTAGAGTTGGTGAATAACGTCAAAGCCCTGCACAACGAGACAGAGCTGCTGCTGGCAGGCAAGATGGCTCTGGTAAGGAGCACAAAGCAGGAGGAAAGCAGCCTCTCACTTCCTCCCCTCTCCTGCTGTTACCTTGGCATAACATTTTGCTGGTTTTTGGCTTCCTTGCCTTTGTAACTCTACAGTCAGTTTAAATGTTACCACCCAGGAATTAGGATGGTTTTGCTACACGGGCATGATGAGCAATCAGGGTAGACTCTGTAGAGTTTGGAACTCAGAACAAATGAGAATCATTGACTTGGCAAGGTCTGGGCCTGTGCACTTCCTTTTATAAGGAAGAACTGCTTCGTTAGCTGGGGTTTTTGAGGCAAGGACCTGACTGTGTGTTCCACCGTGTGATTTTAACTCTGCTTTGTTTCCGTTTCTGATCTAGCAATTAGATCCTCCCCAGAAGGAGCAGCTCCAGGCAGCCCTGGCAGACATGGACCTCCAGCTGAGGAAGTTGGCAGACATCCCTTGGCTGTGGCAGCTTATGGAGCCCTGTGATGAGGAGGTGAGGAGGACCAGGGCTGTTTTTTCCCTAGCTGTTCTCTTTTTCCCTAGTTGACTGTGACTATATGACTGCTGTGAGAAAACATCATAAAGAAGGAAACTCAACTCCCTAGGGCTAAAGAAAGTAATTTCCTGCTAAGATCCCTTGGCTGACGTGGGATCAACTTTCTCTGCTTCCTTTCCTTTCTTGATCAGAATGAGTTTAGAATTTTTTTTTACCTCTCTTACAAGGTCACAGAGCTGAGCTTGACAGTGGTTGTTGCTCTTGGTCCATTCCAATCAATTTGTGACTGAGAGCCTGATTTTCTCTTTCTGTTCTTGCAGAACCAGATGCTGGATTATTCTAAACGCAGCCGCAGTGGCAAATTCCGCCTGGTGACCAAGTTTAAAAAGGAGAAGAACAACAAAAATAAGGAGACTCATAGTAGCATGGGACTGCCGGGTACCAAGTCTGCTCATTCACTATGTCTCTCTCTCACACTGTCACACTGGTGTGCTCACACCACTACCTCTTCTTTGTCTGTCTCCTCACGTATTCCTCCTGTTTCACCCACATCTGCCTTTTCTTGGAGGTCTACTCAGTCGTCTTCATGTGGCAGAATAACTTATTGCTCCTTTCTGAGTCATGGTACCCCAGTACCACACAAACATTCCTGAGCAGGAACAGGAGGTACCCTCTGAAGAATTCTCTCTAAATATTTCCGGGGATATTTCAGGGGTGTTTAGGGAAGTGAATTTGAGGATTTTGGCATTTTAAGTATCAAAACGACTGCGGGGCCCAAGTCCGCATAACTCCAGTTTCTTCACTGCTAATTCTCTGTGATTTGGTAAATGTTGTTTTCTCATTGATTCACCTTCAGGCTTTAATAAAGTTTCATGTCTAATTGGTTGGGGATCAGCATCACCACAGGTGCGCTCTGGCCTTTAATCCTGTTGGTCACTAGATAAAAACTGGCCATGAATCAACAAACTGCCATTCAAGACACTTTCTCTCCAAATTGGGTTAGTTGATTTTTGGTTTCTGCTCTCCTTATGAAGGCCTTCTTCTAAAATTCAGGAGTACTACTTGTTCTGTGGGCTCCTGGATCCTGTCCTCTGCCATGGAGCTGTGGATATGGTTTCCTTCTGTCTGACAGGCTGGTGTTCATTTGTTGCCTCCTTGAGCTTGGAAACTTTATTATTCTCTTATTTAGAGGCTGTGCAAGAAGGTGGAAGTCTAAACCTCTAAACTCCTCCTCCTTTCCTCAGACAAGGGGGAGAGAGTTTGCCATGTTGTTTACTGAGCACAGGTGGTTGTACATAATAGCGAAGTAATCTGTGCTGTGAGTCTTTATCATGTATTTTATGAACCTGTTGTTTTGTACACAGCAGAGTATCAGTGAATTGACTCTTCTAAAGCATGGGGGTAAACTTTAAAATTCATGTCCAATCCCATCAAAACAAACATGCATTTCTTCCTGGCTGTACCCCAGCAGGCCTCTACTTAAGGGAACACCTCTTACCTTTCTCTGTCCTACCTCCTGTGTTTGAGATTGTAGGTCATGCTGCCCTCCCCTTGGTTTGAGGCTGTGGTCCTGGCTGCCCTCCTCCTCTGGTACTCAGTGCTGTGGTGTCCTCATCTCTCACTGTCTCCTGGGATTCTGGGTACTCAATGCACTCCTGCTTTTCCATCTCTAACAGTTCACCTCTGGGGGACGGAGGAGGTTGCGGCCTGGCTTGAGCATCTCAGTCTTTGTGAGTATAAGGATATCTTCATCCGGCATGACGTCCGGGGCTCTGAGCTCCTGCACCTCGAGCGGAGGGACCTCAAGGTACTTTCATGGTTGGCTCTTGAGAAATAGCCAGCTGCATCTGCATGACTTCTGTGCTGAATGTGCTTGGAAGTGGTCTGCCTGCTGTTCATTCCAGTGCCCTGGCAAGATGAACAGAGTCATTGCAGTCTCCTTTTATTTTCTCAATGTTTTACGTCACCTGGTTTTTAGTAGCAGGGAGGTAGAAGAGGTAGTTGAGGGACGAGCTGTTCAATTCTGCCACAGTCTTCTGCAGACATGATACGGTCCAGCATACAGATTGCAGACAGTGTTCTTGAGAGTCTCTGATTTTAATGGTGGAACTCTTCAACTTCTCAACTACTGTCCCGTCTTTGCAGAACATGCTGTGATTGGAAAAATTTGGTTCTTACTGTGCAGTGACTGGACAAATAGATCATCACACTTCTTTGTTACCAGAAGAAGTGATTGTGCCCTTTGATGAGGCTCACAGACAGAGAGAATCTTTTTTTAGGTGTTTAGCCATCACATTGCACAACTTTTCATCTCCTCACCAGGAGACTGTCTCCACAGAGAGAGCTTGAAAGTAGTGGTTCTTTGTGTGTGCAAGAGACTTATGTCATCGTTGTGGTCACTTGCATAGAGCAGGAAAACACTTATGAAGTGGTTTGTGACATTTGTTGAATGCTCTCTGGATCTCATGTGTGATTTTGACTGTGTTCCCATTGGGAGGTTTGCTGTGACCTCTGTAGCTGATCCCTCCATGTGCCATCCAGCTTCAACCTGGGTTTTGTTGCATGGTAACCAATTATTTGATGTGACTGGTTGGTTGTTCCTGCATGTTTTGGCCGCTAACTTAGGTCTTTGATCTGTGTGCTCTTTCTGTTCTCTCAGCCTTTGACAGTCAAAGTTTGTTTCTGGCTAACAGTCTGCTGTTGTTTCTCTGCACTTCTCTGTGCCTGCTCTGCATTCTTTAGTAGCTTTTTGACACGTGGTTGGAGATGCTGTATATAACCCTCAGGTTTGTTATATTTCTGGTTGGTTTTCTCCTCTCTTTATAACTGGCTGACTAGTTTGTAACCATTGCTTGGCCTCCTGGAGTTCCCCCCTACCTTTCTCTAAAGGTAAAGTTTTCTCTTTTCTTCCAGGACCTGGGTGTGACCAAAGTGGGTCACATGAAGAGGATCCTGCATGGGATCAAGGAGCTGAGCCGGAGTACTCCTGCCAGCGAGGCTTAGCCTCTGTTTTCACAGCCTGTGTCTACCATTCCCCCTAACTGCAGAGCAGTCACCTCACTGAGCAGATGTGCTCACAACTGTCTCTACTGAACAGCAAAGTTGGAGCTGTTCAGAGCTCATATCAACCAAGCATGGTGCTACTTTTTCCTGTTGGGTACGGCTGCATTCAGTCGAGAGGCACCTGATCTGTGGTCGGCAGAGCTTCCCAGAGGGAACCCACTCGCTGCTTGAAGAGCCGTGTCCTCTGACGTGGGAAGTTCTGGTTCCAGTGACAGTGCAAGACTCCTGAGAATTGCAACACAGCTACCTTTACTGGATAACTTCATCACAGTAGAATCATTCAGGGCAAAAGATATATTGGCCAGTCTTAATTCGGGAGCATCTGACAGTCTCTTCAGACCCCAAACTTTCCCATTCATCTCTGTGCCACACCTGTGTTTAGCATGTATAAATGGGACAAAGCTTGTCCTTGCGTCTTACTGCTCCCTTTTTAATGCACCTATAGTTGCATGCAATTTGTATCTGAAATTCAAAGCCAGTACAGACCTCCTCCTATGAATATCAGTGATTCTCACTCACTTATGCCTTTGCAACAAACAATGCATGTGGTTCACCAGCTGGCCGGGCCTCCCACTGGGCCTGGCTCTCCTGTCCCAGCCAGGGACAATGGTACAGCGTCACATGTTCAGGCATCACAAACAATTGTTCAGAAATTCTGGTAGTAAGAAAAGACAGAATTCAGCCAAAAGGTTGCAGGAGGTCAGCTCTGACATTCCCTCTTCTGAATTGATCTTCAGGAGACCAGGTGAAAGGGAGAGGAAAGCTAATGAGATGTTTGGGCGGTACAGGAAGTGTGATGCAGTGAAGTGAGCTATAGGAAAATTTGCTCCGTCTTGGTGGAGGGAGCAGAATGATGGGCAACAGCCATCACTGGTGCCACCATTTAGTGCCACTTCTGTGGCACTAGCACGAGCTGTTTCTTTGCCTCAGCTTGCACTGCAGAAAACTATTTCTGTCACAAAATACATGATTCGTGTCTAATACTTGCATCTTCTCACCTGTCTTGATCTTAATGGCTTTTCCACCTTGCTTGTCTCTCTTGCTGCCGTGCTTCTTCACTCCAAGGTCATACCAAAAGATTAGGATGGCTCAGTACCTGTGAGAGAGATACCATGTCTTCTCAAACATCAGAGCACTGAGAGAAGGAGGATTGTTACTGGGCACATGAGCATCTTACTGAAAACTGGAGTATGTTGATAAATTGCCTTTGGTACCATCAACAGTGTAGCATGGAAAAATGAATGCCTCTGACTCAGAGTTTCTAGGTGCCTGGCCCCAGCTGGGTAACTCTTAAAGCCCAAGACCAGCATGGATAGTTACATCACCATGTTTATCACTGCAAAGGAACTTTGAGAACAACCACTGCTATAAAAGTTGGGAGACAGCAGAAATTTTTAACTGCTCTGTCATTTTGAGTGTGTTTTATTTTTTTATAGTTACAGAGTGGCACCTGCCTGACTGTGGCTGCAGACAGAAAAGGCCGCATACGCAGTGGCATAAAAGATAATTTCCTGAGGACATCATTCTTTGCAAGGATTTTTATCAAATTGATATCACCTCTCTAACAACAAACAATCAAGTTAGCTTATGTAAAGACTTGTCAGCTTATAAAGGTTCTGGGCTGATTTCATGCTGGGCAAACTCCATTGAATTCTCTAGTACTTCACCAAGGATTCTTCCAGCTCTCCCTGTGTGTTCTAACCAGTCAGCCACATGTCTCCTCTCAGACTGGTGGGTGACAGGTTTTGCTCATGAGAAGGTGAAAGAAGACTAATGTGCTTGATCCAGGTAGAAACATTTCTGGTATAAATACTGTGGGGCCTGGGCAAGAAATATGTCTAGCTTTGCCCTGAATTTGTTTTTCCTACCTATACATTGACAATTGCTTCCATAGCTGTATTTTTATTTCTCAGTACAGACCCCCCCTCACTATATTGAATTCTTGAGGTATCAGATCGGTAAGAATTGCAGACACTGTATTTTTCCACTTGCTTGATGATGCCCAGAGCAGTGTGTGGATGACAATGAGGAAATGCCTCCCCTAAGGAGAGCTCCAGGCTGCAGCCATCCTCCCTGCTGACAGGGTGGTGCAGCCCACTGCCTGTCCCGGGAACGTGTGCCTTTCCAGGAGAGTGTGGCAGGTGGGAACTCTGGAGGAGAGCTGAGACCTGTGTTTGTTCCTCTTTGTGGTGAAGGGAGCTGTTCTGTCTCTGAACTTTCCCCAGGCAACCTCGTGGTTAAAGATGCATAAACAATATGCACTTGCCTTGCTTGCATAATCCCTGAGGGATTAAATTGTTGCCACCATAGAAACAGGTCCTCTCTACTCTTCCTGCCCAGAGCAACAGAGGAATCCAAAGAGTTCTTACATTTAGGCATGTTCCTTAATTCGTGCCGTATCTATCAATATTAGTGATTTACTCTGAGTGATGATGCCTGCACTGACCCATCTTCATTTCTTTTGCTTTTATGATCTTGGTGTCGATGCCTTCAGATCCTTTTTGTGTGCATGCACATTTATCAAAGAGGTGAGAGCCAGTATATTCCCCTCTGTTGCTTATCAGAGGCAGGGAGAGAGTTCTACCTTCTTTTAAGAGCTAGAAAATGGGATCCACATTTAACCTGAGTGCCTTTGAATATTTGTTAAGGTATAGATCTAACAAAAGGGCCATAGCTCTGTGTGTCTCACTGGAAATAATGCAGATTTCTGTTGCAGAGATTTTGTGAATAGATGAAGACGATTCGTGTTGAACATCAGTGAGAACCATTGCAGAGTAGGGAGCTGAACTCCTGGCTACATTATTCCGAGTTCCTCTTCTGGTATCTGGTAATTTTTTGTGGGAGAGAAACTCAGGAAAGACAGTTACTAAAAATCTGCTGCTTTGCCAAAAAAGAGACTGTCCAGCAGTCTCAGGTAAACACCAGCTTGAGAGAAGCTGGGACTGCACATATCACACAGTGTTTAGTCTCTTAAAAAATGCAACTGCTATGATAGCCACATGGCACCTTCTGTTCATCATCCCTGCCCTTGGCAGGGGCTGCAGTGAGCTGGGCATAGGGTTCCTTCTAGGAAGAAGTTTCAGTCTGTTCTCTCATACTCTGGCACGGTCCTGGATATTTAATGGCAGATTCTGGGGAATCTAACTTAACTTTGGGTTATGTGGAGTTGCATGCAGTGGGGACTGGAGGGATGTTTTGCCCGTGAAGCAGCTGCCAGTGGTGTCCTGCTCTGGGCTCCCTTTGCAAGGGCTGATCCAACCTGTCTGTTTTGGCTCAGGGGATCTTCCTGCCCCCTGCTCTGCAGCAGAGGGAGCTGTGCCACTGCGTGCCCACAGGTGCTGCCTGGCTGGGCTGCACGAGAGCCTGGGGGCTTCCAGCTCTGCCAAGGCCTTCAGTGCCACTCCTGGGAATGTTTCTGCACCCGAATCGAATGGAGCTTCATTCATTGTTTTAGTGTTATTTAAAAATGTGCATACTAGCGACCTGATTTATAAAGACTGTTTACAAGAAATATTTTGTATCTTAAGATGTGTGTACTGTAAAAAGAAAAGAAAGGAAAGGATGCAAAATGATGCTTTTCTACAGCTGTCAGCAGTGACTGCATGTCCATATCATTGTCCCCCGACCGTTT
This sequence comes from Oxyruncus cristatus, assembly GCA_013399855.1. Lineage (NCBI taxonomy): Eukaryota > Metazoa > Chordata > Aves > Passeriformes > Cotingidae > Oxyruncus > Oxyruncus cristatus. Next base: position 66,841 of record VXAY01004183.1, read on the forward strand.
TTCCTCAGGGGTCTCCCCACCATTCCTGTGATTCTGTCAAAAGTGTAGGGAAGCAAGTGAATCCCTGTACAGTCTTGGGAAGAAGGTTTTGTGCCTTAAGAATGGGACCTGCTTCCCTCCTATTTATTATGTTAATTTATACAGTGATTACCATGGAAATGTCTCTTGTATTTTTTTTTTTTTGTACATAGTTTGCTGATGATTGTTGTAAATAAGTTTTTCTTGTATATAAAGTAAACATGTTTCTGAGCTTCCAGTAAGGATTCTCTGTTACTGATTTTGTTGTGAGAGGGCTGCTGTGTCCGTCTGGTGGGAACCAGCTAATAAAAAGCTGTGCTGTGATCAAGTGGCTTTATCTGACTTGCATCAGAAGTTCAGAGCTGTTCCTTAGAGAGGAGTGAAATGGTAAATGGGAGTGTTGTAGATTGGTTTTGTAGCAACTTTTTGTGCTGGTTTAATTGGAGTGGAAGACATCAGGTAGTTTATTTTCATTAGCTATATCTTGCAGTGAACAAAAGATGTTTTAAAAGTGGTAGTTCTGCTGGTGCTCATCCTGCTCATAGCTCCGCTGCCTGCAAACTCCCAGCTCGATGGGCAGACGCTGCCAGGACCACAGCGGGGCGTTTGTTGTTACCTCATGTTGGCATAGCTCCCATGGGTGCTGTGTCCCTGCCATGTGGTGCTGTGCCAGGCTGAGAGGGGACCACTCCGTGTACTGCAGGCAGTGCATACAGTGACTGGAACGAGTGAAGGTGCATTTACAAAAATGTGGGAGAAGGGAATTTTCTCATGGAATGTAGAAACTCAATGCCATAAAAGGACACCTGGAAACCTGCTAGAGTTTGGAGGTGTTTGGGTGAGCAGTCCATAGAGCTGATTGTGATAAGCTTTCTCTTCTATCCGTAAGATTGGTGTGTTCATAAGATGCTGGCAGGAAACTTCCAACAGACTAATTTAAACTGAGAGGATGGTTGTACAGTTCCACAGTACTGTTGCAAAGTAGATTGAAAGTAAGTTATAACGGTTGTGAATATTTTCTATGTGAAAAACACGTTTGTACTTGATAGTTAAATGGAAGTGTGGAGAGATACTTTATATGACAGGAACATGAGAAATCATACTAATTGCACACTATACTCTTGCAAGACAAAAATGGTAAAACTGATCATTACAATGTTAGTTACCTAGAGCAGGAATAGGGAAAAAAGAAAAATCATATCAGACCTGAGTGTCAGGCTCTTCTTTAAGTGGCACTACAGAAAACATGCAGAGAAAGCAACAGGAGGGGCAGAAGATACTTCTACTCCTCTGATACAGGTAATTTGTTTTGGTCTTTTTTTTAATTATGTGGCCGAAGCCAATAGCAAAAAACACATTGCCCCAGTCAGTGTCTTGTTGCTGAGATGTCAGATCTGCTCAGGGCTGCCATCGTCTTGGTTTGATTTAACTACCACATGGATCTCAGGAGGTGGGAGTGGTTGGGAAGAGAGATGTGCTGTAAAGATCTTTAAGTGCCAATGACTTTTAAAAACACAAAGTATTCTTATTCTTCTGCTGTTTCTCTTGTCCTAGGTGTTGTTGGGTAGGGAGGGTTTATGTGTTTGGGTTTTTTAATAGAGTGTAAAGTGTCTGGAGAATTGAGGAGAAGGCAAGGAGGTGTGCTCCAGCTGAATGGGCAGCTCTGCAAACCAACAGGTTCAGAAGCAGCCCTGCTACTCCTCACCTGTAAAGCCGCTGCAGAGTCATAAGGTAAATTCCTTGTTTGGCACCTCTGTGGTTGGGACGAGTAACTGCACCTCCCAGCTGGGCCTGGGGCACCTTGCGGTGTTTAATTCTCATGTGGGCAGAATGAAAAGGTTCTGAGACTGTGGGAAGTTACATGTCATGTTATAACAGCTAAAAGCTTTATGGCAGTTCTTGAGCAACTTCCGTTTGAAGAGTTCCAGTGACCAAGTGACCTTCCTGGTAAAATACAAGGTCGGTTGTGGCCTACAGCTTTTCCTCCTGGGAGCAGGGAAGGGGTGGCCTAAGCTCTCTGGTCCTTCTCCAGGAGCAGGTTGGTTTACACGCACGGGCTGTGCTGTTTCCTTTCAGACGGTCCATGGGGAGAGGTGATGGCTCACAGAACACTGGGTTTCTGCAGGTCTTGCAGGAAATCAGGACCGAGGATGAGAGGGAGACCTTGGTAGAGCTGTTCGTAACAATTGTGAATCACAACTCTCCACAGTGTTGATTTAAATTGCATGGAGCCTCTGTCTTGCCATCCTCTTGTGAAGTTTCCTCTTTCTCCTCTTTGCCCTTTTCTAGCCCTCCTTAGAAAAATCCCCTTTTTTTAATGAAGGTGAACTAGAAAGCAGAGAGCCCAGCACTATGATTGTTTAGGTTGAAATGGTTCCCTGGCATGCAAAACTGGGCAGGTCTTGAGGTACCCTAGAGCATCTTTTCTTCAGTCCCCTGCACCAGGAGTCATAAGATCATGTGGGAGCCCAAGTGCAGGCTTTTAAAATACATACTGCTGCACTACAGTGGCAAGAGAAATGGGAAAATAGGAAAATAAAGCCCTCAAAACACAGGGGCTGATGAAGGAAGTAAATTCTTTCTGAGTGTCAGTATAGGGGTTTAAAAAAAAAAACAAGAAATTTTTAGGAGACTGACACACACGTTTGGATCTTCTAGGTTGGCAGTTGATGTGCGTGTCCTAAATTTCCAACCTTTACCAAATCTTAGAGACAAAAGTCTATTAAAACCTGTGCAACCTGTGTAGTAGCAAATAGCACAGTCAGCTACATATATGAATAAAATATGTAATATGTGGTCCTACCCGTGTTTCGTGTATTCGGGTATTTTGCATAAACTTTATTTGCAGCAAAAATGTGTTGCCATTAATGTCAGTGGAAGTTTTCTTGTGGAATGGCTGAACTGAGGATGAAGGACATACCAGCAGAGCTGGCAGCGCACGCACCTTCCCCAGCTGGGATTTTGGATGCCACAATCTTTACTTTAGCTCAAGTCCACAGTGGTTGAACTGTGAACCCTTTGTTTAAAGAGAGCTTGTTTTCAAGAAAGTCCATGGTCAAGTTTGTGAAGGGAAAATTAAAAAATCCCCAGTTTTATAAGCACTCAGTGCTCTTCTGAACAGTGTCATGGGATGTGAGCTGAGATCCCCGGGCAGGGGGGCACCTTTCAGTGGCCCCCCGTGGCACTTTCCCTGACAAAGGACCCCTGAGGACTCCTGGCTGCACAGGTAATTTGCATGAAAATGCCCTGTCCTCAACATTAGGAAGAATTTCTTCACAGAAAGAGTGATCAGATATTGCAAGGGGCTGCCCAAGGAGGTGGTGGAGTGGCTGGATGTGGCACTCTGCTCTGGTCTGGGTGATGAGGTGGCGATTGGTCACGAGGTTGGACTCAAAGGTCTTTTCCACCCTCAGTAATTCTGTGACTCTGCTGCCCAGCTTGCAGAGGTGCTGCTGTACACGCTGTTCTCAGAGAAGGGGGACACGCTGGTTCCCCCCACCTCCAGTGCAAGAAAACTTCTTCAAAGGACTGGGGTTTTTCCCTAAATGTGTAATATTCAGAATTCAGTAGAATACTTTGTGCTGATGAGAGCTAACCCCGTACACCAAAAGATATAACATGCTGGTACAAGCTTCTGGTACCTGCTTATGGCTGTCAGGGGGATTAGGTCCCTTGGCTGTTTTGGGGGAGAACCTTTTATGAGAAAGTAAAGTGGGAGGACTCGTAAAAATTGCAATATGTATCTCTTTTGGATGATTGCATGCTGTGAGAAGATGGTAGGATCTCTCAAGAGACTTTAGCACTGGGTGGTTATGCTTACAAACTAAATATAACCATTTCTGCTTACCAGAGAATCTTGAGGACAAAAAAACCCAGATTTTCAAAAGGCTGAGTGCCTCAGCTGTTTCACTTTTCCCCTGTGTGCAGGTCATTTGTCAAGCTCCCCCTGAGCACTGTTTGTTTAACGACTGAAAAGAAAGCACTTCATGTCACTCCAAAGAGTAAATATGTGAAGTTATGGATTAACTAAGTTCCAGCAGAGCTCATGGCGGAAGAATAGATCGCCCTGATTCCCACTGAACAAAGCAGTAAGTGCTTCAAAAGTATTGTATCCTTCAGGATTTCCAAGGACAGCTTGCTTTAATGGAGTAGGAAGCTTGTCAGAAATGTCCAGTGACAAGGGGAGAGTGTCAGGGCAGACAAGAAGTGTTCTGGGAGACCTGCTGATGGGTTAATGGGAATGAGCAAAACGGCGTGGAGGGGCTCAGAATGGCCGCTCCAGAGCTGGAGTCGTCGAGTCAGGCCTGTGACAGGCCAGTGAAGAAGCTGGCTGAGCTGGCTGGGTAGGAACTGTCTGCAGCAGGCTTTTGCTGTCTCTTGGCAATGTGCTCCTCTTCACACCTGCCCTTTCCTCAGGTGACTCCTGCTGCAGTATGTGGAAGCACCTCACCCTTGGGCTGCTGCTGGCTGCCTGCTCTGCTTGGGTCTGTGGCACCTCAAGTAAGTTTTAATTTTAGAGAGACCCTTCACCCTTCCCCGGTCACTGCATTTCCTGCTCCTCGGTCAGTCAGATGGAGTGGCTGGAATTGTTATTAGGGGGTTTGAATTCCTCCAGCAGAACTGACAGGCAGTGCTGGGCCATGACAGCTGCCTGGTCACAGCCCTCCTGAGCCCCTGAGCCATCAGGAGTAGCACTGGGCAGGAGCTGGAGCTTCTGCAGCACAGCACAGACAGACCCTGGTGTCCATGGCAGCCCCTCTTGCTGTGCTGGAGAGGGGCTGGTGCTCTGCTAAGTGTCCTTTGAGAAGCACCACTACGAGTTTTCAGCTAGCTCTTTTCTCTGCTTGTGCTTTCACATTTTTGCTTCCAGTATTTTACAGCACTAAAGATGCAAACCAAGTCCTGAGGATCCAGAAGCGGGCAAACTCTTTCCTGGAGGAGCTCAAGCCGGGCTCTGTGGAGCGGGAGTGCATTGAAGAGCGCTGTGACTTGGAGGAGGCCAGTGAGATATTTGAAACCATGGAAGCAACAGTAAGTTGGTTTTTTCAAGGATGAGTGCGGGAGTTACCCAATCAATTATTTTCTTAAAATATTGCAATTCAGGGCATAGGAGATCATGCTGTCAGCACGGAACATGGATCTCTCCTGATTCTTAAGGTGTAGGCATGGTTTTGAATGTCATTCTGTTACAGTGATTGTCGTGTTACCACCTGTATGGGCCACAAAACTTGGCGTGTCCCACCTGACCCAATGGTGAGGTTTAGGGCCCAGCCAGATAATTCCATTCCTTGCCTGACCCCGCTGGCTGTTCTTGCTGCCACTGAGTTTTTCCCAGTCCTTCCAGTCTTGGCCCTCTGTTGTCCATTCACCAGCCCTGGCTGCCTTTCATTGTATCTCCTCAGTCTCCCAGTTGGGCCTGGCAAACATTTCTCTCATCACTAGGTTCTCTCTCCAAACTCATATTTTCTAGTGGGGACACTACCTTTAGTGTCAGCATCACTGACTCCTGCCCCTTTTCCACACTCAGTTGTTCTATTGGCTTGGATTCTTTGTTACTGTGTTGAGCAGAGTATGCTCACAGCATAAGATGAATCAGTCTTTTTTGTCCCTCAAACTCCAGAATAGAGAGGGGTCTGTCTTGGGAATGCCTGTGTTTTTGTCTGACTGGGCACAAGTGAACTTGGATGCCTCACCTGAGAGTAAGTGACAAGAAAACACAGAAGCAGTGGGAATATTGAGGGGCTTTGGTGTTGGTGGGTCTGCAAGCAGGACAGGAGAGATCTGTGCTGAGTACAAGCAGTACAGGATCATTTGGCCAATTTTCTTGGTTTCTTGTGCCAGTCACTAATGCTGTCAAGAAGAGTGAGACTGATGAGTCAATGAGACTGGAGTGCTGTTCTCTGTTGGCCAAGGCCATGGTACACTTTAAATCCCTCACTTGTTAAAAATGGTTTTCTCACCATAATATAAGTTTTGTTTCTCCACAGCTCAATTTTTGGAGCAAGTATGTAGGTAAGTAAAAGACTTTCCTAATCACTTCTCTGTGCTTCCTCAGGAGTAACTGGTACTCAGCCTTCCTCCTGCCATATGTCACATACTGATTCATGTTCTCGTTTTCTCCTATGTGGGGTATGCAAAGAATGTTTTCCTGTTCTATCACACAAGCAGCCCTCCTAAAACACTTCAGGTGCACCTGTACCTGTCATCAGTCATCTCCCCAGAGCTAAGGAGTTGATGAAAAGTGCTTTGGTGCTCTAACCCTGTCTGACGTGGGCCAAAGAAGAGCCCCACCCCTGCAGTCACCTGCCACTGCCCTGTCTGCCTCAGGCTTTGCCCTTTCCTCCCCTTCTGCCCACCCCACTCTCTGCCACTGTAGGTGAGAACCCCGAGCAATGCCCTATCCCTGGGCGAGTGCCGTGGAGGTGTCACCTTTTAAGTGCCAGAAACTTAATACCCATCACATGGGTGATGTTTGGGAATCGGGGGCAGCCTGTTGGTGTTGATGTTTGATCTGTGAGCTCTGTATGATTCAGGGACTGAGTTTTCCTACCTCTGTTTCAGATGGAGATCAGTGTGTGCCACAACCTTGTTCCAATGGCATCTGCAAGGACAGTATTGGAAAATTTTCCTGCATCTGTAACAAAGGCTGGGAGGGGGTTTTCTGTAATTATGGTAATGCTGCATTTAATCCACTATAAAATAACATCCTTTGTGATGGGGATTTCTGTGCAGTAGGGGTCAACACTTCAGTCATTGCACAGTTAACTCACTTTCTTTACTGATGTTATTTCTCTCTTGCTTCATGATTGTGGTAGGAGGTTTAGTTGTGCTTATCTAAGGCAAAATTAACTTTGTGTTGCCGTAGGAGAAGTTTGGAGATCTGAGATATCTACATTTTGAACAAGTACCAAGAATAACTCTGTAAAGCAAGGTTTTCAGTTACTTCAGAACTGTCAACCCAGGGATGATGGTGGGGTTTTTAAATACAGAGCATTTATTGTCATTACTGTGACAATTTCTTCTTTGAACAAAAGCTGGATAGCACAGTTAGGGATGAGCACTGTATGTCCCATAACATCAACGCTTTGCATTGTGTGACTTGCATGTAGTGACAGGGAATTTTCTGTTCTCCAGTCTACCTGCTCTGACAGTAATCTGTTTCCTCCATCTCCCCACTGCCTGATTCTGGACCAAGGTTGTTTGCTGTCTCGGGGCCCAAGTGCCATTAAAGCCCACAGCTGTCATCCCAAATCGTTGACAGCTGTTGCCCACTTTGTCACATCACCACCCTGTGACTCTGACTTTCAAACTTGTCACATCTCTCTTGCTGTTTCTTTTTCCCTCAGAGGTCAAGTACACCAACTGTTCCGTGGATAACGGAGGGTGTGACCATTTCTGTAGGGATGACCCTGCCAACCAGGGCCGCTCATGCAGCTGTGCATCGGGGTATCAGCTGATGAACGACCACATCACATGCAAGCCTGTAGGTAAGAGGACGATGTTTGTAATCCGAATTTGACAGAGGATTATTCAGACTGAAGGAAGAGAGTTTTAGGGAAGAATTGTCGGCAGTGCACTTTGTACTCTTTTTCAAAACACCTATTCCGTGCAGAGTAACTCTGCCTCCATATCTCAACTCCGTACCTGCTTTATGGCCCTTAATCTGTGTTTGCCTCATGGAGACATAGAGGGGAGTCAGGAGACTGCCTCCTTGCCAAGCACTGAGGGACTTCCTTGAAGCCTCTGACCAGTATTGCCTAGGTTAGAGACACGGGGGGAATGCTCTAGAAAGAGGTTTTGTATTAGGTGATCTGGGCTTTGCTAGTGAACTTCTCTGTATGTGCATAGTGGAGTTCCCCTGTGGGAGAGTGAAGGTGGACAGCACTGAAGCCAAAGCAGACTTCAATATTCGGCTCATTGAGGGAACAGCTGGAAGAAGGGGAGACAGCCCTTGGCAGGTAGGACAAACAAGTTCTTCACCACAACTAGTTTAGGTTCTTACCAAACAGCTCAGCCTGCCTGGCTGCTCCAGAAGAGTTCCTACGTTACTGGTGGTGTCACGTGAAGCTAAAATTTCCTTACTTTTTTTCAAAAGCAACCCCAAATTTGGAGTAGCAGGAAAAAATAATTTAGTATCTTGTCTCTGTTGCCAAGTTTTTTACCTTACCTTGCCAACACTGTCAAGAGAGGATGGTGATGACACTCACCTAACTCTGTTGCTCCATCGTGGGGAACTTATGCCATGTGATGGGATGTGTGCTCCAGCTCCTCTAACAGCCTCATGGTAGGAGTGGGAAGGGGAGTTTCTCACCCTTTTTTGTGAGCCTTGTCTGTCGTACATTCGATTTAATCAGATTTAATCAGCAAAATATGCCATGGCAGGTTGGGATATCACAAAGGAAGGGGAGACCTCACAGAGCTTATCATGGAACTAATGAATGCGAATAATCAGGGCCTGGTTCTCTTTGATATTAAAGGCCCTTTTACACCATAGCATGAGAGCTGCAGTCTGAGATGATGCACTGTCTCTGGTGTAGGACACAAGAATAATCCCCTCATTTGTGCTCTGTGTTTCAAAACTTTGAGTACAAAGTGCCCAGCATCACCTCATGCTGATTTGGTTGAAGCCAGCCCTCATTCGGGAAGAACATTCAGAACTTGTTTGTAGGTGTTTCACAGAGACTTTATTCACAGGGCTTTTGACCCACTGCTGAGCTTGGCTTCGATGCGTGTGGCCTGCTTTGGTGCTTGATGCCTCTGGGTATTTGGCAGCCCCAAGGAAGGGTGTGCACAGCATTTGGTGAGCCAGGCTCCAGGCGGTGTCACACCTCACACCTCTCTTGTTTACAGCCAGATTATGCTGCAAAGTACAAGTGGGAAGTTTCTGTGTGGGGGTGTTCTCATCCATCCAGCTTGGGTCCTGACGGCAGCACACTGCCTTGACACAGCAAAGGAGCTCAAAGTAAGACTTGGTACGGAAAATCATCTATCCCTCTGTTTTTTAAATATAACTGTTTCATTCAAAATATTTATCATTTCAGGGGAAAAAGTAGCACGTTCTGAAGGCAAAAGTCCTTGGTTGTAGGAATGGACTAGGGAGTATTTAAATGTACACCTTAGTTTAAAACAAAGCTTAGTAAAAATCTGATTTCCTTTGAGCCACTATGAGCCTTACTGTGGAAGCGAGCTGATGTCTTCTGAGCACTGCTGCTGGTCTATAAAGACTTGGTCTCTTCTTGTGTTTTTCTGGTGCTGAAAATATTCAAGGTCATCACTGAAAAAAAGTCTTGATCCCACGAGGAGAATGTCACAGGGTGTCTTCCTGCCGTTTCATGCATTTAAACACTGTTACTTAAGAGAATTTCATTGCAGAAGGAGGAGAGGTGCTGCAGAATGGCAACACTGCCTTTACTTGCACTGCTGCTCTGGAGCATGAGAAAATGTCACTAAGTCAAGTAGCAGTGCTGCTCCTGGATTAACAGACAGAAATAATCAGTGTTTTCTATGTACTTTCTCCATTAGTGAAATGATAGGATATTCCCAGTATTTGTAGAAAGTCCTGCCAATATATTGTCTGTGTACCTAGCCTGGAAAATACATGGTCTGTATGCATGTTACACACACACACTGTGGATGTGCAGGTGTTTGAGAACAGAGACAGTAAGGCACATACAGATCGATGTGTTTATGTGCTTCCAACATACAGGATGAATGGGAAAGTGTGTGGTGTAGCCTTGGGTCCTCTCAGTGCCAGAATATTCACCTTTTCACAGGGAGACAACCAAGTAGAAGTGTATGTGGTGGTTTGGAAATGTGCATACATTATGTCATATTCTTCCTTTTTAAGTGTTTTCCATTAATTTTAGTGAAGCCTAAGAAGAGCTTCACTAAGGAACCTCATTAGAGGAAAAGCAACTGTCAGATGTGGTGTTGGAGTGCTCTGCTGTGTTGGAGGCAGCTTTGAGCTTGGGGAGGGAAGAGTTCGGTGGGGAGATGGTAACTAGGGGAAGTACTGAGGCTGCACTTACATTGTTCCACCCTGCAGGTCTTGAGAGAGATCTGTGCAGTCTGACAAGCTTTCAGCTGGTATAACCATGCCCTGAGATGTCTCTGCAGCAAAGAAAGAAGGGGTGGGATCTGTCAGAAGAGTCCAAATAAAATGTGATTTTCAGTGGGTGAAGAAATGTCAGCACTTGAGAACCCTGATTTGAGAAGATTTTGTTCTGTTTAAATGAAACTTGAGAGGCATCTCACACCTGAATTTGGAGCAAGTATACGGAGTAATTTATAGTGTAAGGATGGTTATCAGTGGGGCTCGGTTTTCTCTCACTCTCATACTTGCCCAAAAGACCTTCCTTATTCATAGAGGAAGAAGCAAGTGTGTGGCCATGGACCGAGGGTTGTGATGCAGAGGAGGAGTGAGCCCTGCAGCACATGTGTTCCTGCTCATCCACACTGCCTTCCTCAGAGGAGATGGATTGACAGCATCTGAGTCCAGAGTTATTTCTGAGGCCTGAAGCAGGGTTTGTACCCATGAAGGCAGGAATAAAGCCTTGCCTCTTCCCTGCCAGCCCCCAGTCACTGTGGCTGGAGAGTGCTCCAAGGCCACTGGCCCCACAAGGAAGACAGGTTGTGATAGGAGAAAACACTGATTTGTAGTTGTTGGCTTGACACCAGCAAGTCCTTCAGGCTCTGGAACTACTTAATACAACACGTCAGAGCAGTTTCAACCACCTGCTCTGGCCAGGTATGAATTTTCCATTGGATGCCTGCAGAGGAGCAAGAGGAGAGACTTGGAAATAATTGCTCCAAGATCCAAGGCTGGACTTAAGCGGTCTTTTGAGAATACGTTTCTGTAGCTACTGTGGCTCGTAAGTCCCTACGCTTGGAGACACTGACTCTTAACAGAAAAAAAAACAGCTGCAAGACCTCACTGACGGCCTACAAGAAAGACCTGCCTCTGCCTTTCCTACCCAGTGTATCACAAAGGACTTCCTGCCTTTCTGGCCCTTTTCAACATAGTTTCCTGCTTACTGTTCCATTGACTGCTTGGCCCCTGAAGTGGCTGTGATCATGTAGCACAAATAAAACGCAGAAGTCTTAAGCAGTCAAAAATTCCTTAAAATACAGATGTAAGATTTCAGAAAGGAATAGCCTTACCAGTCAGTCACCTTTATTTATAAATCCTGATCTTTCATTCATGCAGCATAAAGCTCATGTCCTGTCATGAATGTCCTGCTTTGCATGTGCTTTCTCTTCCAGCTTTGAGTGCTGGCTCCAAGAAGGTTGTTTTCGTCCTGCAGGAGGTCTCTCACATTGCACAGGTGTACTGAAATGTGAACACAGCAGGGCATTTTGGTTTCTGAGCTGATGACCAGAGCTTTAGGGCACCAGTTCATTTAGTACTGTGGGTATTCATGATTTTGGTAAATAGGGAAAGTTTACAAGTTTGTCCATCTGTTAAAAACACTGTCAACCTGTGACATAAAATGAGCAAATGTCTGTATTACAAGGGAAGTAAAACCATGGGAGCACAGCATATTCCAGATGCTTTGGTGTTCAAAGGGAAGGAAGGTTTGATAGCATCCGTCGTCTTCTTGTTTGCTCTTCCAGGTAAATTCCTTTTCCGTCGTCGTGATGTGGATGAGCAGATCATTGGGGTCGATAAACGGGTGATCCACGAGAACTACACCAAGGAGACCTTGGATAACGACATAGCCATGCTGCACCTGGCCGAGCACGCCATGTATTACAAATACGCGCTGCCCATCTGCCTCCCCACCCGCAACCTGGCCGAGCAGGAGCTCACGAGGAGCGGGAGGCAGATGGTGGTGACCGGCTGGGGCAGCACGAGCGATGTGAACGTCAGCTACCCCACCTCCCTCAGCTACATCGAGATCCCCATAGTGCCCCGCAACGAGTGTGCCCAGGCCATGGGGTCTCCCATCTCCGACAACATGCTGTGTGCTGGGAGCTTGGGAGACAGGAAAGACGCCTGCCTTGGGGACAGCGGGGGCCCCATGTTCACCAAGTATAAGCATACTTGGTTTTTGGTAGGACTGGTGAGCTGGGGCAAAGGCTGCGGAAGAAGGGAGGCGTTTGGAGTCTACACCAAAGTTAGTCAGTACCTGGAGTGGATCCAGCACCACATAGATGTGTCAGCTCCTTTGAAGGGTTGATTCTCACCCTGGGAGTCTGGAATGTTGTGCTGGTGACAGTATGCAGTGTAATGTCAGACCTTCAGTATTAAATATTGAGTATGTGCTAACCTCCTTTGCTGTTTTCCTTGGGACTTTTTTTTTTCTCTTTTTTTTCTTGTTTACACTGGTTTGTTGCAGGTTGTGTTATTTGTTTGTGGCATGGTCCTACTTAAGCCTCACATTCAAGAAAAAAGAACCTTGTTAGCTGAGATGCTGTACAGCATTGTAGAAAATAAGGTGATCCATGGTCAGACAACTCCATGTTTGAGGTGTAAAATGTCTGAATTGGTTGGGGTGGGGCAGGAGGGGACAGAGAGAAAACTGTTTTTGCAAGTCACCATCGAGATGCAGTTCTGTCATTTCAGCTGTACCCACAGTAACTGTTTTGGTTTGCTCTGTATTTGTGTAATTTTTTTTTCAACGTGGTGAAATTTCTGTAACGTCATTACTGCTTCGAGTCCCTCACATCCTACTCCAGTGCTCACAGATCATTGATTCAGCAGGTCACTAGAACTCCTCTGTGTTTTCTATTCTTTGCACACTTGATGCGTGATTTTACCCCCCCAAAATTCCTGGAAAGGGAATGGGAACTCTATAGTATTATTCAAAAAAAAAAAAAAAAAAAGAGGTTTAATTCCAAGCTTTTGCAGGCTCTGTTTATCCTGAGATCTGTAAACGGTCTTCTAATTAGCAAGGTCAGCAAATGCTTCTGTTCCTTGCTGTTCTGGTGACTGCAATCAGCTGCAGGCTGTGTAAGCATTGCTGATGCTTACTGATGAATGGTGTTTGTTTGCACCTCTGCCTGTGTGTGTATGAGTAAATGATACAGAGCACCAGTAAGTTCATAGCAATAGTCCAGGTGAAGTTTAATACCACAGTTCATACTTGTTTCTAATCTTAGCACTTGAACCTTGTTAAATAGAATTAATCTTGTAGAAAAAAAAAAGCAGAACTCTCTGCTGTAGTGATGTGTGTTTCCCTTGTCTCGAGGGGTTTGGATGCTGCTTTGGATCAGTGAAGAACTTCAGTCTGGTCTTGTGATGAGACTTAAAAAACCTCAGATACAACAGAATTGTGTTAGAGTTTGTAAGAATTTTAATGTGGTGTCAGCAGAGAGGTTTAATACCTCTTAAAACTTGTGGACTTCTAACTCAGGAGCTGCCTTGGTTCTTGTTACCCAAGTGCTGATGTTGAGTCATTACTGAAGGAGCAGTCAGGGTAAGAGCTCTGCTCACTGGCTCTGGCTCTCTTTTTTCATCTCCCCTTTTCCCTTGGGACAGGATTTGAGGATGGAGGAACATGAAATAAGAATGCTTTGCACAGCACCAGGCCTGCACCAGGAACCCTGTAACCCTGAGTTGAAAGATGGTTCAAAGAATGGCAGGGGGTGGCAGTGCTGTGGCAGGGCAACATTTGCCTGCTGGTGACTGCAGTAAATCCTCCTGCACACTCCCAGCTCTGCAGTATTTCAGCACATGTTTACAGAGTAGCTGATGTGTTTTCCAGATCAGTTGGCCTTGCCTACTTAAAGGTGATAGTGTCAGAAATCTGCTCTTAAAAGTGCCACATTTTCCTGAAGAAATTTATTGCAAAGCAGTGGCTTGTAGTATTGGAGGATGATTTGAAAGACTAAATTCTCTTTTTAATGTATGTGTGTGGAAACACACAATTTTCTTCCGATTTTGAATTTCTAATGTGTCTCATAGAATCCAGGTTGTCTCTCCTCTGTCAATATTTGTGACTAGTTAACGATCAACCTCTTGACCTCATGGCTGTTCCTGGTGTACATCCAAATCTCTTTCCTGTCTTCCCCTTAAAAAAAAACCAAAGAAAAATGTGAGTATAATTGCATGGTTCTGTGTAAATTGAACTCATTCCGGCTCCTGTGTTTTTGAAAAAATGCTGCAGGTAGCAGAGAGGAACCTGCTGTTGAATCCTGGTAAATCCTTTAGCCTGGGAAGGTAATAAGAAGAAATGCAAACTTCTGTGCTATACCTGTGACTGCTGGTATGTGGTGCTTGGTTCCTCCTTGGGGTCTGTGCGTGCTCTTCCCTGAGCAAAGCATCAGCAGTTGCACAGTGGCTGGTTGTGCTCCCGCCTCAGCTTCATCGAGGCTGGGCTGGAAGTGGCCTCTGCTCCATTTGGACCGTGTGCTCCCATGCTCCCCATGGCTTTTCCATGGCTTCTGTGGGCTTTGGATCAGATCCTGCCCCACACCACAGCCGCTGCGTGTTGTGGTGTGCGGCATCAGCGTAGCTTGGGGAAACAGGGGGCATGAGGTCAAAATGAACTGGGTGGAATTTGCTTTCTTTGTCTCTTCTTGTCCTCTTGCTTCTACTTTTTCATCTTTTTTTCAGGCTGGTTTTGTGACAACATACTAATTTTATGATTCTTTTTCCTCAGAAAAAAATCAGGAGGTCAGAGCGTTCTGGATGCTCACTAACATGGAGAGCAGCTCCTCACTTGGGACATTTCTCCTGCTGATGTGCTTCATTGACAGCAGCTGCCTGTTTTCATATGAAGGTGGGTATTTCTTTTACTTTTTTAATTAAATTGTCTTTTTGTGGCAATGTTGGCATTTAAACAGAAACTACGTTCCTATTCTGAACACGAAGTCCTGTGGGTTGAAGGAACACTTTCTGAAATGCACAAGAAAGAAATTAATATTCATATACATATTTCCAAGCGAAATCAGCTGCTCTTAGATTCCTGTTTGGCCCACTCTGCTGTTTCAAAAGTATTCTCCTTGTGACATGGAACCCAAGATTTGAGTTGTTTTTGCATGGCAGAGGTTTCCAATTTGGGAATCTAAAATGAGGCACTTTCAACATGTGTTCTTGGACCTCGTGTTGATTGTGTAACTACTACACAAGGTTTGGAAATGGCTTCAGAGAGCTGTGGGACAGGCACGAGAGTATACAGGATCTCAGGAATCATCGTGGCTGTCCTTGCAGAGGAGGAAGAGCAGAGCAAGCAGTGGTGTTTGCAAACGCTCTGTGGGACACCTACTTAAAGGAGGTAAATCCTTTGAGGTGACCCAGAACACAAGGGGTGATGAAGCGAAATTTTACTGATGGAAGTGAAGGAAATGTTCTCCATTACCAGACAGCAGGATCTGTGCACAGCTTTCCTCCACTGAGTTTTTGTGGGCTGTTACTAATTGCCTGGAAATGAGGCAGTGTAATATCATTCTAGAATTTCAGTCATTGCTGTAAATACTGATCCTGCAACTGCAAGTAGATGTGTGTTTTCACAGTCCATCTCCAAAACCGGGTTCTTTGCCAGAGGATTTGACTTGTCCAGGGCACTAACCCCTGGCTGGGAAAAGCAGTGCTATGTGGATTTCCGTAGGCTTTTTTTTTTGGGATTACAGAGTGAGCTTTTGTCTCATAACACTTGGAACAGCAGCCTTTCCATCTGCCAGGTGGTCTTTGGCTACGGGGCTGCACTTCTGGGATCAGTGCACCCTCAAGGGTGTGGATAGAAAAACCCTGGCACGCTGCTGCAGATAGAGGTGCCTTAGCAAAGACGTGCTGTGGAGCAGGGGGAGCGTGTGGAGAGGACATCACTGATATAGTCCTTCTTTTGGCCATTCCTCCCTTAATTTATTGGTAGTAATAGCTTAAGGCATCACAGGAGGAGGGCAAATACCTTAGTGAAGCAAAGTTGAGATGAGCTAAATGTAAGTACAAAACTGACACTTTTAATATTTCTCTTAATGAAGGATTGGTGTCTGTCTTATTGTGGCCACAGCAGAACCTGGAGAACTCTGCATCTCCATTACCAAATATCAAGCTAATATTTGTTGTGAATCGGGATGGTTAAGCAGAAAAATTTAACCGGCTTCAAGAGAAGAAGCTGCAATACTCAAGAGTCTTGTGGGATAAAAAATTTCTGCACTAATCTGCAAGTCTCAGTAGTGGCTCTTTTGACTCACTGAAAGCAAGCTTAGACTACTGGTATCTTTTGCCGAAACACAGACTAATTTTATTTTCTTTTGGGCTGTTTGTGTAGATTCCCACCCCCCTCATTTATGTTGTTTATTCCACTGAAAGCCCATCTGACTGTGACTGTGGCCATAGTGCTGTGTTGTCTTCAGCACCAACTGTTCAGTTTTGGTCTTCCAGTGTTTATGAGAAAAGACAAAGCCCACGAGGTGCTGCGAGTCCATAAACGTGCCAACCACTTCCTAGAAGAGATTCGTCCAGGGAACTTGGAGAGAGAATGCAATGAGGAAAAGTGTTCATTTGAGGAGGCCAAGGAGATCTTCCATTCGCAGGAGAAAACGGTGAGAAACTTGATTTTAAGAGAAACAGAGGAAAGTCAACGGTGAGGTCTCAGCAATCCTTCCCGAGTCACCTGGTGTGGCTCTGGAGGTGTGTGTCTATGGATTCTGCAGCTTGGGTCACTTCAGGGTGACTCAGGGAGGGTCACCCAGGGCACCTGTGAGACTTCACTTTGTGAGTGAAGTGCTCAGTTTGTTGTGTAAATGTTAAACACAAATCCTTGGAAGTATCTAAAATCCATTTCTGAGAGCATCAGTCCAGCAATGTGACTGGGACATTTCCAGAGGTCACTTGCTTGTCCAGACCCTCCAAATCCAGAGGAGGAGTGTCTCATTCCAAGGGCCCAACAGCATCTGGCTGGAAGCGGGGCTGGGGCCTACTGGGGCCTTGTGCTGAGGCAGGAGTTGGAGCTGCAGAGTTAAACAGGTGCCTTGGTCTCTCCCAGATCCAGCCTGAGGTGCCAGGAATGTCTCTGTAGCAGGTAGAGCAGCACAGTAGAAATGGCTCTTCAGAGCAAAGCAGATGGTGCTGAAGCCTTGCAGTGACACCTTTTGGGGAGGGGGTGGGGCGATGGTGTCACTTGAAACTCCTGAGCTGGTGCCACAGACCTTTCAGGGGCTGGAACATTTAAGGATCCGAGCTTTCAGTTTCATTTTGATCCCAGTACAACCCAGTTTATACGCTCTGTGGCTGTAACTTTTGTTACTTGCAAACAAAAGTGAATGGGAATCTGTTCTGAGAATGTGTTTATGGCTCTAATGAAAATGTCAGTTTACACAGACCCTAAAAAACCAGCTTTCTAAATTATGTCTTCAGTAATCAGTATGACCATTTATTGCCTGTTCTCTTCATTTGTGATTTCCTCTTGCAGATGGAGTTTTGGTTCAGTTACCAAGGTAGGTAAAAAAGGCATTTTTAAGAAATGTATTTCTTTTGTCCCTCCTGGGTACAAAGAACTATGTGGCAATTGAAAGCCAGGCTTCTCTTAATTCCTGGAGTTACACTATGCCTTGTTTCCTCTCCTTAGGTTTAAATCCATGTAGTACAAATCCCTGTAACAATGGTGGAGTCTGCAAAATAAGACATTACAGTTACTTTTGCATCTGCCCCCCAAAATTCAGAGGACACAACTGTGAAATAGGTGAGTACAGGAACAGACACATTGGCATTCATTGTGAAGGAAGGATGGCATGTGGCCATCTCCCATCTGCTCCCAAGAAAGACAGGGAATTACCCGTTTTCATCACTTCGGAGGGATAACAACTCTAGTGACTCCTGCCATAGATGCCTGCACTGGAGATTGTTCATGGTGAGGCTCTTCTCTTTTATTGAGTCAATCAAACAAATTAGCCAAAGCTTATTGAAAAGGGAAAAGTCTGCTATATTTATATTGTAATATATGAGTGATGAAAAAGGAAGGATAAAAACTGCCTTTTCGTACCAGATTTTTCATCCTCTGAAATGCTGTATCCAGTTTGCAAACTGAGGCATGAAATAACAGCAAAGGTCAAACTTTGTGGAAACTAAATTATTTTCCTCCAATTGCTTTTGATGACCTTTTCTTTGTACAGTGAAACATTTAAACATGACTACTTTTAATGTAACAATGAATAAAAATCTCAGTCCATTTCAGAAAAGGTCGGACCTCCCCAGAATGCCCAGTGCTTTAAACCTGTCATGATATAAAAGACAAGATATGCAGATGGATCAAAAACTGATGCATTTAGAAGTGTTTGCTCTTCCAGGCCTCTTCTTGCCCCTGCTCCACAGACAGAAAGGCCCAGTTGTGGCCTCAGGGCAAAGCTGGCAAACGGGAGAAGGGTCAGAACAGAACAAACAGAACACAATGTCTGGTTTGCTGCACACCGGTGTGCTTGTCTGGAACCGTATGAGGTGGTTCCTTCTGTTTCCCTGAGCAGTTCCAGCAGATGTTTTCCTACTTTTCCTCATGCAATATTAGCTCCAGGAGCTGGGTGGCTGCCTGGGCTGCATAACCAGGGGTGTTTCCCGGCAGAGAGGTTGGAGTGCTGGTACCAGAACGGCGGGTGCTGGCAGTACTGCAGGGAGAGCGGCACCTTCGGCGCGGAGTGTTCCTGCACCAGGGGTTACACCCTGCAGGAGGACGGGAGGAGCTGCCTGCAGACAGGTAAAGCACGGGCTGCCGGGGCCACCTCAGGCAAAGAGGAGGTTTGCAGGCCCTGTCTTTCCCGTCCACTGCACGAGAAAGAACCTGCACGTGCTTGTGGCTACTGCAGCTTGCACTCACTGTGTGAAAAGATCTGTATTATTTGTAATGTTCATTTTAAGTGTCCTCTCTATCTGGTGTCTCTAATCCAGTGCCCCTGTGAGCACATACTGGATCAAGGAGCAAGCAGGACAGTCTGGAGCAGGCCTGTTCCTTCCAGCACAGGCTTAGATCAGCTGAACTGAGTCATGAGGCTGAAGTGCAGGGGTGGGAGGGGAGAGGATAGGACAAGGGGCTTTAAAACATGGTGTTAAGGCAGAAGGGGAGTGCTGGGTTAGTATTCCTTCCTGAAGAGAGCTCTCAGCAGGCTGCTCCTGGCTGATGACTCAGAAGAGACACAGCCACATGCCTGTTTCTGGGTAAAGAGCTCTGCACACTCAGCCAAGGGGATGGCAAGGGGGGAGTTCGGCATCGTGAGGTCAGAGTTGTGCCAGGAGAGTCGAGTCCCATTCTTGGACAGGAAAAGTGCTGCTTTGTGTTAGAGTTCAACATGACACCAACACACCCTAAGCTCAAATCTTGGTTTCTGTCATTCCTCCCTCCAGCACCGTTTCCCTGTGGCCTGATCAAAGCCAGGCAGGCTCTGGAGGAACAGCGGCGGGGGCCAGAAAGGCTCCTGAGGGGCCAGTGGGAGCACGGGGATGTGCCCAAGCTGAACAGGAGCACAGAGGGCACAGCTGGGCAGATGGAGGTGGAACACGGTGATGTTGGGGAAAAGGAGACCATAAACGACGCCTTTGGGCACACTGGACAAACAGAGGTGGCAGGAGATGCTTCCAGCTGGAACGAGACAGTGGTGGGCTCTGTGTCCCAGAAGCCCCTGTGGGACAGTGTTGTGGGGCAGGAGCCGGATGGCCCCGAGCACCACAAGGGAGTGGAGGGCACTGCCAGGCCTGAGAGAGGCCTGGCTGAGTGGGGTGAGCCAAGCCAGGGCCCTGCATGGCAGAACAAGAGCACAGCACCTGCTGCCAGGCAGGAGGGAACGGGGGGAAATGCTACGGGGCCAAACCAACGGGGGGAGGGCAGTGGCGGGCGCAGAACGGGGGCCGTTCAAAGCGGGAGCGATGGGCTGCGTCAGAGCAGCAACGGGGGAGACCTTCTGGACATGCCTCAGCCCACCCGGACAAACATCAGCTCTACTTCAGAGCACTGGGACCCCAGGATAACAGGAGGAATGCTGTGTCACCGTGGACATTGCCCCTGGCAGGTAATATTTTATTTCCAGTCTGGCCAAACACCACACCTAAAATGCTTGCTTTCTTTATCTTTATAGGGTCCTTCAGGAGCAGAGTTCATCAAGCCATTATAAAGTTTTTTCAGGTCTAGAGCAATGGAACCACATGTATTTCTCAGCCTTCAGCAGGGCTTTTTGACAATACAGACCTTAGATGCCTTTATGATTCTTCCCGTCCTACGTAAATACGCTTTTGCAGTAGAATGTAATACCTTCTATCTTAATCCAGTCAGTCAGGTCTCCTGTGCTGTTATTCAGGTTGTGTCTGCCTGTCCTTAGGGAAAAGCTGATTGTTTAAAAGACGAGTGTTTTATTGTCTTCTGCCTCCTTGTGGAAGGCTGGTGATAGTTTTCCTGAGGCAGGTTCCAGGGCCAGGTGAGATTCAGTAGGTTTGGGGCTTTTTTGTGTGTGTCCTTATTTGTTACTAATTTTCACTGTATTGTCTCTCTTTGGTCAGTGTCCTGTTACTGTTTGCAGAGAAATTCTGATCTAAAACCCTTCACGTTACTCTCAGTTGATTTACTGCTGGCACACAAGTAGATTTCCCAATTCCACACATCGGAAGGTATTTACAGGTGGAAAAATCATAGACTGAACCTGGATGGACCATGCATTGTGCACTTTGGCAAGCTGAAGTGTCGTATTAGCCAATTTTATTGGGTTTCCATTAGCAACTGCTTCCCTTTGGATCAGTAGACTGTTTTTTGGGTTGTTAGGTGGGAATGTTGTTTGTTGTCCAACCTTATACAGTTTCTTTTGGAAATGAAATGTTACCACCAAGGTGGTTTTAAATTGTCATTACATCAAGAAATTTGTAATTGAATGTTACATTTAAAGTGTATTTATGTATCTATCTATCGATATAATTTTTAAAGGGTTTTGTAAACCCTTTGCATTCTAGGTCTTCATAACCTAAGACAGCATTTTCTGATAAGTGTTCTTTGCTACTTTTTCAGTGTTTATTTCTAGCACTACTGAACAGAATTAAAAGTATATAGAATTAATAGTTGAGGAGATGCTGAGGCATTGATGGAGCTTATAATTCTGAACAGACAAGACAGACATCAAACACTGAGCACCATATTTTAACTTCTCCATTTGCAACTGTGTAGATCATTACAAATTTTATAACCTGAGGACTAGTAAACTGCACTTTGTGTTTCTGTTCTCCACCACTCCCAAAACACTTGACACCGCATGAAAAATAAATCGGAGTCACACTTGTTCCTTCAGAAGAACATCAGCCACTGCAGCTGTAAGTCTGCGTGAGCTTGTCAGGCTGAGTTCATTAAATACTCTGCTCCCTTGTCACAGCAGTGCAGTTATTACTGTTGCCACTGCCCCTTTGCTTGGTGGGCTGGTGGTTCCTGCCAGACGTGTTCCTTCCCTGGGTTAGTGTGTGCCCAGCCCTGGGCCAGCCCCAGTTCTGCCTCTCCCTTCCCACAGGTGCTGATCCGGGACAGCCAGGGCGTGGGTTTCTGCGGCGGGAGCCTCCTGAGCAGTCGCTGGGTGGTCACAGCTGCCCACTGCCTGGACCTTGTGAGCCCCCACCACGTCACCGTGGGTGAGCACAGCGGGCAGGGGGAGGCAGCACAGCCAGCCCCACCTGCTGTTAGGGAACACTTCAGTTCCTTGGCAGCGTGCAGGTGCCAAAGGGCTCAGCTGGTCCCTTTGTTTTCATGGAGGACCTGGGGAAACAAGGCAGAGAGAGATCTGTTTTCTTCTGTCACTCATTTTGGCAAACTCACTGTGCACAGAGACTGAGCGCATCTTTGTGACCCCTCAGGAGAAAGAAGGGTTCCTGTAGGTGACTGCTCTCAAGGCCATTTTGGTTCTTAATCAGCCTTAAGGTTAATTACCTGCTATGCTGCCCCTTCATTATTGCCTGTAACTGCCTGGGAGCACAAAGCCCCTCTCCCCAGTGACAGCCACAGGAATTGGCCCCTTGCAGCAGGAATGCTGGAACAAACACTACCTTGTGCTTGGACCCTCCCAAAGAGGGGAGCTGACAGGAAACAATTCCTTAGTCCCAGCTGCAGCTTAATGCTGATGTCGTGTTCCTGAGGGGGAGAACACTGTCCCATGGAAGTTTAGACAGTGTTTATGGGAAATCATCGCTGTTGGTATCTCATCGTCCAGGCCCCAACTCAGTCCCGCTCCTAAAGGGCAGGGGGAGAGTTTGGTTTGCAGGATCACAGCTGTCATTGTTACGTGCAGGATTTGGTTGGGATGTGCCTTCTCAGGACAAAATATCAAAGCATTACCTCCCCGTCCTCCCTGTTTCCCAGTGCCGATACCACAGAGGCTGTTTACAGTTTGCTTAACGTTTTAACTTGTCCTGGCTGCAGGAGACTTCGACAAATACCAGAGAGAGTTCAAGGAGCAGAAGATCGCTGTGGAACGGAGCTGGACGCACCCACACTACGATTCCAACGACTACAACGGTGACATCGCGCTGCTCTACTTACGCAGTGCCGTGGTTTTCAACGAGTACGCGATTCCCATCTGCCTGCCGAGCCCCGGCCTGGCCGCGCTGCTCTCCGAGGAGGGGCGGCTCGGGGTGGTGAGCGGCTGGGGGGCCACCCACGCCCGGGGCTCCCCCCTGCGCTTCCTCATGAAGGTGCGGCTGCCCGTGGTGAGCGTGGAGCGCTGCCAGCGGGCCATGGACAGGCTGGTCACCGACAACATGCTGTGCGCGGGGCACGGCACCGCGGCTGCCGACGCCTGCAAGGGGGACAGCGGGGGCCCCTTCACCGCCTCCCACCGCAACACCTGGTTCCTCCTGGGCATCGTCAGCTGGGGCGAGGGCTGTGCCCAGCACGGGAAATACGGGGTGTACACCAGAGTAGCCAACTACATCCCCTGGATTAAAGAGGTGGTTGAAAGTGTAGCAGATTCAGAAAACTTTTCCATTAACTTTTCTTAATGCCACCTATAGGAGCAGGAATTCTACTGTTACACTGTGCCTATTCTCATCCTTAATGGTGTCAAATCAAGCTTCTTACTCTCAAGGAAATTTTGAGACGGTTAAACTGCTTATTCAAGTATTGCTAAAATACTTGTGTATAATAAAGAACTATCTGCAAGTAACAGAGGAGGAAACAATTCAACTTTCCTTAATGTAAATTCTTACCAGGCATTTTTTTTTTTTCAAGAGAAGGCAAAAGCTTTGAATCTCAGGCCTACCTGTCTATCACAGACAGACACACTCAGTCCTCTGTCCGCATTCAGTGCTTAGCAAAGCAAAAGTGCAGTTCAGGTAGTGGCGTCGGGCTCTGGTTGAGAGGCAGACAGTGCTGAACAAAGCAGTGAGGGAGCTCAGGTTCTGGAACCAAGGACAAGTCCGTTTACTGAATTACAGATGTCTTCTGATACAAGAAGCGTGTGTATGGAATTGGGCATAAACCAAGCAGGAATCTACCCAGCTCCAGGAAGATTAAAGGACTGTGTAGTGAAATTCTCCATGTCAAAAGAAGTTTTGATTTTGTGACCTTTCCTACAATTGACTATGAAGTTTTAGTTACAACCCCACAGCAAACGCCATTGTTACCATTCCACAAGAAACAGAACCATTTTGTTTTGCCTCAGAGAACACACGGTGTTGAGCTATGATTAGTTTTGATACGAAGAATTTGAATTAGGCCTTGCACAAGACCACCAAGGCCAGTACCTCAGGAAAACAGCTCCTAGGATTTAAAAGTAGGCCCTAACCCCAGTGACTAGAGGACTAGCCTGAAGCAACAGAACTACAAAAAAATTTGGAAGAAAAAAGAATCCATTGGACCTTCAGGGCCGCATGGACCCTGGCTCTGAACAGCTCTGCAGAGTTCCCTTGTTTTTCACAGTTCCACCTACCACTATGGCAGTAAGGAAGGCCCTGGCTTTCAATAAATCACCTGAAAATGGAAAACCCCCCAAATCCCTGAAGGTCTCAGCATCCTAAAAACACATCCCTGAGGTGGTTACTGCAGCATACACATACCTGGGGAGAGCAGGTGAAGTTGTTCTATGAGCAGAACCCCTCTCATGCCCCAGCCAGCACAGGCATCCTCCTTGCTCCAAGTTGGTGTCCCAGCACACAGCCCTGTTACCATCACTCCCTCCAGTCTCACAGGGCCACATTTAACAGGTGACTCTCCCTCCACTTGCCTTCACCCATTACCAGCAGTAACTCAGCCAAATACCACTATCCCCACCGCAAAGAATTCCCAGAATTACGGAACAACTGTACAGCAAACAGGTTCTGCTCTTCTGGAAGGAAGGCAACTTTCCTACTGAAGAAATTCCAACTGCCAGTTATCTGTGCAAGGAGGAGAGTCATCTTC
This sequence comes from Oxyruncus cristatus, assembly GCA_013399855.1. Lineage (NCBI taxonomy): Eukaryota > Metazoa > Chordata > Aves > Passeriformes > Cotingidae > Oxyruncus > Oxyruncus cristatus. Next base: position 91,149 of record VXAY01004183.1, read on the forward strand.
TTGAAGGCAAGCTCAGCAGAGACAACCATTTGTGGAGGTAAAGGCAAAGAAGCAACATGACCAGCTGTTGCTGTGCTGTTGCTCTGTAGCAGCAGGGACAAAGAAACAGCATTATCCCCCCTAACACAGAGACAGGAACCTTCTCCTTCCCCCCTGGTAAAACAAACCTTTTGCAGTCACTAGTGAGCTATAGAAACATTTTAGTTGGAAACTGCTAGAATTTTTAGTGGTTGATGTGCTGGGCATTCCTGAACTTTACAGCAAGTCTTCATGAAAAATAAAATCCTTTGTGTGGAAAATGGTCAGTATTTCTAATCAGAAGCAATACATGTAGATCTCCAAAGACATAAGAAGTGATTAATAAATCACTGAATAAAGAGGAACTGGACAACTGCGAACAGAAAATTAACCATTCACAGCTTTTCCACATCCAAGGTGGTCTGTGCATACCTTCCCCCAAGTAAACAAGCAGGCCAAAAAAACAGAAGATGTTTTATTGTCTAAAGTGTTGCAATACAACAAATACATGATCTGTACAAAGGACATGATAGGGCCAGTTTAAATACAATCAGGAGAAAAAAAGTCTTCATATTCACAGTCCTCAGACAACATCTTCTACCAGACCCTGAACGAACAATTTAAAGATTTACTAAAAAAAAAACCCTAAACAAGTTGTAAAAAAAATTTAAAACGTCTCCAAAGAGTCTGTGGGTGCACTGTCTTACAGCAGAGCTCATGGGGTATTCTGTGAAGGGTCACAATGGCATCTTATTACCCTCAATGCTGATTTTCACTGCATGGGCCGATCTGCTTTTTTTCCTGATATCTGTGAATTTCCGCATCTGTTTGTCCAGTCGACTCACCCCTTTCTTAGAGGTCCCCTGGAACTTAAAAAATAAAACTAATAATTACCACTGAAAAAAAAGCAGACGTGCCAGAGGTCCAAGGCAAGCGGCATATGCGAGGTCACACCTGGGTCTGGCTGCTGTATCTGTTCTCCCAGAGTGGGGAAACGCTTCCCGCAGGACCTGCACGGCCCACGGGGAGGCAGAGGCAGAGGCACTCAGCCATGACCCATTTCCTGGGTACAGGGTGGAAGTTTTCTGTCTACTGGCTGGAGGTGTCAGAACCACAGTGCACCGGTGTCAGCCCAGAAGGGGTTTCCTGGCAGAGTTCAGACATGGATACACTGTGACTGAGGCTGACACAGCATTCCCAAAATGCCACTTATTTTAAAGGTCAGGGATTAGTCCTTATAAAGCAAGAGATTATTGGGAAAAGTGTGTAGGGAGAAGCCAGAGAAATGCCAAGCTGAGTATATAAGGTCTAAGAAGTTATTGCATTTCATCTCTGTATTTGAACTGCAAGTGAAAAGCAGGCAGTGCAGCAGTTATTCTGCCCAGATTAAATACAGTGATGCCGTAACAAAACATCACTGAAGACAAACAGCAAAGACCTTCCAAGCCATAGCCCGTACTTCCTAGAAAGCAATTTCCCCTAACTAGACAACAATAAACGATGGAAACGCCACACCTCTAAGTTTAGGAGAAACAGAGATACCCAAAACATGCTACATAGTATCTGACAAATCTATTAGAAACTTGTTTCCATTGCTGAGGAAGGTGCTCCTGACACACTGATTTTAAATAAACTTTATTCATAAAACTGTTCACTATTCATTGAAGTTATAGCTGAAGTTTCACAGTGATTTTTAAGAAAATATATTTTTTAAAACAAATAAATATGAAGCTTAAAGTCAGTTATCTATCACTTGTGCTTACCTCTTACTGTTAGCTTGTGGCAGCCCTGCTCACAGCACTGAAATGCAGACCAGGAATTGTCAAAACAATTCCCACACTGATGCATGTTCTCCCACCCCACACTCACAGTGGGGGGTTTCTTCTCCCCCCCACCTCCCGGTCTCATTCTCTGCCTCCCATCAACCGCTCCTAAAGTCCCTCCACACTATCACATCACTCTACTTCCTCTGAAGAGGTGTGAAAAACACCTCCCTGTGCCCCCCTCAAAGGTCAGCCACAGATGTTGGTATGCAGTGACACGAGGTTCTGTACCAAGGGCTAAGAATTCCCATGTGTCGGTTCAGGTAAACCTGGAAAACCCAGCTGTGTCAGAACAGCACTCAAAACCACTGGTGGTGCAGAGCTGGTTCTGAGCACAGGTCCTTTCACTGGACACAGGTCATTTGGGTACCCTGAAGCTGTGTGGGCAGGTGCCGTGGCAGGTGTTACGTGCTACAGCCTGTTTTCTCCTGGACAAGTTGCCTTGTAGGTCACAGCATAGACACGACAGAATACAAGGAGAGTTTTCCAGGTTTAGGTTGGGTGTACACACTGCTGTCCTGCATGTGCAAACTGCCAACAGCTGAAGCACATGCACTGTTCACACCTCCCTCAAGGGATACCTCTCCAACTTGGGAAGGCAGTGGCATGGCTACAGGGGCATCCTGTTGCCTTCAATGCTGAACTTGATGGCCCGATGCACTTTGCTGAGTCGTTTCTGTTCAGCAAACCGTCTCTTGTGCTTTTCCAAGCGACTAATACCTCTCTTAATAGTCCCGGGCTAGAAACAACATCTCAATTAATGCACAGAAGGAGAGAAAACAGCAGCAAGCACAGCAATTGTTACTTCTTCCATTTACACATACTCTACCATGTACACCCCTTTTAACAAAACCGTACAAGGTAGATGGATGAACCACAGAAAACAACACAAAGGCCTCCACTGAAGCTATTCAAGTTTACCAAAACTCAAAGGTTTCCCAAACTGGAATATTACCAGAACATGATAATGTTCAGGGGAGAGGTATAGAAATATCAGTGCAGTGACACAGGTATTGAACTAAAGGCTTAGGTCAAAATGCTCTAAAGCAAGAGGCCTGTGATCAGATTCCCAGACAAGAGAGAAACTCTAGAACAGTTCTCAAAAATCTCTGTCAGAGAAGCAATGAAACCTGAGTGAAGGCATTTGATGAGCTCAGAACAGCCCACTAGACAGAGAACTTATTCTCTACTCCCATTAGAAGGGCCCCTTTAAAGAATTACCCTACTGTGCAGTAACCATGGCAATACAGTGACAGATCACCAGGCTTAGGACAGTCATCAGGAGAGTGCCAGTGCTTACCCTGGAGGACTCCATCTCCACGTTCCACTTAGGCCTGACCACGTAGTCCTTGTTGGAGGGCATGGGCACCCTCGCACGGGCACAGAACCCGGGGTCCCCGGGCCTGAGAGCCCTGCAGGAGAAAAGGATGCGACTGTTATGGACAAATCTCATCCAGAAAGAAATAAAGCCATCTAGTGTGTTCTCCTCTGAAACACACTGCATACCACTGCCTCTAAAACCTCTACATGGTTTCCATATTGGTAGTACCACCAAAATACTTAAATCAATTTTTTAAAAAAAAACAAAAACAAAAACCCAACCTACTTTTCCTCTCCAGTTAACACTTTCTCCAGGTCTCTACGGGGAGTCTGACCACCAGAGCTGCAAGAAAAACAGGTGTTTTTAGGCATCTGTACACAGAAAGGCACAAATTTTAACAAAACAGTGTGGTAAAAGGAAAGAGAAGTCGTAACTTATTATCCTTTTATTTCCTTAATATTTACACAACATTTTCCTTGATGGAGTCCTGAAAGAAGGATTTTGTGTTTCTGCCTGCTACTCCTACCTGCTCAATTTCCTTCGATGAGGCATCTGTTCCAAATCTCTTTGTTCCCTCTCTTCTCTGGTCATGCCTTTGTAGTTTGAGGTAAGGCCAAAGATGGGTCGAGACCATTCATCTATTGAAAAAATAACTGATTAACACAAGGGCCAGGCCTCTGAAGTTTCTCTGAAACCATTCTGGTTTTAAAGCTTACAGCAAGTATTTGTGCTTCCTTTCAACCTAACAAATGATTTGAGCCCTTAATACTTCATGGAAATCCAGCCTTGGGGACAGCAAGCAAGAGCTTTCATCCCTGAAGTCTTGCTGTTGCCTGCTCTTTTGGAATCCCTCTGAGCTCTCAGAATACTCAGTGCCAGGAGCTCCTGCACACCAAAATGCTATTTTAGAAATACGCAGAAGAGTTCCTAAAGAACGTAAGTTTATCCTCAGTCTGCAGCCACTCCAGATGGAATGCACTCCACATGGAGTACAGCTGGTTGAGTAGTAGACTTTCAGTCAGCCAAGTCCTCTCCAAAGTCCAGAATAAAGTCCTCTGGCAGCACCTTCCTGCCTTTGCAGCACATACGTGAGGGTCTGGACAACAAAACGAGAGAGGACCAGGGCAAATAAATGCCATCTGATTTAGGACAAGAATGAAATAAACAAGACAAGGTGCATGCAGAAGTTCATGTAACAGTGTTTGTTAAGAGCTCTACAACGTGATGGAACAGATCAAGGAGGTTCCTACATGGCAGAATTAATTCCACCACAGACAACAGCAAGAAGTGTGCCCTAGAGACTGAAGCAGATATTCCATTCTCAGTGGAATCTCAGCAACAGAAGGTGAAGGCAGGTGTACATACTGATCAGCTTCCCTGCCATGTCCTTGTTCGGCCTCGACTCTTTGGGGTGTTTGTAGAGATACATCACAGCCCGTCCAATCCCACTGTGCTTCAGGGTCTCTTGGCTCACACTGGGCAGCTGCAGGGTAGGAAGAGTCAGAAAATAGTAAGAAGTTATGTCTGAACACTATTGGCATCACTGAACTTCACAAAAAGACCAAAACTCACCTTCACAATAAGCTCAAAAAATTAACCTTTTTCATTGTCCCACTAGAAATTGTTTTAAGTGTTAAACACCAAAAACTAGACATTTGCCTTAACATTCTTGGGTTCATACACAAAATGAAGTAGGTTTCCAGAACTTTTAACTCCAAATGCTCTTCAGCTTACACTACCCCAAAACTGAGTTACTCCCTTCCAAGTGTTCACTCTATAAAAATAACAAGTTAGGAGGCAAAAGCACTCAGGCAATCAGCTTAGCTACAGACACTGACAGCCTATACTGAGTGTGATGGGCCTTCCCAGGCACTGCACACTTTAACAGGCTGCAAAAGAGAACAGACCACAAGAGAAAAAACTTCAGGGAAATGAAGCAAATGACTCTTCACTAAACTTTGCATATAAACCTGAAACAGGCAGGCAGGGCCAAATCATCTTAATTCTTTTATACAAACCCATCTGTTCTGCAGTTTGCTTCCCTGTGTATTTCACTGCACAGCCCACTCGTAGCAGCTGCAGTTCCTTTATCACCAAACATGTCCCTAAAGCACGTGACTATAAAACCACGGAGAAGCCATGAATCAAATGTTAAAAGTCAAACCTCTTGCAGGATCTTCAGAAGCTCCTCCCGTATCTTTAGTGCTGGCAGACTTCGGTCTGGAAGAGGAGAAAGCCACTCTTTGATGGCAGACATAACACCGCTATCGATGAAAGTCTCTTTGAGGTCCTGCCTAGAAAGTTTAAAGAGAAGCCCCAGCGTCATGTAATATAACAAAATCTTAAGAAGTGATGTGTTCCTTAAGCATAATAGTGCATTTGAGTTTGTTTCATGTTAAATTAACAGGCAAAATTACATACAAGTTTAGGTTTTTGAGGTCACCTAGCTCCAATATTTACTTGGAAGAAAAAGTGCTTCACTGCGTATTTTGTAGAGCTGCAGTGTCACTCCGTGAAATCTAACATTCTGAATATTCCCTGAGGTTATAATTAACCAGAAGAATAACAACTCACTTTTTAAGATGCATAACTACAGTTGGTAGCAAAGTTAATTTCTTTAGAGCTGGCTTCTTTTGTGTATTCAGCTGTCGATCCTCCTGTAGGGAGTTGAAGAATCAGCACAAGTTAATCACACTTTAGTCAACATTTTCCCTAAAAGCATCACATTGGGAGTGTCCCCCTAAATTTACTTTTTTTTTTTCTCCCACTTCATGACTTCAGTTGACTGCAATAACTGGAGGTCTGCAGAGTCCTCCAGGCTATGCACAGATATAACCTCAACACTTTGTTAGTAAAACCTCACCTGAAAAACAGAACAACGGGAAGGGAGAACACATATTCACTTCAGCTGGGGGTTTCAAAATTACTTCCATCCAAGGCATTACTGTCACTATCTGTTCAGTACTTGGCTCCCATATCTGAAACACCCACTGCAATGAACAGATTGCTGTGGTAATTCCTTTCAGCTCATCTTAATCCACTGAAGGCTCTTTATGCACAATGGTTTTTTTATTGCAAGGGAGGAGATTCCTCTTATGCGTCTCTTCCCCTCTTCATGCTCCAGTATTTCAAACTTTACTGCCTGAACTCATTATCCTTCTAATCTTGTTCTCAGGAAGATGTTTTTGTTACTGCTGTTTGTGAACTTCCTCTTCCTCAAGTTCTTATACCCCCCCAAAACTGATTTTAATGTGTTTCACCGTGCTGTTTGTTCATTTGATTGCTACTCAACAAAATAACAGAAGACACCAGAGAGAAGGCAAGACATCAGTAAACCTTGCACAGTAACATATTAAACATTTCTCCTTGAAAAAGGCAGGCTGCCAAGGCAGAACTTCCCATGATTCTGTTGCTCTGCCATTTACCACAGCACTGTCATTCAGTTTAGAAAAGGGTCCTTCTCAGGAAAAAAATAACCAAAGCACAACATATGCCAGTTATCATAAAATGAAATTAATGCACGGTCCCTTTCTCAGTGTTTGGTACACTTGTACATAGTTTATAGAGCACGTATATATCTCTTTTTATAGAACAGCTGATCTCAGCTGAACAAAGCTGAGCAAACTAACTGATTTTTAAAATTAGCATTCTCTCAAAATTTCAACAGAATAAATGTTTTAATTCAGAATAGTAAAATAACATTTTAACAGTTATATAGATATTGAAAACTTTCCGACGCGTACAGATCACTCCTCCTCAATACAAGCCTGATTTTTGTATCTTACTGATCACAAGATTTTCCCTTAGAATGGAGATGAAATTTTAAGGTGCCTTTGGAGCCTGGAAAAACTCACCTCAGCAGCTTCATTCATCTTGACAATCATGGCACTGACCACATCATCTGCGTCACTGATGAACGTTCCACCATCGCGGTTTCGCCGGCGCTTGCCGCTCATACTTTTTTTCCGCTGCAGCATCATGTCAAAATCTGACATGAAGTCCATGCTGAAATACGAAAGAGTTGGATGATTTTGTATTTCCACTGTGTACAAACACTCTGTCTCAAGGTCCCCGTGAGATAATTAGTTATCCTCAGTATGCAAAATGGAAAACTAGCAAAGGGCTCCAATGGCTCCAAGATGCCCTTGGACCTTGCTGCAACAGCCAACACACGCACATATAATATTCAGGGTTCAAAATGTCCTCAAGCTGTCACTGCAGCTGACAAACATTTAGCTTTCCTGTACACTGCTCTGATGCTACTGGAGCGGCCAGAAGGGAAACTGAAAACATGCTGATGGCAAGTCTTGCACCAGCAGAGAAAATACACCTATGACCCCAATGCTGAACTGCTAATGCTGGTCTGATTAGATAATGATTTCACTGAGGTTTTGATGTAATCTACGAAATCCTGTTCTCTGAAGCAGCAGGACAAGTAATCTGCTATGGACTGCCACTGACCGAACTGCACAAGCAGCTCATGAGAACACTGCAGAAATACAGTCCCAGACCTTTCTAAGCTAAGAATTCCAGCCAGTCTTTGGAGGAGCCCTTTCACCAAAATCTTGCATTGAGTATGTAACACACTGACTTACTGTTTCCCTCTTTTGATGTTATCATCAGAGTCTGATTCATCTGCTGTCTCCTTCATGTCTCCATCACCTTTCTCTTCCTCCAAATCCTCCTGGTTAAAACCCTGATGGGTAAAGACAGTGCAAATCAGTGTATAGATTAAGACTGAGCATCTACTCAGGCACCTGACACATTGACACCCAAAAAGCTTCAAGCAAGTCTGCAGAGGATCTAGAAAGAAGAGTAAAGTCCTTCTAATTCCACTTGTGACTGTCATACCAACATCTCTCCCAACAGAAGAGCTGTAAATATTATTTAACCCCAAGACTACCCCAATGAGTCAGGCAGATACAAAGCTGATCTTGTACAGCATGAACATTCCCCCCCTTCGAGATCAGATCTAGTAAGTGAACAGGAGACATCCACAATAACACTTACTGTAAATTCCTCCTCTTCCTCATCACCAGATTCTCCAAATATATCTGCAATCAGGTTCCTGTGAAGGTAACAGCAACATTTAGCTATTTGGATGGCAACAGTGAGATGGGCCTTTTCTGCAAAATCTCCAGCGACTGTGTGGAGATCTCCCTTTTGTTCTGCCTTCTACCACTCACCTTCCTCTTCACACCAGCAGTGAAGGTGGACAGTCATTCTCTGGTTGAGACTCATCCATTCTCCATTCAACATCACTCTCACTACCTCCCACCCTGAAAGAATTCATAATCCCAGAAGCACTTACTCTTGTTCATTTCCAGATTCGCTGTCACTGCCAAACAGATCTTTCTCTTCTTTCTTCTTCCCAGCATTCTCTTTTCTTTCTTCTTCTTCTTCTTCCTCCTCACTATCTGATACAATGTTTTTCTTTCTTTTGTCAGACTTCTCCGAAGCAGCATCACTATCTGATTCTTCGACATCAGAAAGGATTCGTACCTTTTTTGCAGCTGTCAGCAAAGAGGAGCATTACCACACGTCCCAGTAACAGAGGATAAAACTGGTACTCTCAAAAAAACTATTCCCCGATTGATCTTCCTACACAAAATCATTGCCATTTCTTAAAAGCATATCAGTTCTAAACTCTTGGTTAATTAGATCAGCAACTGAATCTATTATCCATAAAAGATCTAACCATATCTATCCAAAAAAAAAATTGTTATTTTAAATCTGACTCTCACCCCCAGGACATGAAAATAAGAAAAAACCCACAGGAAAAAAAGACTACAGAGAGCAACAAAGTAGAGAAATAACAAACTATCATGACAACCAATGCCAGTATAAAGACCACTACTGTCTTCTGTTACACCTACTTATTATTCAAGAGTATTAGATAGATATTCACAGCAAAGCAGTTAGATTAACAGCCTCTACAAATGCAGTTTTGCTTTAAAACCAAACCCGATTTATGGTTTCTCACTTAGATGCTTTATTCACATGAACGCAATGAATTTACTTTCACACCACTGCCTGTCACAGCACAATCTCCCTTGTATGTTCCTTACGTGTTTTCTCACTGTCATCCTCACTGTCAGAAAGTATGGCTGTTTTCCTCTTCACTGTCTTCTCCTCCTCTTTCTCATCTTCATCACTGTCCGATATTTTACGTCTCGTAGGAGCTTCATCTTCACTGTCAGAGCCCTGAAGTCCTTCCCTTGCATGTTCCTCCTCTGAACGATGAGAGTCATTCTGCACCTCCTCCTTCCTGTCCTCCCCATCGCTATCCTCAGACTCTATCTGTTTGTGCCTGGTGACGTCCTCGCTCTCCGAGTCGCTGCCCGGCTGCTTGTGGAGCTCCTCGCTCTCCGAGTCGCTGCCCGGCTGCTTGTGTGATTCCTCATTTTCAAAATCACTACTGGGATCCCTGGGAGGTTCTCCATTATCAGAGTCACTCGCTCGATGATTTAAGGCCTCCTCGTTTTCAGAGTCACTTAAATGCCGGTTTGGATGGTCCTCAGTATCAGAATCACTGTCTTTCCCTCCGTGAGCTGCTTCATTGTCTGAATCACTTACATTGTGATTTGGAGGCTCCTCATTATCTGAGTCGCTGTCCTTTTGCCTTGGGATATCTTCATTTTCAGAGTCTGTCATATGAGGTTCTCCCACTTGCCCATCATCTTCTCCATCGCTGTGTTCATTCTGAAACAGAAAAATAATCTCAGGCAACTAAGCAAAAACACCTTAAAAAGTAAAGAAGAAGATGTTCTGAATTTTTGCTTGTCCTTCCTCCAAGATACTGCAAACTGAGATACTTTCTACATAGAAATAATTAGACAATTTGCACCAAATACTATCAAATACTGCAAATCAAGAAAAATATTAGGAGATCAGTGGAAGTATGCTTACCCTGGAGCTCAACTGTACTTTGGAAGTGGTACCAGAATTTAAAAAACACTTAAATAAACATGTCCAAGAGGGGTGCAGTTCCTCAAGGGTAAAGGCTTAGTACCTTAATTTTAAAAGGTCAGGCATTCAAAACGGGTTAGTTCAAATCCTCAGTAACAAAGCAAGAAACAGTACCTTGCACTTGTCATTTTATTTTCCTTAAGATCTCAAGCAGATATTTTCTGTACGAACTACATTTTACTGAAGCTGCACATGCATTATGCTTCAAGTGAAGCTCAAGGGAGCTAGTGGCTGTTCCTTCTTTGCCCAGGAAACCTATTTAAGAACAAGTCACGACCAAAAGCCTACCAAAAAACAGGAATAAAGTTTTAGTCAGACCTTTCAGAGTATTATTGTTCGCAACTTTTGTGTTTCAATGTGTAAGAATGTAAGAGAACAAATCTGACACCTGTCTCCCTCAAGCTGACAGCTCCCATGCTTATCCACACACTGGAGATAAACCACGCACACAGACACCCATCTGAGAACTTGAGAACTGAAACACACTCCTTTGTCTTTTCTTCACAGCAAAAAATACGGAGCCACATGCTCCATTTTTGGAAGAACCTTTCACAAGCCACCTTGTCAAGTCTAACTACTGTCAACATTGTCTTTTATCTTTCCTACAACATCTAATTTCTACTTGGAAAAAAAAAATCTCCCTTGTATTTACCTGAGAATACAAATTAGGTTCTTGGACACTCAATCTATTAACCCAGCACACCTCTCACAGCCACTGTCACCATAATCCTGTTTTCAGCTGAAAACAACAATATTGTACTGGGAACTTCTCTTCTGCACCCAACTCAACTCCTCAGGGCTGATTTTGTCCCAGCTATGAACTCCTTCCACTTGGAGAAAACTGAGGGTTTATTGTCCTGTTTAAGACATGTATGTCCTGTTGTTTCCAAATCTTTTTTGTCTTTAATTTCATTTCCGTGGAAACAGACTTTCTGTCTATTTTATTTTCTACAGTCATTTAACTCTCACATTCAGAGCCATACAAAATAATGCAGGTGTAGCTATCCTAAAACAAACAACACTACCAATCTTCAAAATGCATGATTCAGGAAGAGTTTTAAATAAAACTAATTTTAATTGCTTTTAGGAACTACTCCCTCCAGTACTATTTTAAGTGGCAAACAGCACTGCTTTTTAAGACTCTGGACCTTATGCATTTATTCCCTTGGCTAGTACTTGATAAAAGCCTTCTGAATTACAGCAAAATGACTAACAGAAAGTTACTGCACAGTGACAAAACCCCGTAACTATGCAATTTTAAAATATGCACTTCAAATACAACTTCACTATTTCCGTGTTACTTAATGCTAACTCCAAACAGCTGCTGTAACAATCTGAGTTGTTTCTCTTGCTGCTTGTTCCGATCTCTACAGCGATGCATCTTTTGAATCCTGCTAGTATTATCCAGTACTTCTCTTTTCTCCTCACGGAAAGGAAACGTGGTTCTGTTAAAACCTGAATTTTGATGTTTTAAATAAGAAGACTAAGAAGTTACAGAGCTGAGGATGACCATACACACTCAACTCTCAGCTTGTTACAGGATTTTATTTACTACTTTTATTCCCTTAACAAAAAAATCACTTTGATTGCCCTCTCCTTCTTAGTATCTCCCACATAAACCAACCACAGGTATATGTGACAGATTTTCCCTATTACTTGAGATTAAAGAAAATTGCAGCTGGAAACAGAACAGGAAACTCAAGATTTCACAGCAGTTACAGATAAGGTCCCTAAGAAGTACTGAAATGCAGAGATCTACATGGAAATTGGTGTCTATAGTAACAGAAATTCTTTAATCCTTGTTTTCCTACCATTTAATTTCAGTGGGTTTGTCTGTCTTCTGTCAATGTCAGATGGCGAATGCTGAATAGTATTGATAATTATGTCAGCAGTAATAAGACATTTTGCTAAACAAACCCAAGGAAATTAATGCAAATACCCCTGTTAAAGCAATTAGGCTTATCACCTTCCTGACTGCCGGTTTAGATTCTTTGTGAAAAACCACACAAAACTAAAAGCAACTACAATCAGCAAAGATTCTTGATATTTCTAAGGTCAGAAGTCTGGCTGCAGGTTATATAACCACCTGTTCAGAATAAATTACTAAATCACAAAGACTTGGTGAGAAGACATTCTAATCATAGAGCATTATTACTGAAGCACTTGACAAGACAGTGAACACACAGAATAAGCCAGTGGTTCCAGCAGCCCAACGTGCTGCACTAGAGAAGCCACATCGGAGGTAACAGGTGCCCCAACACTCACTGGGCACACAGGCACCATCTGCTCCAGCCCTACGTGTGGGAAGCTCGGGCAGGGCTCCCTCAAGCAGCACTCTATCAAGCCCTGCAGAGACGACACACTGCCTGAGCCCCAGCACCAACACAGCCTTCTGGAGCAGAGCTGAGCCCCAGCACAGCCAGGCCCTGCCCACGCCAGCAGTGCAAAGGGCTTCTGCACACAGTTAACGACTCGGAATGTTTTGGAATAGAATTGATATCAAAAGTGCATGCATCTTCACGGTAAAATGACTAAATGCTACTGGATACCTTTCATAGGCTTCCCCTCCCCTTTTTTAATTTACTAGGTCGTCTCTAAAAAAGTGTTTTCAAAGAAATCAAGTATGTAATTTTGAAGTTTTCTGATTTTCCTTTTCCAAATAATTAAAGATCAGACATCCACAAAATCAAGTAGGTCTCAGGTAACTGCTACTGCATTTTTCTCTAATTCCTTTACTTTCTTTTCTTCCTCCTCTTTATCTATAAACATTTTAATTGAGATGTCCTTAGTTTTGTTTTTTTTAACTGAAAGAATTCTGTAACACGAGGCTTTAGTACAGTATAAAACAAGGAATACATCAAAAATCAAATTTACAGTGTTATCCTTCTGAATAAAATATTTCAGCCAGGAGGTACTTTACTGGAGAAACATGCAGCCACTTTTAAGAGGTACTTCTTTGATGATTTGGTAAGTTCAACAAAATTGACCCATCCACTACAATCTCGTGAATGACAAGTGTTAAATGTTAAACTAAGACCTACATAACCATCATAGGCAGATGAGCAAGTTCCTCCTTTTTCAGAAGTGTCAGATATTTGTGTGTGTTTGTTAACAGTCATAGTCAAACCACAACTCAATCCCTGAAACAGCAGCAACTTGGTGGAAGTGTAAGAGTTAAGTCATTACAGATTTCCATATAAGCCTGACTTGTACAAACACTGTAAACATGATTTCAGATTCATTACTGTACTAAAACTATGTATTATCTAATTCTAATTGCCTAAAGCAGAATCAGTAAGGACATCAAGAAGAACATTTATAGATAAAGTAGGATTGGGGGAAGGAAAGCCAGAAAAGAATTGTGGAAAAGAAAAACCCACATACCTGAGACCTACATAAGTAATTCCTCAGGATTCCCCTTTTCTTTAAAGTTAAGAACCTGAAAGAAAAGTTTGAAATTTTAAAACTTCAGTTCTTTACATCTGAGTTCTAAGTTAGAGAGGAAATAGTAATTAAATAGACTTAACTGATTAGGCTGTCTCAAAGGTTTTATTACCTCTGAGTGTCATTCCTCCCACATACTCCTAAACGTGATGGGAATTAAGAGGATGAGAGAATATTTAGGGTAAATAATATGATAGACGACTGAAAGCTACTCCTTTCAGAGAGAGTTGCTCCACATCATTGCCTCTGGAGTGCAAAAAAAAACTCCAAGGAGGGAAAACTAAGAATTAAGACTTCATAACAAAAAAAAAATTCCAATGGTTGATTTGAAGGAAGCAAATACAGCATTAAGGTTTGAAGGTTCACATTTCTATTTGAGAAAAACCTGGTTTAACTTGAGTTTGGTTTTTTTGTTGTTATTGTTTTGTGTGGGTTTTGTGGTTTGTTTTTGTTTTAAGATGGACTTTCTGAAGTATTTCTGAGGAATATTCAACAGCCAGCACAGAACAGAGCCCTTAAAATAATTCAGCACATGAAGAGGATCAGTTAATAGTAACAGGTACTCTGCAGTTACTTAAATCTGAGAGACATGCTGCAGATTTAAACAATAGTCAACTATCTCTTCTTTTGGAGAGATTGTAAGTTACTTTGCCACAGTAAGTAAAATTTAAATCCCAGATAAGCATCGAAAAGCAAGAACCAATGATCAAGCTTCTGTACACAGCAGAAAAAGTTTAATATTATTGTAGCAGCACCATGACTCTCCATGCAGTCATTGTTTTTCATTAAAGCAGAAGTATTAAAGCCCTCTGACAGACAGTTACTTCTCCCATGCTCCCACAGTGGGAGATGCTGCCTCAAATCTATTCTTCCATTGTAAATATCAACACCTTTCAAAAAGAACTAAATTCCAAATGTGGTTTACACTCAAGTTCTAATACATGGAAAGAACTTCCATTTTATTCAAATACAAAATCTTCCATCTACTTTCTAACTCAGAGGGAAGTACGAATTCAATGAAGGCCAGGAGGAAAAGAAAAGGATTGCAAGTTATACCACAGTGGAGTCAAGCCTTCTGACATATCAGCCTATGTCACATTTTAAGCAACTTTTAAAATGTATAACACTGAAAACCTAGTCAAAGTAAACCCTATTCTTTACATAAAATGCAATAAAATATGCAGAACACAAGGAACTTGGATTACAGGCTTTGTGAGTATTAAAAAGTTCTCCCTAACTCTGTTGTTGGACCACATGAGTTCACAGGCCAAAACTATTCCTTCTTACTAAGACTTGATGTAGCTCTATTGTGAGTCACAAAAAAATTCTTTAAATTTAATCTTAACTACAAAACTGTCTTAGAAATCGAAAGGTAACCTTCACTTCTATCAGAATCTCTTTTAACCGAAACACTCAATCCACAAAATGAAGTGACTCTCCCTCAGACACAACCCCGGACCAAAGGCTCTCCAGAGTGAGTGCTTCTCCAAGTGAGAACCTCTTCAGTGGAAGACCAGGTCCCATTTAACCTGTTCCACATGCACCTTCCACCTGCTCTTTTGGGAACAACAAGGACAAAACCGGCACAAAACAGACCTGAGAGTCAGTGACCCCATCTGAGATGCAAGCTAGGAGAGCATTTACTCTCTGGCAAGGAAATCTATGTCTCCAAAACGTGTGGTTTTACATTACTGTGTGGAATTTCTGGTACACCTTCCAATTCTTTGTAATCCATGGCTTAGAATTTCAAACCCAAAAATGTTACCTTCAATTGAGTAGAACAATATCAAACTTATTCAAATTCAAAACACTGCATGCTATTAAAACAATTAAGAAGAAAAATTAAAAAAGACCCTATCTTATATAGTGGTTAAGAGATTATCCAACTTTTTTTCTGGAGGTAAAGTTTTGCCAGATGGGACACTTAAGAACTGAATAAAACATAAATCTCTGGGTTAAAAGGGAATGCCTTTTTAAACAACAACAAAAGAGAACTGAGAGTATTGTAAACTTTATCTAGATAAAGCTCCCATAGTACCTCTGAATGGTGCCCTATACTTCCATTCTCCGAGCCAGAATGCTGCTCATTTCCTTCATCTTCCACATCAGATCCTGAGTCTCGCTCGTCTTGCACTGGAGTAGCTCCTCCATCATCTATCCCGAAGTTAAAAACAGAAAGTAAAACTCAGTGACACCTCGCAGCGTTTAAATGAGCCGGCCGGGCTCCCGCTCTATCGCGGAGGGGAAACAACCTCGGGTTCGGACAAACCACCTCAAACACCTCCAAAGAGTGCACAAAACCATCTATACCATGCGGGCAGCGACTGATACACTGCCCAGACACTGGGCTGTTAAAAGTCCCAGGACCCGCGGGCCCCGCCGTGCCCGGCGCCCTCCCCGGCAGGGCCCCGCGCCACTACCTGACGGCTCCCCGCCCTAACAGTGTGTCCATGGAGTCCGTGCCGGCCCCGCGCCGCTACCTGACCGCTCCCCGCCCTAACAGTGTGTCCATGGAGTCCATGCCGGCCCCACGCCGCTACCTGACTGCTCCCCGCCCTATTAGTGTGTGTCCATGGTGTCCCTGCCGACCCCGTGCCGCTACCTGACCGCTCCCCGGCCTAACAGTGTGTGTCCATGGAGTCCGTGCCGGCCCCGCGCCGCTACCTGACTGCTTCCCACCCTAACAGTGTGTGTCCATGGTGTCCATGGTGTCCATGGTGTCCGTGCCGGCCCCGCGCCGCTACCTGACTGTTCCCCGCCGTAGTAGTCGGTGTCCATGCCGGGCCCGGGCTAGCACCGGGCACTGCCCTCGTCGCTGCCCCGGCCCCGCCGCCTCACACAGGAACAAGATGGCGCCTCCCCGCTCAGCACCGCCCCCGCCCCGCTCAGCACCGCCTGCAGGATCTCGCGAGACCTCCCAGGATAGTCGCTGCCGGGGCAGGAGCGCCCTCACACGCGGCCCCGCCCGGCCGGGTCATTCCCAAGCGCAACAAACTAAAAACCGTTCTGTCTTCCCCCCACAGTCTTTCCCCCCCCGTAGAACATCGTTTGATTTCAGCTTGACAACTGAAGCGCTTCGGAATTGAAGGAGCCGTTGAGGAAAAAAGGCTGTTTGTAGCCTCTGCGTGAACGCGGGCAGTGCACAGCTGCCGTGTGGCACGGCTGGAATCCTGATAGAAGGGTTTCCTTAGGTGAATTCCTGGGGGAATTTCCAGGACCAAACCAACTCCTGACAGCGTTCGTGACTGCTCGAGCCCACAGCCCTGAGCTACACGAGAGATCGCAACATCTCCCTTCCACCAGACCAAGGCACGTCACCACAGTGATAACGGGTGGGAGACCCACAGTGTAATCTAGAGCAGAACAGATTTCGCCGTTTAAATAATAGGTAAATATATATGCTCCCTACAAACTAAGTGAGCAAGATTAACGTGCATCTCCACAAGAAGGCAGCAGGGCACAAGCAGGGCTCAGGTACACGCACACGAGTGGGCTCTGGAGGGGGCAATGGGGGCTGGCAGTGGGGCCAGCAATGACCATGTCACCACTGCCCGGGGAGGCAGCACGGCTGGCTGTGGACAGGGAGGAATAGCTGTCCCAGAGAATTTAGGTCTGACTGTCCTTACTGAAGCTGCAGTTCAATCTAGTTCATGTGTGGGTGGTTCCTCCTGATTTAGCTTTCAGGATCGACTGAAAGTTCGCCCTGAGCTCTCGGGTGATGGTGACTTCCGGAGTAAACACAGGGGCAGAACAATCCCCATCTTTTCCAGGGTTTGTTGTGTTCTGTTTCAGTAACCCCCATCCTCTGAGCAGTGTTACTACTCAAGTATTCTACTCAACTATTGAGTATTACTACTCAACTATTCTCAAGACAGAGAAAATTGCTGGGTATGTCATTTGGCATGTTTCTAAATGGCACTGACTTTTATAATCCTACATGCTATACTCTTGTTCATGGACATTAAAATGTAGTAAGTTGATAATTTTGGGAAAAAGAGTCTATTTCGTCTGTGCTAGAGGCACCTTAGAATGGATGGCAGGGAGATTAAGCCATTATTAACCAACACACTCCAGCAGCAAGCACAGTTATAATGCAGGGAGTTCAGAGTAGCAGGTTAAACACATCTGAAATTTCAGGACTGAGTTATTACTCAACATCTTCTAAAGCATCTCACTTAGAAGGAGAAATCAACAGTGAAGCAGATGTATCTTGGAGACAATCCTATATTCTTAGCAAAAATGCAGAAAATTTTTTTTTCTTCCCCCTGAAAGCAGAATACCTAAAATAGAATGTCTCTTTGCTTAGAGCTTTATAGGTTTTTTCCAGATAGCCCCCATTCCCTCACGGATCATCAGGACTGCACTCTTGATGGCATCATGTGCTTTTTTCCTGCTTCTGTATGACTTTTACTGTTTTTAGGTCTTTGCATGGTGTGGTTTCACTTAGATCTTTTCTGGAAGGGGCAGGCATGTGTCGACAGTATGTGATGGGAGGCCCCTGTCATTGCACTTGTCTGACTTCCATAAAGAAAGGGAATGGCTTTATACAACTGACTAAATAGAAGGCAGGATGCCAACTTTGCAACACAACAAGTAAAGTTCTCTGCAGAAAAAGCACTAAGGAAATAACTTGGGAGTAGTGTAACAGAAAATAATGGACAAGGGGAAACATAAAAAGAAACTAACGAAAAAAAAGGTTGAATAATGTGTACAAAGGTACACAGAAATTGTACCAAGGGGCCTAGAAAACACAGAAGTCTGTCCCATACTAAGGTCCCATGTGGGATCAGAGTATGATGGTAGCCTGCCTGGGAAATTAGTCATTTATAAATATGTGTCATGTTCTGCACTGATGGCAAGCCACTGTCCCAAATTGCAGCAGCACTGAGGCTGCATTGATGAGCAAGTAGAGATTTTGTGTATTTAGTGAAAGTGAAAGAAGGCACAGAGGTTCCTTCCTAACGGTTATGAATTCGCCTCTCTCTGAAAAGAAACCTCCTAACCCCAAGCCACATGCACCACACAGCAGAGGGGGCACCTGTGTCGGAAATAACCTCACCTCAGCAATGCTGAATATCTGGGCCTCAGTCATGATCCCTGTTCTGCAGGTAACGTGTCTGAGCACTCTGATGTGCTCATGCCTTTGTCCCTCATGAGCCAGAGCTTGGCAGACATCAGCCTGTAATATACTCTTGTAATGCCATCCTGGCTGCTTCCCAAGAGGAAGGATGGAGTGACAGTCAGACCATAATGGGATTGCACAGTGGGGGAGAATGACCTGTCTTCTACCGAGCAGCGTAAGCAGCGCGCACTTGGCATGTGTGAAGGTGTGTAATGACACAGATCCCAGAGCCCTGCCAGTTTGTCTCCCTGGGCAACACCGTGAACTGGCCGGAATGAAATAAGCCTTTCCCTGAGGGACAGAATGCTCAAGAAAACCATGGGATGCACTTGGAAATCCTTTACTGGTATGTACTTCTTCTTTAGTTTGCTTTGTTCCCTCCACTGCACCTTTCAGAGTTAACAGACATCAGTGACTTAGAGCTACAAATCTGCTTAGAGAAAGGAAGGAGGTTAATGTAGGCAGGAGGGCTGCTAAATGAACAGTTTAAATTGCAAGTTGTTACATCCAATCCATCTCCCTTCAGAAATCTCAGAGAAATAACTAGTTTAACATAAAATGATGTTTGGCATCTAGGACCTGGTGATGCAGAAATGACAAGGCCACTTTGATTTAGCTGGAGAGAAAACGTGAAAGGTTGTGCCATGTGCAAATTAAACCCTTTGATCCTGACATCAATCTCTTAATTAGGAAGCTGTCAGGAAGAGGTAGTTTTGTTAACACATGTCTATCCGGACAGACCTATTGCTTTGAGCAACAGCAGGATTAAATTCACCAGGGATTATTCAGTTTTAATTTGGTGCATTTCTCAGTGCATTATTCATTATCGAATCATAGAATCCCAGAATGGTTTAGGTGGGAAGGGACCTTAAAGTTTTTCTTGTTCCACCCTCTGCCATGGGCAGGGACACCTTCCACTATCCCAGGTTGCTGCAAGCCCCGTCCAACCTGGCCTTAAACACTTCCAGGGATGGGGCAGCAAGAGCTTCTCTGGGAAACCTGTGCCAGGGCCTCATTAATGTGCCATTTAATAATTTTTTTAGTTTTATTACTTAAGCTGTGACTTCACAGTCTTCACCTTCGGCAGTTTGCATACAAGAAAGTTTACAACAATTAATCAGCATAGACCATGCTACAAATTATCCCCAGTTACCACTACAAGTACTCCTGTGCCCTGCACAGTCCCTCCCCAAACTCTGTCTTCAGCAGTACACCGAGCTGCTCACACCTGGCAAGCTCCTCTCCCGTCTTTCCCTGTTCACACAGTTCAGTGACCCCCCAAACCTGAGCTGCCCCTTTGCACTCACAGTGCCTTATCTGACAGTAGTCACCTGCTCATCTCTCACTAGGTACATGTGCTGTCCAAAGCATCTTGGCTGCTTTCCCTTGGTATATCAAGTCTCTACTCCTCCAGCTTTTGTTTTCTGGCCCTTGAATCTAGACTGATCTGTGGAAATCAATCTCCCTTCCAGTATGTATTTCAGCTGTGTAATGGGTCATACTTCTCTTTCAGACTTACCTCAGTTTCCCTATGTTTCCATCTCATACAGTTTCTGTACTGTATTAGGACATAAATCCTGTACTTCTCTCTGAAATAGCATAGCCATGGAGCCTTGGGCACATGGGTTAACAATGTAGATTATTTTGAGAATGAGATTTCCTGCTCCCAAACAGGCTCCGTCTGGAATTTCAGCAGATATGTTTCCTTTGCTGCAGGAAAATGAATGGCATTTTTTTCCCCTGCATTCTAATCGTACAAAAACTTTTAGTTTAGAATGTGCCTTGGTATATAAAGGTATGTACTTTGATTTTTTTGCCAATATTTGTCCTTCACCTAATAAAATCAGCACTCTTAATTTTTTTAATCACTACAGCGTACAGACTTCTAAAAATTGTATCAGAAATAAGTCTGATAAACAACTACTTTGAGGCAAAATCTTTGGGTGGGAATGATTTGTGCAGTTAGAAACTTGAAGAAAGCTCTCCTCTCTGCCTTGTGGCTTCCTGCCTCTCTCTGAAAGTCTCTGAGCCTGGAAGTGCCTATGCTCTATTTCTGCACCTGTATTTTCATTGCTGCTGTAAAACTTAAATAAAAACTCCAGTAAGGAGACTGACATTAAAACACAAAGATGTAACGTGGGCAAACACACGTTACTCCCAACTATTTATGACCATACTTGAATGCTTACCTCTGATTTGGATATAGAGATACAGCAGGAGCCCCAAGAATCTCATATGGGAAATTTTTGTTGTCCTTCCCATCATACAGTGCAGCCACACTGAACCTAGGAAACAAGAAAATAAGAATTAGTTGTTATTAGTTAGAATATTAGTTATTAGTCATTAGTTAGAATAAGTATTAGTTATGCCAGCACATGTTCGCACGTCCACAATTATTGCACAGTTTCATTTGCATGTTTAATAATGGGCACACAGACATAATCTTCTTCTGCATAGTGCCCTGGAGAAAGGTGACACAGCTGTGTAAAGGTAGATGGGAAAAATCTCATCCTCACTGGAGCCTTTGGGCTCATCATTAGGGTTGGAATGTGCCAGACTCCTGAGTTCTTGCTTTGGCTGGAGAAACCCTGTATCTGCCTCTCTACAGAATACACTACACTTCTGTTTCTTTCCCATGCTGGAATTTAACCAAATTTGCAAGATGAACACAGGGTTACTGAGAGTACATGTGGAGCAACCAGAAAGAGGGAACCTCTTGACCGTGCTATCCTATTTTGGAAAGAGAGAAGTGGACAAATAGGGAATTAATATACATCTAGATTCTGGAACATGGTGACAGTGTTTGCTGGCTTCCTGCCTGAGGTAAATTAAGATGACAAAACCAGGATGTTCTGTCCCTTTATATCAGTGTGTGTATGAATTTCAGTTAAGTGTCATGAGTTTATTTTGCTCTGAGCCCTAGGTACTGAGCTGTGAAACACAGACCACACCAAACACGGACTAATGGGTGTTTTCTTGCAGAAAAGAGCTATGTAAAACCAAGGGGGGGTTTTGATGATGAGATGAGGGCCTGATTTTCTTCATACCTAATAGGGTGAGAAAGAACCCCAGGGAAGTCAGTGTTGTTGGAGCAGCATAAGACTAGATACTAAAGGGTTTTCTTCTTGGAGGGCTTTCCAGAAATCTGAAAGGATACAGGTGCAGTGGGGAGATTGAAGTCAAGGTTCATCCAGGCAAGAATTAGCCTTCGTGCTTACCGGACACCTGACTTGGAAAGGACATGTACACTGAACTGAGAGCAAAGTCCTGTAATAAATAACTGTGCTTCAGTCATTTCCTCCTTTGTGCAGCAGCAAAGTGGCACTTTGTGAGGGATCCCTTAATGGCACCAGTGCCAGTTTCACCTTCCTTTTCCTTCTTACTCCAATGCTTATGAAAAAGAGGGACCTAAGCTGCAGAAGCCACGCAGTGAAGATTTCTTCTGGAGAGGTAAATTCTCATTCCATGGGGTAACATTTGGTTTATGGCACTGCATTACTCTGGGGAGAAAAGCAGCACAGAGAGCCAGGCAGTGCCAGGAAGTGGCCGTGCAACCAGGCGGGGGCGTGGGGGGGCACTTATGACTTCGCTGGAAATAAGCATTTTAAATGTTGGAACTGTGTATCCCGGGACTATACGGCATCTCCTCCCCACCTGTCCATCCTTGGCTCTGGAGCCAGCTGTCCCTCAGAGGGGACACAGACTGGCTGTCTCTGTGTCTGCATGTGCCACTCCCTCTTTGTTCAGGGGCCACAGTTCTGCTCTGCTGCCGTATTCTGGTTTCTGGTGCAGGAGAAGAAGTGCTTGTCAGTTGGGAATCACTGCCCATGGCCCATCTTAAGCCTATGTTTGCCAAGGGCCATGCTTCTGTACCACCCTGCATTGCTCACAGGAACAGGTCGTCACAGTGTCGAAGCTGATAACACAGATACAGCTCCTGAGTCCTCAACAAGAACATGAGGAACTTGCCATAAGAACAACTGATTATGAAAGACCAAAGTTCCTTCTGGAGAAAGTGTACAAAACAACAGAAAACCCCCAAGCAGCCAGAAAGAACACAGTCATGTTGCATCGCTACATTTCTGTGGATTTTATGCTACAAAATTGAGAATTGCCTTGGTTACAGATGAGCTCTAGAAGCTGCCTTAGTCTCATAGGGGAAAGCAATTCTTAATGTAGTCAGCAAGTGTTGTGTTGGGGGACACAGACTTTGCTGTTTCTCCGGCTTTTGTTATTAATGTGACATTCCACCTCTCCTCTTGTTATTGGAATGCCTATGTGAAAATTACATTTAAAGTTCCTGGTTTAAAATGTGTGTTAGCATTGGACTTCTACATCAGCAGTCTGCCATCTTGAAGGTTCTATTTACTTTTTACTTTGGGATCCCGATACGTTTTGTAATGTTGACAATTAGCTATCTTACAATTAGTGGTAAATCATCCTGGGCTTGCTTAGAAATCCTGTTCAATCTTTGCTACAGTATAAGCCCTTTATAGCCACAAATAGGGCACAAAGATCAGGGAGCTTGTCAAGCACTTCCTACCTTCCGTTTTGCTACCCCGGTAGCCCTCCTTAGAGTCACAGGATTGTTAAGGTTGGAGAACAGCTTTAAGATCGTAAACTCCAACAGTTAACTTGGCACCACCAAACCATGTCCCCAAGCACCACATCTACACATCTTCTAAATTCCTCCAGGGGTAGTGACTCCACTATTGCCCTGGGCGGCCTGTTCCAATGCTTGAGAACATTTCCTGTAGAGAAATTTTTCCTAATGTCCAAACTAAACCTCCCTTTCCTAATATTTCATCTAAAGACCCACAGCAGTGGGATATACCTGCAGGAGTGTACTTGCTCCTTCTGTTTAGTCTGAAGAAAAGGTTGTTTATATACCCATCAATTTTAAATAAGACCATGATCTATGGAAGCTATTCACACCTTTTCCAAATAACTTAAGTAAAAATAAGTGGACAGCTATAAGAAGGGTAAAATGAGTTCTAATTTTCTCACTGCAGTGTTTTAACATTAAAATTTAGTAAAACAAGAGGGAGAAAACAATAGTACCCTGAATTTCACCTTGGGGGTTTTTTAACGATAATCTTCATTTTTCAAGAGCATGAATTTCCAAAAATAGAGTGGTGACTTGAAACACTTTTCTAATAATTTAGTTCCAAAGTTCTAAAGTTCAGCAACTTGTATAGCAAGTACCATAAAATGAAGATAAACCATAAAATTATTTAAATTATTCAATCAAGAGAGTAATGATATCTGGGTACCTCTTAAAATATATAGCATTCGTATTACATAGTATTGTAAGTAGTTATAAAAAATTTTAAACATCAAATTTTAGATCTTTTACATGATAGAAGAAATCCCAAGGATGTCAGTGAAAATTACTAATGAAGTATCCTATTAATTACTAATATTAATGGTACTACAAACTGGAATTTTGCTCATTATCTGTATAGCACAGGTAGAAAATCGATCTTCCAACCAATTTAATTTACAGTTTTCTTGTTCTGTTCAAAGTTTCCAGAGAACCTGCCCAAAACCTAGGAAAGTATAGCTTAGGGCCAGAATAAAATAACTTCTCAAAAGGCTAAGAGACAACCAGAAATTTAGTTTCGAGTGTCGAGATAAAACCAGAACAGGTGTCTCTCTTCATCATGGAGGATGTTTCAAGAGATCATGGACTTGCCTGGAGTAAGTGCTAAAGCTCATTTTCTGGTCCTGTACTGTCCACTCATCCTGTAAAGTGGTTCCCAAATGGTTTGTCATCAAACAGGAACACACAGAAGGGATGCAGATGGTTCAATATGTCCTCACTGACCATGGGTTGTAAAACGTGTTGAGATAAAATGCTATAATAATAATGTTATCACTAATAACAGATCAAAAGAGAGTAAAAATAGAATTAATTTTTGGACCATTTTGCTCGTTGCAAACTTTTTATTCTTATTATTAACTCTGAGCTCAATCTTTTCTTGGGTTGTGCTGTAACAAGGGATAGAGGGGAGATCCTTTAGAGGAATGGAGGGAGCAGAATGAATCCCACAGCCGTGAGAAGTTTGTGAATATGTGGGTGTAGAGACTTGGGCTGATAACTGAAGTCTGCTGCTCACAGCAGCTACTGCATCACAGATTATTTGCACAGTAGGAAACTCCTGCAAGTAGGAAGAGGGAAAAGGGAAAGATCCCTGTTTGCAACTCTGGAAACATTTAAAGGGAACTTAGCTGTGATTTCTCACACATAGTAAAAGATATATAGCAGCCTTCCCACTGTAACGAGAGTGGGAGCTGGCAAATCACACCTAGCCATGGAATCACTCGCAAGATCCAGCTCTGTCTATGGGACAGAAAGCTGCTTCTGAAGACTTTGACTCCTTGATTATTCCAAGGATCACAGCCTGGACAGTATCATTCCTTAATTAAAGCACTGCTGTAGATTTCTAGCCACGGATATTTTCACTGTTGTGTTCTTGATAGTGAGTCCCTAATTTTATTGTGGTTCCCTGCAGTTCCTTATTTTGTTGTTCATGCCTTGATTGCAACCCCTCCCATGCCAGCTGAGGAAGATGAACTCTAAACCTCAGTTTCTGTGTGGTGGTAGGTTCAAGCTGGAGGGTCTGAGGAAATGCAGCCAAAGGGAACTCCACTGTGCATTGAATTACATTGCACTGTGGGGCCTTTTTATTAGTGAGCCAACTAACTAGTAGTTCAGACAATAATTCTGCCTGGCATTTGATTGAGGGACTTATTTGGTATGAAAATGTGCACAGTGAAATCTTCATGGCTGAGAGCATCTCCGGGGTTATGTGGTAGAACACAGACCACCCTCCCAGTGCTGCAGGTTCTTTGCTTTGGGTAGATGGCATCATTGTTTCTACACTGGTTGTAGGTTATGATGATCTTTTCTGCTTAACAAAATTATTTTAAGGCATTTTGCTGTTATTTTTTACAAGGAAACACCTTTGTCTGTTCTGGTCAAAGCCCTTTTCTGGCCTAACATTATGTTCTTGGCACCGCAGGTTGCATACAGTGATTTGAAACATAATGGTGGTTTTCAGAAAGGTAAGTCCTACTCTTTGCTGTGATTGACTGATTAGCCTGAGGCCCAAAGAGGAGAAAATTACCTCAGCATCATGGTTAAATCAAAAAGAAAGTAGCAATAATCCATAATCAACAAGATATAAAATAATTTCAGCCTAGGCTAGAGGAGCAGAGGTGTCTTGACAAACCTGGACTTGCCGTGATTGAGCAGGTGACCTTTGTCACAAGGTGTGGCACTGAAACCACACAAATTACTTCTGGAGTTTTATTCAGCACAAATGAGAACTGTTAGTCTGTAACATTCTCCATAACCTGGTGCAATGTTTCTAGATGCTTTACACTGGTTGTTTGGTTTTAAATGTAAGCCCACAAAGTATTTTGAGAGGAAAAAGAAGTATTTTTTTCATTAAAACATTGAAACTGTGGCAATAAGTGCTGCAGTATGTAACAAAAGCTGTATGAGACAGGACAGCTAGAAAGCCCATTGAAGATCTGATCTACAACTTTATTCAGTTTTTATTCCATCTTTCTGTTTGAATCTGTATTAGTGTCTGGAGCAAGAGAAGGTGTTCCTGAAGGCCTGGAGCAGGGGAGTATAACCAGGATGCTAGTGCAGGTAATTTCTAGGAAAGGGCAGCTGTGGCTCCTTCCTCCAGTGACAGCAGAGCAGTCCTTGCTTGCTCTGTGGAGTGGCAGAATGTTGCCAAGCCTCTGCAAATGTGAAGAGAAGAACTGGACAAAAAATGCTGTGTTTTTTTTTTTTAAGAGAGATCACGAATGCACTCCATTTCAGCTATAGCAGGAAGAATACGTATCTCAAATTTCTCACAACAGAGTGCCCTACATTTCCAGACATATGGTTTTTTGTTTGTTTTAATTTTTCCTGGTAAAGTCTATGTTCTCAGGAATCTCTTCTTGAAAGAATACCGTACCTAATTGTGGGGCTGCCAAGGCACTCCACCAGCATGCACTGTGCCCTCCACCAGCCTGGTGGAGGTATTGGAGCTGCATAATTGCTGTCTTTGTAAAAGGTGTTGCCTCATTTCCTCCTGTGAGAGAGCTGGGTTTGATGACTTGTCCAAAGTCATATTCTAGGTCAGCTGTGGAGTTGGGAGTAGAACTCAGAGGTCTGTGAACGTACTGCTTGCTAGTAAGAACTTAACTAGTTAAACACTGCTAAAGAAATCAAAGCACTAAATAGGAAGACCAAGAAGTGTTTGCCTGTGAGCTCCATGGCATGAAGTATGTCACTGGACTTGACAGTAGATTTTTTCTTCCCAGGGTGATCATGTGTGGCTGGACACTCAACCAAACAGTGAATTCAATGTCCCTATTGGGGCAGTTGTGAAGGAATCTGACGCAGGACGGATCTTGCTGGAGGACGATGAAGGCAAGGTGGGCTATGCCATAACCTTCTGTAAAAGACGAACATAAAACTTAAAAGTATAAAGTATAAAAGAAGGGCCCTTTTGGGTCAGACCAAAGCTCCATCTATCCAGATGGTCTGACTTTGATAATGTTTGGTAGGACATAATGAAAGAAAGAATATAAAAAAATAAGGCAAGTATAAGATGATGCCCTGGCATTCCCAGCTCCAAGCACTATGAAGATTCAGAGCTTCTTGAAATAGAGGTTATATCTATATAGTTAAGAAAAGGAAATGGATGGGCTCCAATCCCTAAATTTGGTGAAGCTTTAGGTGAAAACATGATCCCACTGAAATCAGTTAATCCCTACTGCATACAGTGTTGTAGCCATGATGACCTGACAGAGCTGCACTCTGAACAGAGTTAAATTTGATGATGTTGAGAACCCACCTGAATGGCTTCATGTAGTGTTTTAAATCATCCAGTCCTGGGGAGCAGCAGACCAGTTAATTCCTGTAGGTCAGACACCCATCTGTTAGAACATGCTTGTTTTGAGCATGGATTGCACTGAAGCTCACTCTGGTCTAAGGCAGAGCTCTCCTGAGATTGCCTCTGAGCTGCAGCATCTCATATTAAAGGCAGTGCCTTGGCTTTTCCAGGAACACTGGATCACAGCTCGGAACATGCACATGGTGCGTCTGATGCACCCCTCCTCTGTCCAGGGGGTGGAGGACATGATCCGCCTTGGGGATCTCCATGAAGCTGGCATGGTGCACAACCTCTTCATCCGACACCAGGAGCACAAAATCTATGTGAGTGCCACAGTCACCAGGCCAGGTCGCTTTGAAGAATGACCTCTGTGTCACACTCAGTGGGTGACCTGAGCAGCCTGGGAGCCTTTCACACATGGGGCCCTCTGAGTCCTTTACTGACCAAAGGTGCCGAGGAAACACAACATAGTTTTTCTCTTCTTTCATTTGAGTACTTGGGCTGTGAAGAAAAGAGCTAAGAGCAGACTCTGCAGTCACAGCTCTGTGCACAGGTGACCTGTTGACTTTCTCCTCGAGTGATCATTTCCACCAGTCGCTGACAGTGAGCTAAAGCCAGCCTGTGTTACGGCTTAGTGCTGCTCTTACCTGCAGGATCAGTCCAACTAGTATGACTGTCCTCCAGTCCAAGCCAACATTTACTTGATTTTGATGTAATAAAATATATAAGAACAAATCTGGATATTTTGCCTGTTATAGGTTTTATCTGTGACTGAGCAATTTGGCATTTTTATTTTGTTTCTTGGTTTCCAAGTTGTAATACGATAATTAATATTCAGGGGTTTCCATGCTTTGCCTCCCATACACTACAGGAGAGAAACTGCCTCTTACAAGATAGGTGTGGTGATGCTTAGTGTAAACAAGGACCGATTTTATAGATGCTGCAGTTGTAATTACCAAGGTGTGTGTATAGACCTGTTGTATTAGACTCTAGCAGTCTGCAGTTGTCTTATGTAGTTCTTGAACAATAATATTGCCTCGCATCTCCACATCCTTCAACAGCCTCCTTCGTTTCGATAGTGGTGCTCTTTATAGATGTTACTAAATCAGTGCATATATAGTAAAAGTATAACTTTGCCCACTAACAAAGTTCAGCTACATCTGCACTAGAATACAAAAGCAGCTTAATAAAACATTGCCAAACAGCTTATGATAACACAAAAATGCCAGGTCAAATTGGACTTCCATGTACTTCAGCCTGAGACAGAGCCCCAAGCTGTGATTTGGCAAGGAGATTATACCTAGCATTATTCCTTGAGCAAAACTCTCAATATCCTGGAATGTTTAACAGCATTGTCTAGTGAGGAACTGTACTCTCAGCTTCACCTGGTGTTGCTATGATCTCCCAGGCTTCCCTCCTGCCCCTCTTTAGATTTATTCAGCAAGTGGCTTTGTCGCATTCTTGTTTGCGGGTTTGCTGCTAGCAGTAACGCTCACAATTGTTTTGCAGACTTACACGGGATCGATCCTGGTAGCAGTGAATCCATATCAGCTGCTGCCTCTCTACACAGTGGATCAGATCAGACTGTACTGTAACAAGAGGATTGGAGAGCTACCACCTCATGTCTTTGCCATTGCAGACAACTGTTACTTCAATATGAAGAGGAACAGGAGAGACCAGTGCTGTGTGATCAGGTGACTGGACTGAGAGGACAAATAGCAGAAACCAAGTCTGGCATGGTTTTGGGGAACCTTTGTGGAGACAGTAGACTTTCCAAATGTAAGGGCACAGATCAGACTATAGACAACAGGAAGGAAATATTTCTCCCCTGCTTCTTCATTTTCAGTTTAGGCTGCAAAAGGGACCTCTGAAGTCCACTGTTTTCTCCCAGAATCTTTGAATGTGGCTGTACATTCTGCACGGGGTCACTACATACAGAAACATAAACTATGAGGCTGTGTGATGTAAGGCTATCTTTTTACCTTGGAGATGTGCCATTTATGTTACATATAGTTTCTGAGAATAGACATTTCCTGGAGAGAAATAATCTCCGCTAACCTGAAGATGGATGGAAGCTTGGTTTCATCATACAACCAATCCATTTTCTATTTGTCATCAGTGTGAAGAACCAGATAGTCTCATTTCAATAATATCTGATTATAGCTGAGGCAACTCAGTTGATGTGCTAAGACTATCATTGACAATCTAGTAATGCAATAAAGAAGAAAAGCAAGAGGTCATTTAATTTGCACAGGCTCAGAATGCCTTCCATGGATTTGCTTGGTTTTAATTGGTGGGAGAATTTAGTCCTCAGCGTAAGTGTAAAAAAAAACTTAAATTTGAGCAGATAAGATGTTGAAAGACTGGAATTTTCTAGCCCTCTATGAAAGAAAGTCTGATCTGCCATTCACGGGGTAAATTTAAGTGGGTTGGGGTTTTTTTTCACTTGGTCTGCCATTTTGCCACCCTACCCAAAAAAAGAAAGGAAGCCTGTAATGATCTTGTTTCTTACTGCAGTGGAGAATCTGGAGCTGGGAAAACTGAAAGCACAAAGCTAATACTACAGTTTTTGGCAGCTGTCAGTGGCCAGCATTCCTGGATAGAGCAGCAAATCCTAGAGGCCAACCCCATTTTGGAAGGTGGGTTATTTAGCAAACATGCCAGATTTACCACGTTTATCTCAGGATAAAAAAATTCAGAAACAGACCTTTGAACTATTGTATCTGCATAACTGCTAAACCCCCTGAAAACAGTGGTGATGCACAGTGGTGATGCACCTACAACAAAGTGTAGATGTTCTCTACACTTTCCTGCCATGTCTCCACGAAGCCCACAGCAGCTCCCACACAGTGGGAGGAGGTGCCACTGCAGTGTAACCCTGAACTGCTGGGATGACAAGAGTCCTTGGGAATGCAGAGCCCAAGGCAAAGCCCCCTGGTGTAGCCTTCACCTTAGACAGTGGCAAAGTGACATGGATGTATCTGCAGGGGAGCTCCCTGAGACACTCATCTTTCTCTGCACAGGGATCAAATGTGCTCCCGGTAAATCCTTCTGGAGGTCTTCAGACTCTCTTGTCTGGCCAGATACAGACCACATTTGTATAACTGGAATATGTCTTTTAGGGCCTAATTATCTGGATGCACAATATGCCTGCCTCTCTCTTCAGGAGGCAGCCTGAGACCAGACATTCTCCAGTGCTTGCCAGCGCTGTCTTTTGGAACACAACATGTAAAATACTAGCAGTAAAACAGAAGGGCATAAAAAAAGAGAGTTGATGTTCATTAACTGCAATAATCCAGATACTTTCTCTGTCCCTTGCCCATCAGCTTTTGGAAATGCCAAGACAATTCGAAATGACAATTCAAGCCGCTTTGGGAAATACATCGATATTCACTTCAACAAAAATGGTGTGATAGAAGGAGCCCGGATAGAACAGTTTCTCCTGGAGAAGTCCCGGGTTTGCCGGCAGGTGAGGGCACGGCAGGTGTACATTCTGCCTGTTTCTCTGTTACAAGCCTATCTTGACAAGGCTGTCCATTGGCCTATTTTGGTTTTTTTAGGCTCCAGAGGAGAGGAACTATCACATCTTCTACTGCATGCTAATGGGGATGAATACAGAGCAGAAAAAGATGCTGAATCTGGGCACTGCTTCAGAGTACACGTATCTCACTATGGTAATAGCCTCTGCTTTCTTCTCTGTTTATCCCTCTGCCACTTGCTTCTCCCAGTGAGCAATTACAATCAGTAGGAGTTGCAGGTGGTAATTACCAAATATGAACAGTCCTTTCCTTAGAGTACCAAAAGCAGTAACAACAAAAGTGCTGTGAGCCTCAGTTTCAGAGACTTATTGTATTGTTCACCAGTGGGAAGCAGCTTGAGGTAGGTCAAAGCTTTCTATCAAAGTCATATCTAAGAAACATAAAGGACATCTTAAAGCAGGTGGGAAACATCCCCCACTTTCCCAGGCACTCAGAGGAATGCAAAGGGATCTCATTCCAGGGAGAAGATATCACATATGTTTACCTTAGAGGAAAATGAATAAGCAGAATCCTAGTCCTTATATCTAATAAATCTTATATACACAATGCAGGCAATATAACCTCCCACAACTGATGTTAATGTCCCTGTCTGGGTTTATGATGCCATTGTGGTAGCAGTGGAATGTTCATAGGCAAGATTTTTGAAAATAGCTAATTGTTTGGTTTAGGACATGAAAGCCATAATGAAAATTCTGTTCTTTAGCCTGTGTAGATACCTCATATTAAATATGTCAGCTGGTTTGATTTGGGCTGTTCTACAGCTGTGCAAAAAATGGGGCTTAGTCCTGCCTCTACTAAAGTTAGTGGGAGCTAGGCATCTAGTTTCAGAGGAAATGAAATCAAGTCTATAATCTCTTTCTGGAGTCTCAAAAGAAAAACCATTAAATGTTGCTGGAGATTTTTTCAAATGTAATGTTTTCAAAATAGCAGTGATGTTGCAGCAAAAGCTGATGAGTACAATTAGAGCAATTCACCCATTTTTCATTCCATAAAAAAGGCCCCTGGGTCAGCAGTAGGGCAGTATGATACAGAGATAGGAGGACTGGATTGAAGGAGAACATATCCATGGTTTTGTTAAGGTCAGCCGTTGGCACAAGCTGGCGTGTCTACATGCTGTAGACTGAAATGTCTAGGAATATTTCACTTTTGTAATCATCACACTATATTCTCAGAAACAGCAAGGATGAAAAAGGCATTTCCCCATCTCCATTAGGGCTGAAAATAGTTTCTATTAGGAGCAGCATCCTGGGACCTGCTGTGCAGGCTTTGATGAAGGTTCTTCTGATGCTGCCTTCGATGCTTCCATTTGCCTTCTGCTAGAACCTAATATTTTTATTTTGAGATTTGCCTTCTAGTACTGATACAATCCTACTTGCTTTGATGTGAGATAAGAGCTCTTAATTGTGCATTGACAAGACAGAGAGAGGAAACCAAAGAAACTGGCACGGCCTTGTAAATGTAGGTAACCTTGTCAAAGCTTCCTGTCCTTCTACGCTCCACAGCAGCCTTCCCTTCATTTTGTCCTTTTGGCTTCCCCAGAATTCTGTTTAGCCCTAGAGAAATACATTATTGAGCCCTCTGTTAATGGGTTCTTGAGAGTAAAGATGAAGGAAGAAACAGCCATGGGAAGAGGATATAGAATATCTAAATAGGTTTTTACCTTGTGTCTTGTGGCAAGTGACTCACAGGATATCCACACTGTGTACAAAGGTTTGTCAGCCTGCAGGTCCTTTCTTCCTTTCATGGGTAGGTACCAGGAGGATTTTCCTTACCTGTGGGTGTGGTATCTTGCAGGGCAACTGCATGTCCTGCGACAGCCGGAATGACGCGAAGGATTATGCCCACATCCGCTCAGCTATGAAGATCCTCATGTTCTCAGATTCTGAGCACTGGGACATCAGCAAGCTGCTGGCTGCCATCCTGCACCTGGGGAATGTAGATTTCCAAGGTAAACTCAGCACTGTCTGTGCTTGCCTTTCCTCAGACTCTGGGGTAAAGGTACTTCCATTTGGTGCTTCCTGCTTCCATCTGTACAGATTAGGTTGTGCTGCTCTGCTGTGTATTAACAGGTCAAGAGAGTTGGAAGGACAGGCAGATAAGCACCATAAAATTCTGATTTGTGACTCCACTGCCTAGTGTTTCGAAATAAACCATCTTATTGTTATTTTGTCATGCCATCAGGTTTCCATGGTTGTAAATAGGCCCTTATCACACAAACCGAAACAGTAGAAAGTGTAATGCCATGTTACAATTTGCTGATGGTTGTGCTAGGCAAGCCAGAGGACATAGGAGCAGCTGAGTGATGTTTGCTGTGGAGATAACAGCAGTCATCCTCCAGGCTAAGTCTGGTGACCACTCACCTGCATAGGTGCACTTCAGGTATGGACAGGCACAGTGTGACACCCACCAGTGGGATGCCAGAAGCTCTCACATTTTAGAAAAGAGCTCCTCACTTTGTGATACAGAGGGCCCGATGCATTGATGCCAGCTGGATTCTTTGGAGTAACGCTGGCTGCTAAAATTAGGGATTTCCTTCATTCTTCTTTGTTGTCCAAATTTCCCACAAGCAGATAGACAGACAAAAAATATTTTCAGAAACACGTTTTCTGGAGTCAAATATCACTTTCCCAGATCCTCAACAGCTACTATTTTAAATTAATAACCTTGTCAGTTTGGCTGCTGATTTAGCCTGATGTTCTGGAGTTGCGAGAGCCCTGTAGATTCCAGGATCCCTGGGTGAAATCCTTAGTAAAATCATCAAACCTGGGAGTTTCAAAAGAGAACTGGTGCCTTGCCACATTCCCAGAGCTACGGGATCACAGAAATGCAACTGCATTAACAGCACAGGCCGCTAATGTAGCAGAAATGGTTCTCCCCGAAACCAACTGTCTCCTCTTTGCAGCGGCTGTGTATGACAACCTGGACTGCTCTGATGTGATGGACTCACCACACTTCTCAATTGCCACCAAACTGCTTGAGGTAATGGACTCTCATCTTCTTGTACTAGTTCTTCCTTCACCCTTGTTCCTTGAGCACACTGACAGAGCATGTCTCTGGAGTGTTTATGCAGGGATGCACATTCAACAGGCACGTCCCCTTCTTCCTGCTGAGACTCCAGTCATGCTGCTGCAGACGTGTCTCTGGGTGGGGAGATATTTAACTGGGACAGCAAATTGTCCCAGCAAACTGGGACAGTAAATGCTGGGTGCTGGGGAGTTTGTCACAGCCCTCTTCCCGATACACGCTTTGCTGGATCTCCTTTATCCACCTGGAATGACCAGGTTGCCATGACCATTCCTCCAGGTGGACTCCAGTGAACTCCAGAACAGCCTCACGAACCTCTCCATCATTGTCCGAGGAGAAAGTGTGTCTAGGCCTTTGAACGTGGCTCAAGCTGCCGACGGAAGGGATGCCTTTGTGAAGGTACTGGTGCTTACAGCTTTCGTGTTCGAAGACCGAGGATGCTTTCAGAGCTGTCTGTCTTCCTGGCTGAGGAGTCTGATGTGACATTCACCCAGAGGGCTCTGGGCCCTTGTGGTTCTCAGGCACAGTTTGACAGCAGCGCAATAACAGGCAGTAAGCTACGTCCAAAGACTCTAATGATGGGCTCTAATTCCTCTTGCATTTTTTTCTCAGGGGATATATGGACGGATTTTCCTGTGGATAGTGAACAAGATCAACTCAGCCATTTTCAACCCAGCTTCTGAGAAGAATAAGGACAGACGTCAGTCCATTGGGCTGTTGGACATTTTTGGGTTTGAAAACTTCAACAACAACAGGTAGGAGACTCTAGATGAGAAGCTGAAAAGCAGCTGATGTTAAGGGAAAGAATGAAAAAAACAGACAGACACATGCTCTTTCATCATCATGCTGATTCTCAGAAAAGCAGTGAAATTTCCATTCCTGGATTTTCCCAATAATGATCATGCACAGATTCCATTTTTCTTCAGTCTTGGTCATATTTCTGCCCCCTCCCCCGCCTTTATTTTACTGCATCCATTACACATCTATTCCATAACCTCAGGAATTTTCTCAGAGGAGATGGCTATGAAGCTGCTATGAGCAAACAGCCACTATATGATGATGTAGTATGTCCCCGTGTCTCTGTACCAAACTTTCCTGTTCCATAGCATTTTACAATATCTCTTGGGATACATTTGGCATGTCTCTTGGGATACATTTGGCATATAGTACAAAGGACACCATTTCGGCTCATCCTTACATCTTTCTCCATGTTCTCCCATCCTTTTTTTTTGGCTGCTTCCTTTCTCCTCTCTTAAGGACAGGACAGCAAAGTCCCTGGTCAGTATACCATTGTACCACTGCTGCCTCTTTCAGTGGTGGTTCCAGTCCCAGAGCACCATTTCTGTTTGCCTTTTTCTCTGGGGGCAGCAACTCTTTTAGTTACCATATCATCAGTCCTCCATAAGCCATTAGCACACTCTGCAGTCTTTTCCAATCCATTTCGACTGATGCCTCTTGCCCTGAACAAGATCATATTGCTCACTGACTTTTGGAGCAGGACCTAGGATCCCTTTGGTCCATCTTCTCTCTTTTGTGTTCTCTCCTGTTATTTTGTGCTGTTCCCAAAGGCTGCAGTCCACATGGGGCCTCACTGTGGTGAGCACTCCATAGGTACACACAGTGTTCTACAGCAGTTACCAGGTAACCACACTCAGGTGCAGCATACAGGAGTAACTAACCAAAGAACTGGTAGTGCCAGGGTAGGCAGAAACATGTCACCACTCCTGCAGTCAAGCGATTTTCAGTGTTAGACATTCCCCTTTATCTCTGGAGTTTCCTGAAACATGTAAGAGATCTTTCCTTGCCTGCTCAGCAACACTCAATCATCAGTTGCCTCATTGCTGCTGAGCTTTACCACAGCAGAAAATGCCTCTCTTGTATTGCTAAGATTGGCAGCATGCAGTGGTGGTGTCACCAGCACTGTGGAATTTAGTAGTAGTATATCTGGATATGTATTTAACACAGAGAATAAACAAATAACAGAGAGCAGTGCAGCACTGGCCAAGGATGACCATGGGCTCTCCTCTTGTCCTTCCCCAGCTTTGAGCAGCTCTGCATTAACATTGCAAACGAGCACCTTCAGCAGTTCTTCGTGCACCATGTCTTCAAGCAGGAGCAGGAGGAATACCTGGCAGAGCACATTGCCTGGAACAACATCGACTTCACTGACAACCGCCAGGCTCTGGAAGTCATTGCACTCAAGCCCATGAACATCATCTCCCTCATTGATGAAGAGAGCAGGTTCCCAAAGGTAAATCTCTTGTTTCACTTGTAATGCCTGGCTTTGCACACAGCTCACAGGTAGCACTTGATTTTACACATACAAAATTGCAAAGGTTGCTTTTGGACACATTAGGAGAGGCAATGTATTCTCACCATATATGTTTCTTTTAAATTAGCTCACTATACAACTGCTTCACTCACTGTTGGAATTTGCTCTTCCTGGTACCTCGCTGTTGAAACTCTTACAGCTGTTCCAGACAAAGAAGGGAGGAGTCCAGATCATTTTACAAGGGCTTCTTAGGAAATCTTTGAAATTGTTTATTGTTTGAGTATTGTTCTGCTCTTGGTCTGGGCTGCAGCTTGCTCTTTCTTCTCCTGATTGACAAACCTAATTGAGGAATGTCACCATTGTGAGGAACGGACTCGGAACTGCAGGTCTGTCAGCCTGACCTTGGTGCTGGGGAAGGTCACGAATAGATCATTTTGAGCACCATCACAGAGCACACACAAGATGATCAGGCCTAGTCAGCGTGGGTCCTGTTTGACTAACCTAATCTCCTTCTATGACAAAGTGACCTGCTTAGTGGATGAGGGAGAGTCTGTGGCTGTTGTCTACCACAATTCTGTGATTCTGTGAAATGTTATTCTGTGAAGATCGGGCATCTCAAACAAAAAAGCAGAGATGAAAGTAGCATCTAAACTCAGACATCCCTGCAAAGAATTTTCAGCCTCCAGAGCACAGTGAGGCTAAGGATTGCTAGTGTAGGAATCAGATGGCAATGGGATTGTCCATAAAAGCAAGCCCCTGCCTCAGCTCATCTGTGTCCTTCGGGTAACAGTTTAAGAGCATCACACACAGGCAGACAGCTTTCCTCTTTCTTTCCTAAGAAGAGGGTGGTCCCACAGTCGGGACAAGAAGGCACCTCTTCTATGACTCCCAGAGCACGTGAATTCTGAGAGCACAGCCCTCGCTGGCCCTAGAAGGGCCAGCGCACACAATGCACAGTGTGAGTGCCTCACGTGCACCATGAGGGGATGAGATTGTGATGCCACCCCTCGAAGAGAAGCACCCAGCTGACTGCCTTTCCTCTGGAACTCACCATCTGGGCATGCTGAGTAGTATCTGCTTGGGGATTCTTCCAGGGACCTCTGAGTCTTGCACCAGCTGGGGAGTGAAAGAACTGTGCCTGCCCAGGAGAAGGAGCATGCATCCCTTAGAGCATCCTGGGTAGGATGGCATGGGAAGGCTGGGGGGGAGAGCTCTGCTTGTGAGGTCCAAAGATCTGAGGAATTCTCCGTGCACGTGGGGATGTTAGTAATGTTATGGGGGCTTGTGTACAGCCCTAGAACACCAGGTCTTAGGCTCTGATGGTGTGTTCTGTCATGGTGCTTGTGAGAGAGGTCTGTGTAAAAGATACTTTTGAAGATACTTTTGGCACTACCTTCCTCCAGATCTACTACAAAAATAAGGGGAGAATTTGAGCTTTTGCTATCTCTGATCACCACTTCTGTTTGTTTGCTGAGCACAGGCCAGTGCTGGGGACAATCTGACAAGTGTCCGTTTTTGCTTGTATTTGTTTCTAGGGCACAGATGCCACGATGCTTGTTAAAATCAATTCCCTCCATGGCAAAAGTAAAGTCTATATCCCACCTAAGAGTGTTCATGACACCAAGTTTGGCATAAACCACTTTGCTGGAGTTGTCTTTTATGAATCAAAAGGTGAGTCTTTCTCTGTTGGATACAGAGAGTGAAGGGTAGTGTTGCTCTGAAGCTGATCAGATGGCCAAGGTTACTGTAAATGAGTTGGATTTTAGGCAGACAGAGTGGTGCTAGAGCCAGGAGGCTGCAGATGTGATAATTTTGTTTCCATCTTATAGATTTCCTGGAGAAAAATCGTGACACACTGAGTGCTAATGTCATGCAAGTGGTCCATTCCTCCAAAAACAAATTCCTGAGGGAGATTTTCCAGGTGGAAATGACCCCACCTACTCTGGGACGTGGGACCATCCGGCATCTTGGAGCTGATCAGATCTACAAGGTTGGCTTACTGGCACTGGCTTACAGAAACAACTCATTTCTCTTCTCTTCCTTTGGCTGTTCTTGGCCTCCTCTCTTCTTTATTTTTTTTTTTTTTTTTTTCCCCCACTGTCTCTGCAAACTCCTATCCCTTTCATTTAACTTGTTTCTCCAAAGGAAGCTGCAGGAAAGTCAGGGTCTGGTGTTCGTGCTGTAAATAAGTGCACTGTCAGCCCTGTCACCCAGGTCTGCATCCCTGGACATGTGTGCAGCCATGCCTGCAGGCTGCCCCAGATCCCTGAGTCAGGGTACCTCCCCCACGTGCTGTCATCAGCTGGATGGGTCTGATCTGCGTCTGCCTGGGCATCCATCCAGCATCCACATCGCTCGGAGGGGTGTGAGTTCCCAGGGGGTTCAAAACGTTCATTGGAATGGACAAGGCACCAACCGGAGACCACTCAGCAAAGCCAGCACAGCGTGAAGCTGCTGCCATGCTGCACAGATAGCCAGTCTGCTGGGACCAGAACACCAAGGGGTCTCACTGGGCAGTGGGTCCTAGCCTTCCCATTCTTGACAGAGGGCTGACAGGGAGCACAACAGAGCAAAGAGCTGTGCTGTCACAGAAAGATACTCTGTCTCCTTCTCCCGGTGACACCTGTAGAGACAGTCTCACTGCCCTGCATACTGCTGCAATTTTAGCTCTCACTCCTTGCCCAGAGGCTTTATGACAAAGTTCATGATGGCTCATTGTCACAGGCTCGTCTGTGCCTGGTGGTGGAGGGAGCCTTGTCCGTGCCTAGTGAAAATGAGGGTGTAAAGTGCAGTAGATTTGACGCAGCGTTGGGGCAGAGTTTGGGTTCTTTGCCCCGCTCCAACTTTCACATACCGTGATTTCTGAGCATTTAACAATGTCATCAGTGTGTAAAGGTACTTTTGCTTTTACTGTTTATATCTTCGAGTTTTCCTGTCAGGACACTGAACAGTCAGCTTGCTACCTTACCTCTTATCTGTCTATTCTCCTGGCATTGTTTTCTGATCCTGTTCTTTTTTCCTCTGCCTTTGTCCCAGTGTGGCGTTCCACTGTTCAGAACACCTGGCCATGGACAGGTAAACATCCTGGGGTCAAAGAACACCAGAAGTGGTACAAGCAGCAACAGAGAACTGGCTTAGCATCTCTTAAATGCTATGAATACCTTCCTATTAAATATCAGGTCTATCTACATTGCTCTAATGGCTTTTGTTCCTATAAATAAGGCTGTGTTATTGAAAAAAAAACACAGCGGCATGTCAAGAAAGGAGATACTAAATGTGGGCTACCCATTTCAAAATGCACAGAAATTAACTGAAATACCCCTAATAATTTTCAAATAATTAATAGATGGGGTTACCACTGGGAAGCTTAAGAAGCAGGCTACAGAAAAGAATAATAAACTAAGTGCCAGAAAACACTTTTTTGTCCTGAGGTCCCACAGTTCCTCTCCTGACACACCAGGGCAGAAAAGTCACCATTAAGTCAAAAGTCAACAACAAATTCAGCTTTAACAGTGTTACATGTGTGAGATCATAAGGGCATGGGCTTCAGCCTTTTGTGGCCTTGCCACTGACCGTACAGCAGAAGGGCCTCTAAGCTCTGGGAGTGAAAGCTTTCAACTCTTACACTGCTTAAATATGTATATGCTGTTATCATACCTACTTCAGATGCTTGCTAGCCCTAAGATGCATCAGAGCTGTGACAAGACATTGCCAGGAGATGTTTTCCAAAGACACGAGTCTTTGATCACTGGAGGGCAGCCTTGTCCTGTAACTAAAGCAGAAGGTGGCAATTTGAGTGTTCAAAAGAGCACTTCAGATGTAAGAACAGAGCAGAATGAAGTACTGTAAAGACCATGGAAGTGAGAGGAGCCACTGGACTTTGGATTATTTACTTGGAAAAAAATAAAAAAAACCACCACAACCCACTACCTCCCCTAAAACGAGCAAACCAGCTGTGTTGTGCTGCAATAATTAGCTCTATACCCGTATGTAAAAGGCCACTGGAGTCCTTCTGTTACTTGGAATCTGTACTGGTGTCACTGCAATTTAATGTGCCCATAGAACATACTGAGAGATAGAGGCTTAAGCCTAATGTGATGATTTGTGTGAAAAAGGCATAGGTGGAACTGTACTGTCAGAGAAGCTGGGGAAGTGTGGAGTGGCTCTTACCTTAGCCTCCAGTAAAGGTTTGCTTTCTCACTGCTTACTGTAGTATTAATGAGCATGGCGATCAGTCGTCCTAATCCCTAAGAAATAGGCTGTTCTGGATCTTTAGCATTCTTATCTATGATGGCAGCAAAATGCCTGGCCTGGAGGTTATTGCTGCTTCGGGAGTGGCTGTTTCTCGTAAAGCTTTCAGGCACACACCCAGGAATCACACTTGGCACCTAGGCCCTACATTGAACACAGCCTTAGTTAGAAGAGACAGGCATATGTGGGCTCCTGTGGGTGGAATTTCTTCTACCACAGCCACCCTCGTTGCTAGAACTTAGTGCCCAAGTAGGTGAAAGCACCTAATGGGGTTTCTTTACAAGAATAAACCAAAATTAATCAGATGAAAGTGACCAATTTAATTCGCATGTAGGTAAATAATTTTTTCTGGGAGTTGTGTGATACTGCTACACTGTACAAAAATACAAAATTGTATTAATTGACCTCTGGCGGGGAATGATGTAGCAGTCAGCACGTGCTTACTCTTCCCAGGGCTTGGATACCACCAAGCGGCTCTCTACTCTGGGAGGACAGTTCAAGCAATCCCTGGAAAAACTAATGAAAATCCTGGAGCAGTGCCAGCCGTACTTCATCCGCTGCATCAAGCCTAATGACTACAAGAAACCGCTGGTAATGTTCTAACAATATGAACTCTTGTCTTCAGCGAAGTTTTTAATCAGAAAAAGCTGTCAGTTGCTGTGTAGCACTTTATAGCTGTACTTGGCTGCAGCCAAGAAGAGCTGGAGTACAGGCTATTCCTGCAATTAAAACAGTAGGAGGAGATAACATTGTTAATGTACAAAAACATCGCAAAAAATACATCCTACGGTAACGGATGGGAAAAAAGCACATACATGTATTTCTGAGCAGAGTTATATAATTATCTTTTCTGTAAAGTGAAAGACAAAACTTGAGAGTTTGTAGCCCCTCAGGAAGGGGACAAAAAAAACATTAAGATCCCACCACGCTCATACTATGAAACAGCCTGAGAGAGAGTAGGAGAGCTGTCGGAGTTTGTGAGAGGGGTGATGTGGCTTAGTCTGACACTACAGGAGAAGAGGAATCAGTTTGTCATTAAGACCCTTGGCTGGAACTCAGGAGATCTCGATCCAGTTTTACACTAAAACTTTGTATGGTGTTGGTCAAGTGAATATTTTTGAAGTACTGCATGTGGTTAATGAGCCTATTAGAAACAAGCAGCACACCTGCTATGCTTTGCATGGTATGCCCAAGGGGCCTAAGTTGCTACTGCAGTTGTTCACACCTGCAAAATGATACAAATAATTCACTGATCATCTGGAATTGTAGTTCTAGGATTGAAAATGGTTACCAAAGCCAGAGTGAAGTTAATGGACTGTTTCTTCTGCTCACATACACAAACTTGAGGACCCTCTGGGATAACTTGTTTATGCCCGTAATGAATTAATTCAGTGCGCTAAAGAAATACGAAGTACAGCTAAAAAAAGTGTAGTAGGCCATTTTGCAGGCTCTCTGGGGTTGAAGGTTAATAGATACGTTCTGAGGGATGCTGGATGTATACCTTCTTTCAGTGCTAACTCTCCTCCTTGTGTGCTTTCCCCTTCAGTTGTTTGACCGGGAGCTGTGTATCAAACAGCTGCGATATTCGGGGATGATGGAGACCATTCAGATCAGGAAAGCTGGGTACCCAATTCGCTACACCTTTGAGGAGTTCTTTGAGAGATACAGGGTTCTCTTGCCATGGTCTCTTCGACGACAGGTGTGTAAGCAAAAACATGGTTTAAGGCTAATTTAACTCTTCCTTATGAGGCTTTAGTCTTTTCCGTGGTAGAAAGTTCTTTCATTATTGCTGGCACAGTTGAGAGAGCTGTCATCACAGGAGCTGCCATCATGGGAACTTGTCACCACAGTAATTACAGCTAAATACTTACATGCTTACTTGGGCCTTAGCTGAAAATGCACAGCTGTTTTTAGGTCCAGCTGTCCTTGGC
This sequence comes from Oxyruncus cristatus, assembly GCA_013399855.1. NCBI lineage: Eukaryota > Metazoa > Chordata > Aves > Passeriformes > Cotingidae > Oxyruncus > Oxyruncus cristatus. Next base: position 133,766 of record VXAY01004183.1, read on the forward strand.
CTGCTCCATACAGACATCCCAGGCAAGATGTGCCTTCAGATGTTTCTTTTCTGTAATCACAGAAAAGAACTTCTCAGGTCTCTCACATCTTCCTCACACTTGAACTCTGGAATGTTTGGCCATGCAGTTGTGTTCCTCCTTTTCCTGACCATTTGAGCTGAACAACTTTCATTCATTATACCGTCAGCCCAGAGGTCAGCAAGACCTCATCTGTTTCTGTTCTTCGCCCTTTGAAATGCAGGGCAGTAGATCCTTCCATAGCACAGCTGCTGTGTTTCACAGCCAAGCCCTAACATCATCATGCTTTTGCAGCTGAAGAATGATGCTCGACAGAGCTGCATCAGCATCTCCGAGGCAGTGCTGGGCAAGGATGAAAGCTGGCAAGTTGGAAGGACCAAGATTTTCCTTAAAGTAAGTAAAAAAGACAGTTTATTTTCTCTTCTCCTGAAAGACTGGATGCTTCACGGTACAGCTTGTGCAACATGCTTCACAGTACATCTGCTTGTGCAACAGTGGTGACCTAGGAGGACTCGGTTGTCTTATAAACTCTTTTGAATCTGAAGATGGATCTTTGTTCCTGAAGGGCAAATAATTCAGTGGAGACAGTTTGGTGTAGGAGAGGCTGATCCTGTTCCTGTGCGCCAGCGTTGCAGTTGAAACAGTACAGTCCAATGTACTGGAGCATAAAAAAGAATGGGATACCAGTACACTGTTGCAGGAAACCACCTTGCCTGTAGCATTCCCCCAGGTAAAACAGTCTTACTGCTTGTTTATGGCTCTAGACAGACCAGGTGTGCTCAGGTGATGTGTGCTCGTCCTACAGAAGTCCCATAAATGCATTTTAATCACATTATGCTACATCATGCTGATTTTGGGCCTCTTTCAGACTATGTGCCCAGTTTTCAGAGGTTGTAGGTGTGTCTGCTCACCTGGCATATCCACACTTTCTTTTAACAGGATCATCATGACACTGTATTGGAGCTGCAACGCCAAAACATACTCACAGATAAGGTTCTTCTTATCCAGAAGGTGATGAGAGGATTGAAGGACAGGTCAGTGATCTCGTAAGAGGGAAGTCACTTTGGTTTCAAGCAGTTATCTCTGTGGTGCAGCTTAACACGCTCTGTGCAGTATTTCTAAGTATGAAATGTACCAATCTACACCTTCCACCAGCCCTAAATTTCATGCTCATCATGTAAGAGTGCACAGTGTATCTGCAGATTTTGCACAAGGATTTCTTTTGGCTCAGTTTTTTAATTTTCACAATGCTTTTCAAAATGCAGGGCTGTGGCACATGCAGCTTGTATGAAGAGGAAGGGTTGGAAGGAAGATTTGTTCTTAATATTTCTAGTAAAAAGTAGATATCTGGAAAGCAGGAAATCTCCATACAATCTGTGTCCTTCTCAGAGCTACAAGAATTCTCTTATTTAGGATGCTTCTTCGATAAAAAACCTAGAAAAGAATCAGATAGAAACTAACTAGTCCTTCTCTTTGCCAAAGATGCATAATTCTTGCATTTTGTCTGGTTTTATTTTGAAATATCTTCAGAAGGGCAATTTAGTCACTGTCAAGTAAATGTTTGTCCTCATTGAATGCCTCACGTCATGATTTGTTCTTATTGATCTTGTATTCCTCAAACCAAAATCATGACATAGGACTGAATCCTGGTTTAGTTTAGTAATATTCTTGACAGTAGAGAAGCAAGAATGAAAAACATGACACAAATGCCCCAAAACTTCCCCCTTCTCTTTCTTCAGACTCTGACTGCTATCTAACAGAGTATAACCTCTCCCTAAAAGCCTCAACTTGGTTTTATTTTTAAAGCATCAGAGCTATCTGCCAGCCTTGGTGTGACAGTTTGTGCCATGGGAAGTTGGTCTTGCTCAGATGGGCTCCTTGTCCTGGCAGCAGGACACTGGGGAGCAAGTGGCTATTGGGTGGAGGAGTTAACTTATCCAAACTTGATGTAAGGGGTTTTCAGTTCTTACAGAGCTCTCTGACCATAGCAATGAATTTGGTCTACAGTTGCTGGGAGTATTTTTGCAGGAAACAAGGCTGAAATCAGACTGGAGACATCCCAGGAAAAAAGTTTAAAAATGCCACCTTATTCTTTACTACTGTCATAAGAAGCAGCAGAGATAACCTATTGTTTGTCACCTCACACGTCTGTCTGCTTAGGAAGCAGTTCCTGAAACAGAGAAAGTCTGCTGTAGCCATTCAGTCAGCCTGGAGAGGCTACTGCTGCCGGAAGGACTTCAGAATGGTAAGATGAAGGTGTATATACATGTATATATATGTACATGTGCGTGTGTGTGTGCGCGCACACGCGTGTGTTTATCTACGATGCCCTGCCAGAGTGAGTACAGGATTAGGAATGAAGATATTCACAACTGAAGGGGAGGAGAGGCAAGATGGCAGGGTGTAAGGAAGGGTGTAAAGTCCAAGGGGGCCTCTAGGACCTCTCAGGTCTTGCTGAATTCTGCTTTCTGGTGAAATAGGAACCCTCCTCCACTGCAACTTTTGTGCTTGCTTCCATTCACTTGGCTTCATTTCTGCTCTGTTCCCTCCCTTGTCATAATCCCAGGCTGTCTCTGACACTCTCTGGAGCCATTCCCTGAACAGATCCCCAAATAACTCTCTATATCTAGTTTTAGTCATGTTACTGGCAGGAAATAAAGCATAGAAGGTACTGTTACATTAGCTGCTTCAAGTGTCTTTATGCAGTTCCTGAGTTTTGTTGTGTTCTACCCATCCCAGCTCACTCGCAGTCTCCCTGGTTTTGAAGTGACTCCCTGTTTCTCCCGTCCCTCAGGCCATGCTGGGTTTCGGGCGCCTGCAGGCCCTGTACCGCAGCCGGCAGCTGGCTCAGCACTACGGGGCCACCCGGGCACGCATCGTCCGGCTCCAAGCCCGGTGCCGGGGTTACCTGGTGCGCCAGAAGGTCGCGGAGCAGAAGAAAGCTGTGTGTGTCATACAGGCGTATGCAAGGGGCATGTTTGCTCGCCAAACCTACCGGAGGAGGAAAGGGGAGGTATGCTCACAGATACCTTGGGGACACGTCGTTTCTGTGAAATTCCAATGTCGTGAGCAACAAGCGTTGTGTCACGGCGTTAGCGCTAGCTGTGGATATTCATTTTGGGATATTTTATTTTGAGCTCTGGTCAAACACAAAAGCAGAGTGTTAGGCGGACTGATCTTGTTTACATTTGCTTTATGTGGTCATTATCATGGGTCAAAACTTCACTGGCACAGCTGAAGTGGTTTTGACAGAAAATAGGAGAAAAGATGTTTGCGTGTATCTCTCCTACAAGGGGAGATCCATTTCTACAGCAAGGCCTGCTAATGGCACTCAGGGATCCATGAAGGGAATCCTAATGCAGTGTGTCTTTTTATGTGCTACCAGCCCTTGATGGTCCACAGCACGTGGGAGGCCTCTCCATGATTTCCTTTCTGTACTAATGCTATATAAACAGGACAAAGCCAGTTTGCAGATTTCTGCCTGTTCCCTAAAATGCCCAATCTAGAACAGAGTCCTTGGTGGGAAAAACTGCTGGTGTGGACAGCTTGTTAATGGCTGAAGGGACCTGGCTCAGCAGTTGTACAAATGGTCACAGAATGTTGTCCACAGAACAAGCTGGAAGCCAGGAATATCCACTTGGAAGAGGAGAAACATCTCATCGGAGTCCTTGGACCAGTGAAAGCAAGTGAAGAAGCTGTAAGATTACAAAAGGTAGGTATGTTGGTGGAAGAAGACTGAGTGCTATGTTCCTTGGCTGACAAGAAAGCTTGCCCTTGCCTTGCCCAGGCCCGCAGACTTGTTCAAACATCTGAGCGGTGCTATATTTTAAGAAAAAGAAAATGTAGTTTTACACCTATTTGTAATAATGCTTTGAAAATGGGACAAGCCAAACACATACACATTGCTGACTGCAGCACGAGCTGGTACGTTAGCCAAATACGCCCAATGCTATTACAACCCCCTGACACAAAACCTTTTTAAATTTTAAATACTGTGGGGTTTTCTGCTGTTATAAATTCTGTGGTTTCCCTGTATTGTCTCATGTTGAATAATTGCACATCATTATCAACAGGCCAACAGTCCATAAGGACAGTTGTAAGAGCAGGGCTCTGCTGCTGATGTGCCAGGTCTTTGTGACTGCTTGACACAAGCAACATTTGATTTCCCATTCCACTATTGCACTGGCAGGGCTGGACCTCACTGTCACACACCTTTGTAATAGTGTTTCATCTTCCCATTCCTTCATTCTAACAGAATGATGTTCAAGTCATGCCTAACCTATTTCTATGTTTATTTCTGTACCTGGCAACTCAGGAGAGAGAGGAGGTCGAAGGAAGACAAAGGAGGAACACACCTACAAATCATGATGTTATCAGTGACCAAGAAATGGTGGACAAAATTTTTGGGTTTTTACCTTCTATGATTGGAGGCCAAGAAGGACAGGCTCCTCTGGGTTTTGAGGTACAGAGCTGCAGACTGGTAGTGGGTCACGCTTATCCCTTGTGTAAGTCCACTGACTGCTGGAATTGCCTCAGTGGTCAGTTCTCTTTAATGAACTTCCGTGCAGTGAAAGAATCACCCAAATTAGTCATCCAGACAGTCACTGTGACATTTGCTTTCAGAGGTCAGTTCCCAACAGTTTTTGGTCACATGCATTTTGAGAACTGTACAGCTTCTAACTGCAGATTTGTTTCTTTGGCACAGCCTGTTACACCCTGTATTTTAATCCGTAAGTTGCCCAGAGTGGTTACATTTGATTTAAGACTTTTTAAAAGCCTTTTAGTTCATTATATCCTCTAATTAGCATCCAGAGAAAGAGTCACACACTCTTCTCTAAGAGAAATACTTTTAATTTTGGGAGAAAAATAAGGTATTTTGGCAAAAGGAGTAAAATACAACAAAGAAAAAACATTTCACTAAAACACTCGGTACAAAAACCCATTCCACAGAATCAATATACTAGCTGTAGTAAAACACAATTCATTGGTTTTAAGTTACCCACAAGAGAAGGAAAAGAGGAAAAGAAGAAAACAGATTAAAAGAGTAAAGAAAAAGAGACGAAAGAGAGAAGTAGAGAGGGGGAAATGGTCACATGGTCAGGCAGCAGGAGAAGAGAGAGAAAAAAGGAAAAATAGTAACCAACTAGATCTGATGGTTCGCATGGTTCAGGTTGCAGGAGAGGAGGGAAAAGAAGGAGAGAGGCTCACATGTATTTATAGAGTTCAGTTTTCCCTGCCTGGCAGGATATCCGGTCAGTGCCTTCCAGGCCAGAGTGAGTTGTGCTGAAGCCAGTCACAGGCTGCAGGGTTGGGGTGTGGGAAGGCTTCCAGGCAGCTCTGCCTTGACTGACAGCCCAGCTACAGGCCTTCAGCTCTGCCATGTGCTCTGTGCGGGCTAGAACTTCGGGTTTGCCATGTGCCCTCAGCACAGGCCTTACACACACACCTTACCACGTTCCTGCAGGTCTAGGCCCAGCCCTTCCCCACATGCACACACACACACACTCAGTGAGTTGGTTCTGACCCATATCAATAATTCAGTGAGATTTGGATCCAGGATCTCACACAGACAATCAGTGGCATTCTCTGCATTTGGTACCAAACTCTGTTGATGATTTTCTGCCTGAAAGTGGAAGTTCATAAACCAAGTTATCCCACGCTCTTAAAAGCAAAACTTGATATGTACTAGTCCTGAGAGCTGTAGAGGATGGAATTGCACGGGGAGAGGTGGGCAAAATAGAATGGTCTGGGCTAGTGCAGGATATGAACAATGAGGTAACACCTGGATTTTCCATCAGCTATATTGTTGCTGAGGACCAAGACAGGAAGGCCATATGAAGTGGATGTATCTCAGAAGGACAAGCTCTGAATCCAAATGATCTGTTGGCAGTAGCTGTAAATGGTTTTGAGGTTAGCTGGAAAGGAGGACCTATGACCAAGGAAAAAAACCCCAAACCAAACATAAGAATATCAGAGTTCAGGGAAAGAAAATATGCTTCTTCCTCATGTTCTGCACAGGACTTGGAAACAAAGCCTAACAAGCTGGAGGAAGTGGACCTGGACCTGGTTCCCATGAGTGTGGAGCTCCAAGAGGAAGCAGATGGCTTGGAAGAGTACACCTTCCCCAAGTTCGCAGCTACTTATTTCCAGGGGTCTTCTACACATACCCATATTCGGAGACAGCTACGGCACCCACTACTCTACCATGATGACAGGGACAATGTCCTGGTATCTTGCTCCTTCTTGTTGTTGATCCTGCTCTGTCCACAGCCCTGGCTTTACAGCTCCCCTCATCCTTGCGTCCCCTGCCTCTGGCACAGCTCTGGGAGCCAGAGACCCTAGAACCAAGCAGATAGTCTTAAGCACCTGTATGAAAAATAACAGTTCTCATCGGCATTTTTTGGCACTTTGCAGGCAGGCACTTCCCACAAACACTTGCCCAACACAGAATCTCTGGTTACCTTCAAACTACTCAGAGGTTTGTTTTGACTTCTCCAGAAGTTACCCTTTGGGGGCAAAAATGGACCAGAGAGAAAAAGCACCAGAGCTCACTCATTTCTCTGCCCTTGTTAGGGTTGCTGGTCTGTGAGTTAGGACAGAAAGGCGTGGGCCAGGCCTCCTGTTGAACCAGAGGGGGATTAGGGAGGGTGTTTTCCTTGATGCTAAGCAGTCTTGCAGAACTGAGGATCCCATGTGTCAAGAACTTCACTGTTACTAGGCTTTCTAGTTCTGGGCATGAGGGCTCCTGAAGAGTCCACTCCACTGCTCAGGTGGGTGAATGCAGGGTGCAGTTCAGCCAAGGTTTCTCCACCTAACTCCAGCCACAGCACACCTGCAAGGTGCCAGTAAAGAGAATGGTGAAGGCTCAGCAACCACAGAGCAAATCTGATATTCTCACCAGAGCTGTACCCTCTTCCTTTGGCATTAAAGTGTTGTGAGTGTTGCTCTCATGTTGTTTGACATGAAACTAAACTCCTGGTGTAAGTAGCAGGAGGAGATAGGAATTTTAACAATTTGATCTGGATAAAGGAAGGAAATGCTCTTATCTAAACAGGCAGAAATGGCAGGAGGCACTGGTTCTCTTAGAGGTGTCTGATTTTGCTTTCTGCTACTACAGGCTTCTCTAGTTGTGTGGGTGATCATCCTGAGGTTCATGGGGGACCTGCCAGAGCCAGCAGTGTTTGCCAAGAATGCCACCAAGAGCAGCTCCGTGATGACGCAGATATATGACACACTTGGCAGGAAAAACCAGGTCCAGCTGAGGAACGACAGCCCGAATATGGTGAGAGTTTGTGTTTTCATTTGCTTTCCTTAGTTTCTGTGCTGTTCTACGTAGAGTGAGAAAAGCAAAGGAACCCTTTCATGCTAATGTACTTGAAATGCTAAGAGTACAAATGGGCTCCAGTTAGTCCTGGCAGGACACTGCAGCTCCTTCTGGCAGGACAGGACAAAACAAAACCATCTTCACTTGAGCATCCTTCTGTCCTTAATGAATCATTCTTGCTGTGCATTGAACCAATTTCCTATAGTGGTAATGTGTGTTGCAGAGAGAAGGCAGAAGGGATAACAAAATTTTGAAGGGGATCTCATCCCTGAAGCTGAAACGGTCATCCAAGCTGACAGGGAAGGTAAGAGGTGGAAAGAAATTGCTTCCCTTTTTTCTTGCCTGGAACCCTATCTTCACCTTCTGACAGACGTTATGGTAACAGCAACATCCCAGTTATTCTGAGAAGCCAGTGCAGCCCTGTGTGGGATACTTGGTGCAGTATTCTTTTGAAATGATCCCCACGTGCAATGCTGTCTTCCATTTTCTGGCAGAGAAACAGGGAACAATTTATTATTGAGAATTGTTGGCATTACACAACAATTTGCCCAAAGCCCTGAGCAGACTGAGAACTACCATGTGCTTAGGGCTGTACAGGACAGTACAAGAAAGTTCTCCAAGCCAGGGATAGCACTGTAACAGTGCATTTAGGGATTTATCTGGAGACAGGAGGGGGGAATATGGCCTGGCTCTAACTGCTCCTGCACTGAGCAGAAAGCAGTTTAGCCAGAAAGATAGAAAATGAGTGTTTCTCATTTCTGAGAGAGCTGCCTGCTAAGAGGGGAAGTTTCTAGAACACTCTGGGGTTTTACTTGGTTTCCTTCAGGTGACAGAGCAGCTGCGAAGTGGAGAAGAGGCCTTCCAAGAGGACAGCTCGATCTCTGAGAGACCTATGTCCAACCTAGAAAAAGTGCACTTCATTATTGGCAATGCAATTCTGCGTCCTGCCATCAGGTAGGAAGTTTGTACCTTCTTCCTAGAACCAGATGTCCATTTGTAGTGGTTTTCATAGGACAGTGAAACTTCTAGCAGCTTCGAACTGAAATTACCCCTACGGCTCCTACTAAAAACCCAGCCACCTGAACCCATGACACCATTACATCAAGGAAATCCAGCACTCCCTTTCCACAGTCCTGGAGAATGACTCCTTTATTGTCTTTTCTAGTATTTTCATGTATCAGTTTAGGCCAGCTGCCTTCATGTATGGCTTTCTGAATATCCCACAGGTATGGAATGGGGCAGAGCTCAGGGCTGTAACCCAATAACGTCTGGTGGAACACAGCCCAAGGATGAGGGAGAAGAGCCACTCGGGAGAGTAAGAAATATGGAGTTAATGTACACTAGGTACATGAGAGGTTTCCCAATAGCCTGTTGCCGAGTCCTCAAGCAATGTCCCCAAATCAGAGACAGCCGAAGGTCTGGATTGCTGAGTGTATCAGCCACTAAGAAGAAATCCTGACCACAAACAGTGTGAGGCTGGACCTTAGGCCAAGCATGGTGTGACAATAAGACAGAAGCTGGTTGGTCCTGGCCTGACCCCATGAATCCTCTTCTCTATTTTAGCTTAAGTAGCACTTTTCTGTAACAAAGCCCCCAGGCACAGGCCCTGCCTTGCCCTCCGTCATAGGCTGCTTTCCTCTCTACACAGTCCCTTTGTTTCAGTCAAGACACTCCCTGAAGCAGATTCTCAGCGGGCAAAAATTGCCTTCAATCCATGTATCAAAACAGCCACGGGCCACCTATCCCCTCGGTTTGTGTTTCATCATATGTTCTATCAGGGAACCAAAAACATATCCAACTTATGTCCTCCTACATGAGATTTGCCAAATGTGTGTCGCAAGAGTCTAGAAAAATTAAGACAATTTTTAAAAGAGGTTTTGTCCGCATACAGATTTTTGAATCTGTTTCCCATATGTCCTTGCTGCAGGCAATTACCATTTTCAAAAGCTCACTCTGAAGTGCTCTTTCCTCCATGCCTGTCTAAGGATTCACTCCAAGTTTGTATATATATATATATATACACATATATATATGTATATATATAAATATAAATACAAAAATATATATAAATATAAAAACATATAAATATATACATATAAAATTAAGCAGGGTGTGCCCCCATCCTTATCCCCAGATCCACCTATGAGCAGACAGACAAAAGCCAAGATACAAGCCACATGCTGTAGAGAGCTTGGAGCATGGTGGGACAGCAATGCCATTTCCCAGCTGGATGACCCAGCAGTTGTTAGCCCTGCACAGTACCCCCGCTTGTCACAGGAGGTACCCCAGCATGGGAATTATTGCACTTAAACTGCCTGAGGAAGAAGGGGTGGCAAAGAGCCCTCAGCATACCTGGAGCCTTTTCCATGACCAAGTCGTTTCCTGTGGAGCATCACAGGTGGCATCCCAGCTAACGCAGTTAAATCCAGCTCAGATCGACTTCATCATGCTGCAATTGCAGGATGCTTGCAGGGGAAACGTAGCCAAAGACAGTTGAAAGACAGCGAATCATATCTGTTGCTCTCGCGTATTTCATTACAGAGATGAGATTTATTGCCAGATTTGCAAACAACTCACTGAAAACAGCAACAGGAGCAGCTACGCTCGCGGCTGGATCCTTCTGTCCCTTTGCCTTGGCTGCTTTCCTCCCTCAGACACCTTTGTGAAGGTACACTGCTAACCTTTCCAACAGCAGCTCATCTGCCTGAGCTCAGCTGGGCTCTTGTGTATTTTGATGTTTTTGATGCTGACAGCCACAAAAATGTGTGGCTGCCACAGCAGCTGGTGCTGTGGTTTCAGCAGAAGCTCTCTCATCTCATACCCTTATCTGAGAATTTAAATAAATTATTGCTTCGTTCACGTTCAATTTTTTTTTATTACATGCCATACAGGTTGGATTGTTTTTCATCACAGCTCTCATTTTAGATCTCTAATCTGCAAAGAATCTGGGAAATTTTAGCCTCTCTAATTCTACCTTTCCAACATTTAAAAGTTGTCTCCAGTTTAGTGATATATATATAATATATTCAGGAGGTCAGTATAAAATCACCCCTCATATTTTACCAACTCTTACCCTACACATCCAAGACCTAAAAAATCCAATAGAGATTTGGCCGTTTCTTAAATCATGCATTTCCAAGCTTAAATGGATGATAAATCCACTTGACCACAGGATGAAAACCCAACCTGTGGCTCCAATTTAGAATCAGCCTTCCTTCTAGGTTTCAAAGGCAAACAGGATCTATGGATGGGCCTGAAACTTCAGCCTTGCTGTACTGTCACCCCAGTTCAAATGATTAATATAATCATAAATGCTGCTAAATGGACACTACTTGTAACAAACCAAACACATCATATTTTGATACCAGTCTTCATCCAAGGACTCTGAACTGTGCAGAATTCATAAAAGACATGACCTCTAGAAATTCCTAATCATTAAAATAGCCAGGTGAATGACCCATGCTTGCACTAAATACTGATATGCAAATATCAGTCTGTGTCCCCCAAGAGCCATACAGTCTCCAAAAGCTCAGTTTATCCAATTCTTCCCTTCCAAAGTCCAATCTTAATCATGGACTTCAGCTGTTGATATTGCCAGAGAACTTGGTAAAACTGAAAGTATCCGTTCTAACCTGCAATTAACTCTCTTCCCAGTGCTGTTCATACAGACTTCAGGCTCTTCAGTTGAACAGTTGGTTGCTCTAATCATAGAATAAAGTCTCCCCTGTCTAATACTTGTCACAGAGTTAAAACAACTGAATAGACTGACACAAGTCTTCCCCTCTGGACTGAAAGCTTGGAAGAATGAGTGAAAAGGAAGTGTCTCAAACCTCCTTTTTGAAAACACTAATTTCAACCCTAACCTTTAATACTGTCTGATGAACTGAAAGCTAATGGATCACTCTAATCTAGTGTATCAGCTACAAAAGGCTTGTCATATTTTAAGAGGATCAGTGTTTCCTAACTATCTCCTGTGCTCTGTGCACGTAGTACCTGTTGAATTTCATCCACCACGGGCCTGCGGGCTACGCTCCTTATTGTGCCGAGCGCCTGAGACGCACCTACATCAACGGGGCGCGGACCGAGCCGCCGAGCTGGCTGGAGCTGCAGGTACCACCTCCCTCTTTGCTTCATTATGTCCATCCGGGACATTTTACACTGCTCTGCGTCTACTGACTTGTACTAACAGATCTTCCTAAATCCAGTCATGGAAATCAATTGCACAACGGGATTGAAGACCAGCTGCCTTGGCCTGGGCAGTTTCTTGGACACACCTCTTCTGGCTGTTCAGTTAGCCTAAATTCAGTAGAGGATGTAAGTTAAAAGCTGCAATACATGATTTGAAAGGGAGATATTTCCATGCACTCAGGAGCCACAGGCCAGAAACCACCTCCTGAGGGAAGCTCTTACCATCACTTTTGGAAAAAAACTGAGCAGGGCTTATGCTTTTAAAATGGAGAGGAGTTTAATAGGGCTATATTGTCCTCCTCTTGCTTTAAATGTCATCCTAGTGATTATAAGTCACACCCCCCCCCCTTCAAGTAAAAGCCTCAGTTCGATTCCTTCCTAAATCTCAGTGACCCCATTGCCTAACACACATCTTCCTGGGCAAACTACTTGATTCAGGCCATCCCTCCACTGATATGTGCAAGGCTGTTCCCAGAAGTCATCAGGACAACTATGGCTCATGAAAAGTCTATCAGTCCACACTGTTGTGAGACAATGACCTCTCCTGAGGAGAGAACTCGAGTCCAGTGCTGCTCCAGGGATGTAATTTATATTTCAGACTCACCATGCATTGAAGAAACTGTGTGGGTTTTGGAGATTCACTTTTAGATTGTTGAGTGCGTAGTACAATGTGTGGAGCTCAAATCTAAAAGCCGCCTTCATTTGTCAGAGAAGAGTGAGGTTTGCCCATAATTTTTTTCTCTCGTTTAATTCTGACTTACAGGCAACAAAGCAGAAGAAACCCATTATGTTTAATGTCACCCTCATGAACGGCCAAAGCATCACTGTCCCTGCAGACTCTGCTTCCACTGCCAAAGAGATCTGTCAGTTCATAGCAGATAAAATCAAATTGAAGGATGCCTTTGGTTTTTCACTCTACATTGCTGTGTTTGATAAGGTAAAGTGTAGAAAAATAGAATGAAAGCTCCCTTCTCTTTCTGTGGAGTTGCTGCTGCCCACCCAAACCTCGCTGAGGACTCCCTCTGACTTCTGCAGCACACTCAGCCGAGTCCTGAACTCAGACCAAATCAGTTCTGAATCCCAGCTGGATCTCAGGACCTGATAATCCTATCCTGCCTTTCTGCCGGCTCGCCACTTCGCAATTCCTGCTGCAGCACTGTCAGATTTCCTTCGCCAGGTCACATAACTGACTAATAAAAATACATCCACTTACCACATACAACTTGCACGTCCATCTGCTTATCTTTTCAGAGGTTTTCCCGCCGTCACGAGACCAGGAGCCTCGTGCTTGCTGTCCTTCCCTCAGCCCCCGAGCAGGCATGCCAGTAACGCAGTGTCTGTCCCTCTGTGTAGGTGTGGTCCCTGGGCGGGGGCCGGGATCACGTCCTGGATGCCATCTCCCAGTGCGAGCAGCTCGTCAGGGAGCGGGGCACTCACGAGCGCCACGCGCCCTGGCGCCTCTACTTCCGCAAGGAAATCTTCACCCCTTGGCACAACTCCTTGGAGGATCCTGTCAGCACTGACCTCATTTACCACCAAGTCATTCGCGGCATCCGGTTCGGAGAGTACCGCTGTGAGAAGGTGAGTCTCCTGATTCGTGTCCGAAGGAGACAAAACTGTATTAACACTTCCCACATTAAAAAGCCTGAAGATGAACTAAGTTGGCAGTGGATGTGGACAATCCTTCCCTTCTTAGTGAACAATTCCTGTCCAGGTGATTGGGCAAGATGTCACACTGGCAGCTCTAATTGGTATTTTTTCTTTCCCTGCAACTTTCAGTTCATGTGGCAGCAGGAGGCACATCCAAAGGGGAAAATTTGGTTTTTTTAAAATATCTTTGCTAATAATTTCTCTGATGCTGTGATTGTGTGACTTTCATCCCTCCTTATATTGGATGACTGTTAAAAGTTTTCTAGACAAAAATGGAGAAAACCCCATTCCTAAACTGGCTTCAAGGTTGAATGAGGCTATCTGGCCTTTGTGACATCTTTCTAGGCCTCTTTTCACGGATTAATTGTTTCAGGAGGAGGATTTGGTGGAAATAGGTGCAAAATATTGTTATATCCAATTTGGAGATTCCATCAACAATGAACTTGTGCAGAAGGTGCTCCATGACTGTATCCCAGTGAAACAGCTGAAGTCCAAGCCCCTGGAAAAGTGGGTGAGCCTTATAACCTATGCACATGCTAAGGTAAGAGGTTTGTCTGGCAGTGCTGGGTAACCACTCTTGAACACCAGCTTCTGCTTCTTTTACCATTTCCATTTATGAATAGTATGTAGGGGGAAGAAGGAAAACCAGCTCAGTTCATATATCCCGAATAGTTTGTTAGGGCTGGGGGAGCAGAGAACCTTTCCACTCACTATTCCATTTAAGACTCAGCAGGGTGGCAGAATGAAAAAGTACATTTGAATCTCTGAATGGATTAGCTTTTAAGGCAGCCAAGTCAGGATGAATGTGGGATGGAATATTGATTTTGATCTAGAAATGGATTACCTGAATTATTTCCATAGCACCCAAAGTGTGTTAGACTCTCAACAGGTAAGGCAGTGTGGACTGGGGGGAAATTTGGAATCCACATGCCTATGGGCAATCTTAGCTGCCTGTGGCGTGGGCCTCTGGACACTGTTCCTGATTTACTTACATCGGGTACCCGTGGCACCAGTGACAGCAGAGGGTTGTTGGGAATCTCTGGGATCAGGCTTGCTCTTTATTGTCTGCAGATCATGCAAACCAGACTTTACTGAGAAAAACCTCGTGTGTGTTTTTATCCTGCAGGCCCCATACACACAGGACCATCTCTCCTCTCAGACTGTGAAGGAGCAGCTTGTGGATTTTGCTCGCTTTCACTGGCCTTTGCTTTTTTCCCGATTCTTTGAAGTCACTAAGTTTTCAGGTAATACCTGGAGCCTGGAAGTAGAGGACAGATATAAGATCGATAGAAGAAGACTTGTATAGCATTGATAAGGATTTTTTTCGGTATTTTCAGGGCCCAGCTTGCCTAAGAACCACTTCATCGTTGCTATAAATTGGAAAGGTATCTGCTTCTTGGATGAGTCAGAAAAGCGGCTCCTTGAGCTGACCTTCCCAGAGATAACTGGCATCCACACGAACAGGTGAGGGCCCCAGACAGACAGTATCTGAAGAAGGCATCTTTTCCATACTCAAAAAGCATGTACTTTCTCTGCCATCTCCTTAGGTGATCTGATCTGTGCCTGGAAGATGGCTTACCTAGGTCTGGGAAACAGAAAGGGAAAACTTCTGAGCAGCCTCTAAAGGAAATACTGAAATGGTTAGATCCTTCCAGCTGATGGACGGTGATCCTCCTCAGTCAGAAAGGTGTAAGGAAGCACAGACAAGCATAAAGACAAGAAGGGCCCAAATAACTGACATTGTTAAGCCATTTTCTGCCATGCATGCTGGGAGTTCATATACTTCTCAGGTGTCACGGACCTGAACAGGATAATGAGAGAAAGAGGATAACCCACTGGCTAGCTCAGGGCACACATCCTTGTGTCAGGTCATTCAGAGAAAAGGGTCTTACATACATTAAAAACACGCCTGTGAGGACTGTCAGAGATTCAATTAGCTGCATGGTTACTCCAAAAGAAGGATGTTTGTTTGTCTATAATGAAGCACTTTTGTACAAAACATGGTGGAGTCCAGAGTAAAGCTGAACCACTTCAGTCCTTCACACCTACCAGTTCATGGGAGGGCAAATTAAGAGCTACCAATACTCACTGTAAGGGAGTTATCTGCAAGGAGGTGTAGGTCTCTTGGCTGTGTTTGCAGACAGTTCTGTAAGCTTTTCAGATCCTCTGGTAACAAATTGTTCATTAATACATAGGGCAGTGAAGTCATTTGGACAGAGCTGCACTCTCATCACACTTCGTGCCGAGGAGTTTGTCCTGACATCTGTCAACAGTGTTGTCATTGCTGAACTGGTGGTGACATTCCTGGAAGGACTGAAGAAAAAATCACGATTTGCTGTGGCAGTGCATGAGAAAAAATCCCAGGGTAAGTCTTACAACTGTTCTGCAAGGTGGGGAAGAAATCTGGATTGTTGAAGGTGCTCACAGAGGACAGGAAGAACTTCAGCAAGAGTCCCTTTGCTCCAGGTGGGATGCCTCAGCACAGCAATGCAGAGCATAAGGAAATGGGATTCAGTACCTTTGCATACAAATCACCTTTTCTTCCTCCTTCTACCTCTTTACATATTTTACTTAGATAGTACAGTGTCCAAAAACTCAGCTTGGTTATAATAGGAAGTTGGGTCTGGGCTTCCTGGAAATATTTTCCAGAAGAATTTCACAGAGGCAGTAAACTGGAATTTTCTGTGGAATATAGTTGGCTTGAACAGACATGAGGGGTTTAAAATGTAAACATTAACTTCAGCTACTTGCAGCTATTGAGTTTTTTTCCATGCTTTGCTGCCACTCTAGACACAAAATCAGCATCCATGTGAATCAAATGGAGTTTTACGATTGCCCTCAGTGGATCAAAATCAGGCCGTCAGAGGAAACTAAAGTGATATCTCTGAAGTGTTACTGTATAATTAGCTGTATTTACACAAATCACTTTCTATTGCTAACTGAATTTAGGCCTTCAAAATACAGTTGCCTTGTCTTTCATGTTGCAATCCCTTTGCATTTTCTTGGACTGTCAAGCTGGAACAGTACTCCCTTATTCTATCTTCCAGAAGACCCTGGCATCCTGTCCTTCAAGAAGGGAGACTTGTTAATCTTCACCGAAGACAAAAGGCTGGATGAAGATTCTGGCTGGATCCATGCCCAGAATGAAAGGACAGGCAAAACAGGGAATGTATTTTTGGAAGACATCTACATCATTCCTTCTCTCACAAAACCCTCTAGTCAAGTGCTGGTAAGAAAAGCTAAGCACTCTCTGTGAAGAGACTAGAAGATAAATGATAATAACAATGTTAAATATGATTAAATTTATAACGGGAAGATAATTGTTCCTCCAAAGTCAGACAAGTTCCATACCTCCCATTGAAACAAAGCATTTCGTTCTATCCTGTCTGAAAACAAACCTAAACCTAGCCCAGACTCTAAGGACAAGGCTGCAGTTGCACAGAAGCAACAACTTTTAAAAAAACACCCAGTCTGTTCACCATGGGAGATTTCAGTGCCTGGAACTGGTAGCAATTAGTGGATATGGGTGTGCAGCTGAATTTCCCTGCATTCACACTGGGTTGAGCGGTGATCACATTATGCCTCAAGGGAAGCTCTGAGTGCAGCAAGCTACTTTGAAGGAATACAATCTTTGAGGGAGTCAAGGTTTCCCACTGATCCCTCCGCTAACAATTTTGTCTTCAGTTTTGGGAGATTCAGTATATTGGATACTGGGCTAACAGGTAAAAAGCAGAAGAACTGGGGGCAAAATACACATAACAGGTGCATCGTAAAATGTGTTGTGCTTCGGAAGGTCACATACATTTTGATGTCTACTACTGTTGAGTTTATGGAAATTGCTCTTAAGTCAACTGTTCCCAGGTCTTTCTTGAGTCTCTGAAGATGCTGCTTTGGGGACAGAAGGTTTTGGGTGGCACAGAGCACTACCTGTGCACATATGCTAACACCTGACAACCTGTGCAGAGACCTGTCCCCATGTGACCTCTCTGTGTGGCTGTGTCATTACAGAGTTTGCTGATGATGTCTCCAGACCAGAGGAGGACAGCTTCACAGAACTCCTTCATGGAGGAACCTGATGAAGAGGATGTCAAAGTGAAGCCTTACACCCTGGAGGAGTTCTCCTATGAACACTTTAGGTGAAGCTCTCAGTGTAGTGTACGCTCTAGGAAAGTTCTTACTGATCAGTGATCCTTAAAGCCTAGGGTGTAATGGCATCTCCCATTTCTGACTGGCTTTCTTCTCTTTGTTCCCTGTAATTGTGACTTTGGATGTGCAGAAATTCTGGCACATGGTCTGTTGTACCTTAAGTCTGCAGAAATGAAAAGGGGAGGGTAGAACTCCAGCTGGAGTCGCTTCTTCCCAGCAGGCTCTATTCTTAGTTCTCACCCCTTCTTCATCAAGGGTACACAACATTTCAGGCCTCAGAGAGAAGGGGAAAATTAGTTTTCTAAAACCTTTCTTCTTTTTGCAAACCTTCTCCCTTCTGGATATACAGGAAACTACTCTGCTCTTGTTCACCTACAGAATCAAAGGAGACGTGAGATCAATGTTTTGGGAAAGAACATGTCTAGAGATATGACTATGTGATAATGACCTGTTATGTTCACAGCAATACTGATCCAGTAATTGTGTATTGCCTGCACTTGTCTTCATTCAGGACTCCTGAGAAGGAATCCATCAGCAAAGCTGTTCTCCAGAAATCCCGTGGCCGCAGTCAACTGTGGGCACACTCTAAGGAGCCCCTGAAACAGCCGTTGCTGAAGAGAACGTGCACAGACCCTGATCTTCGGGATTTGGCCTGTCAGGCCTTCACTGATATCCTTTCTCCCCTCTCTTTGGGACCTCAGAACACTCAGGGGAAGGAAAAGCTAGCTGCCTCCACTAAACTCGCCTCTGTTGATATACCTCAGCTGCATTGCAGGGGATACATTCACATAAAGGTGGGATGTATCAAATCTGTGTCCCTTGTCTACAGAGGAAAGGTTCTTACTCCCTCCCAGTGCTCCACAGCTCCTGATGGCTCACTTAAGTGGGAATGTGGCTTTAGGAGAGAGTGAGACTTGCTGCATATGCCCAGAGCAAGCAGCTAACACAGTACAAATCACAGCCAAGCAGTGACTGCTGCACAGGGGAAGGGGGTAGGGGACAGGCAGGGAGCATGTTCCAGACCTTCTTCCCAGAACGTGCCACTTAGACAATCAAGAGTCCCCAACGTATTAGGATCCAGATAAAACTTCCCATTTGCCTTCCAAAATTGGCCTGCTTTTCTCCTTGACAGCACATTCACCCATCATGAAGTTCATGGGAGACTATCCCTCCAAACAGGCACACTCCTCAGTGGAAGTCACTGACCAGATATTTGTGGCAGCTATCCAGGAGGAGGTTCTGCGGGATGAGATTTACTGTCAGATTATGAAGCAACTGACTGAGAACAGAAACAGGTACAAACAGCCTGCTCCTGGCAGATCCAGACCTCAAGTGTGGGTGGGGATCAGGAACAGAGGGGAAGGATGGCTGGAGTGACACTTTCTCTTTTGCCAGTCAGTGCTGTGGGGCTCACCTTTGTGGAGCACACAGGAGCAGTGACAGACCACAGAGCACCATTAGCCATCTCCCCTGAGCTGCTGATTTGCTCCCATCAGCGTTCCATACTCATGTCCATGCTGCACAGTGTGAGGCAGGCAAGGTGTTACTCAGGCTCTCTTGCTCCCAAGGCAGTCTGTGCAGAAAATACAGCACTGCATAGTCCTTGCATCCTGTCAGTGACTGCCCTGCTAACCCTCCATTAAAGTTTCCCAATGGCAGCATTTCCCTTCACAAGCACACTAGATTTTTACCATCAGTGAATAAATACTTTGTTATATTAATTAAGTTACACAACTGCCTCGCAGAACAGATTGGTTTCACTGATCTCTGCCCACATAAAAGTCTCTGAAACAGGCTGGTGTTTTCTTCCCCACTCACAAAAGGAGAATTTGACCTACTTCCAGGGGAAATCAATTGCCAAAATAAGCTTAAAATCATACTGATTTTTAACAAAATGGTTTGTCTGTTTCTGGCTGCATTGTGTCACTGCAAAAGTTATAGAAGGAGCTTCCATTTATTTATTTTCTTTCTTACTGTTCCACAAGTATTACACCTAGTGGAACCTTTACCATGTTTGTAATCATTGACTTATCCTTGCAGGCAGTAAATCTTACAGGCTATTTAATGCATAGCCTGTAACCATGGTGCCAGAGCCATGCCTGATGTGCTCCACCAATTTAGTCACTGCTTAGAGCAGGACCACTGATGTGGAAAAAACAATGCTTGAAAGGTGGCTATTTCCATATACTTTCATTAGAATAGCCAGAGCAACAAATTTTTTATCCTTCCCAGGCTGCTGTGCTGTGGACCATGTCCCGTTCTCGCATAGACACAAACACCACTGATCTATGGAGTATAAAAGAGATTAAAATAGCATGTCTTCATCTGCAAAATGAGAACAGTAAATGGGAATAGAAAAGCAAGGATCTCTTTATTCAGCAAAGTCTGGTGCCCTTTCAGAGCCAGACATGCTGACTTTCCCAAACAAAACCACTTCACACCACTGAGCATTTCAGAGTAATCCTGGGACACAACTGAAGTGTGTTCTGCTCCCCGCTTTGAAGGCAGAACTACTGACCACCTCCAGGCTGCAGAGCCTTTCTTACTGGGGAGGGCAAGGTGCCAGAAGAACTTCAACGGGCAGATTTCACAGGTGCAGAGGCTGGAAGAAATGAGTTTCTGCCTGAAAATGATGGCAACTTGATGTGGGGTGTTTAAGAACTCTGACTACCACACTACACAGTGCCATCTAACGTGTTCATTTTTCAAAACAGGAGCACATGTGACGGGAAGTCAGTGCATGTGAAGTGCTCATGCCCTGAGCAAAACTCACCAGTGCAGAGGACAGGTGACTACAAACCACTGAGAAACCACAGTCCAAAAACATGTGAGCTTGAGCAGCAAATGGACAGTGGCTTTCCCAGAGGATGGCACCAGGGTCACTGCTGCCCAGATGTCTGTTAACCTGCAGCTTATATTTATTCATGCGACTTGCAACTGTCATGAGTATTCCTCATGCAGAACTTGGCATTGTCTTCACATGCAGGCTCTGCTTGTTGCACAGCAAACGACTGCCAGAGCCTGTGTGAAGGCTCTGTTGATTTGCAGCTCTTTGCTGAATGGCACCATGATGGGAGCGTGTTTCTCTTCCCTGTGGCTGGTGTGTGATCGATCAGAGAACTACGTGTGGCTGCAGCAGAACTGTTTGCTCTGTGTTCACAGATACAGCGTGACCAGGGGCTGGCAGCTCCTCTGGCTCTGCACTGGCCTCTTCCCACCCAGTAAGTCACTGCTCAAACATGCCCAGAAATTCATAGAGACACGTCAGAAAGAAACACTGGCCCCAGGGTGCCGCCGGAGGATTCAGACAGTAATGAGGTAAATGATCTGGCAGATAACCAGCTCAAAGTGTTCAAAAATCAACAGTCAGGCTCCAAAACCCACAAGGGCTAAAATAATGTGACTCCTACTTTCCTTTCCCTCTTTACATCCTCTTTTTTATAAGTGATAATTATTTTATCTTTATGGGCTTTGAACCACTAAAAGTCATCTGTGTCACAGTTTCACTTCTTATTTTCACAGAGTTAGCAGCATTTTAAAAAGTTCATCATCACACTTGACTCCCAGAGCTGGGTATTTCCAACCTGGGTATTTCAAAAAGGGCATGCCGCTTGAAACGATGTCATTGATGATGTCCTGACCTTACTTTTCTTTGGTGAGGCAGCATGTCCTTGTTTCTCTTTCATGTGCCTGAGGATTAGTGTGGAGTTTGATGACTCTCAGCAGCGAAAAGCTGCACACGTGCAGCTAAAAATACAACAATACTACATTTTACTCACAGTGGAGGGGCACCACTAAAGTCATTGCTATCTGCAGAGTGCTACTATGGCTCTGTTGGTTTTCTGATGGTGAAATAAGGCAGGTCCATGCTGGGAGAAGATCAATACAATCAGTTCTTCTGTTTGAAGAAACCCAAATGAGCAAAGCCCCAACACTTACCTGGCTCAGAGCAAGGCACTTTTCCATCCACTTGGCATTACCTGAGCCTGGTGAGGGTTGAAGCAACATGGCCCCCAAACCACAGTGCTTCCCGAGCTTCTGAACGACTTTGTGTTCTAATGGACTTGGCACAACCAGAGAGAGTAGAAGGGCTACCAGGATTTCAGGAAGGATCAACTGAACTGTGGGAGGAAGGTTTCCCTAGATTCCTCCAGGCACTGGAATTACCCAGCTTACCACTCTGAGAACAGAGTTTGGCATCAAGGTTGACTCCAGCCTTCTCCCTTTTGATGATGCTGTGATTTACCACCTGTCTGCCACAGACCTCATCAGTAAAGAAGCTGCCCAGTGATTTCTTCTTGCAGCTCCTCCATCCTCCCCTCTCTCAGGCTGAGCCCCATGTTTGGTCTGTGAGCCCTGTGGGTCAAGCTCTAGGGGAATGCTAACACAGTGGATAACCCCCTTGCAGTGCATGGATTTTGGCACTGCTGAGGAAATGACACCACACATTGAACTCGCCTTTGAAGTCCCTGAAAAATGCATGGCAAGGAATGCTATTCATTGTTTATTTCTATGGAGAAGACTTGAAAATTCCTGCCTCCCTATATCATGTGCTATTCATGCTCTAAGCCCTGTTCAGCTTTACAGAGCTGCTTTTGAGAGGGCAAACAGGGAGGGGAAAGCAGAATGTTTGGGAGGAGAATTCTATTTGCTAAACTACCCCAGATCTGGAGCCTGGGGGATGGGAAGAGGAACAAAGACAAATCTTGTCTTCTAAGAGCAGTTCTTTTCATAAGATTAAACCTGCACCTGTTTAGAACAGCACAGAACAGCACAGAATAGCACAGCATAGAACAGCATAGAACAGAACAGACTATTTCAGCTGGAAAGAACCTGCAACAATCATCTAGTCAAACTTCTCCCTATACGTAACCTGCTCTCTTTGAAAAGGGGAGGGCAGTCAGCTCAAAGGACTGACCTATGATACATTCAGGGGAAGCCAACTGAGCCTTTGGGTACATACCTTTTCCTCCATAAATAGCTTTACAGCTTCATCCCCAGAATCGTGACCACTGATCTCGGCTTGGCAATGAATTCCTAGCTCAGGCTGCAAGGAGAGGTGGCCCTGTGCCTCTCCAGCCAAGCTGCTGCACTTCCTTGAGCTCCTTGTGATGCCAGTTCAGGAACAGGTGACTAACGAGGTCCATACTCCATACAGTGCTTGCACAGTACAAAGCACGTGCTGTTCAGCTTGGCTACAGTCAGGTTTTCCTTCTCCAAATGAAACCGCTACTTTATGGAATGGAAAAAAAATTTAGTTTTCAACTCCACACAACTGAAGCTGGATCCAGACTAACCTCTTCCTTAGAGACTGACCCAGTGTGCAAGGAGTTTGGCCTATAAGTTATGGTGTACTTGAAGCCCAAAAAGGCGCAATAAAACTGTTAAAGACAGAGTTTATGGTCTTTAAACAGCAAAGGTATTTATTGCAATGTTGGGGAACCCCCAGCTCACGCTGGACAAAGAGCTCCAATGTCTTTGGCACAAATCAAGGAATATATACAGTTTCTGTGAAAGGTTGCAACACTTTACATGCATATTCATACCACTGCAACATCACATTATAATATTCATAGCAGGCGGAGTCAGGGCAGAGTCTTCCTTTTGGGGAGATCCTTGGTGGGAGATCCGGTTACTTCGGCCTCAGTAGGGGTCGTTTTCTCTCCTCATCCTCGGTGAACTTTTCAATTTTTCTTATTTTTGCTGACTCCATGGTGAATCTTCGTAGGACCTTTTGACTCATGCCCCCCTATCTTCTGTATTTCTATCTTATCCTTATTTATGTAGGCGTTTTAGCTGTCCTTATTAGAACAGAACAGAACACTCTGTCATTTTATCCTTGGTGCAAGGCACCATCCCTCACTTAGCCGATCCTATAAACTTTACATTCCTCAAAGCAGGGTACCAGGATTTTTAACTCCTTTGGCTCTCGCTCCGTTTCATGCTAAATCTCTGAACAGCCTGCTCTGTGCCACCAAGGGTAGGCACATACCAGCCCCAGGAGGTAATGTGCTAGATTTGTCCTCACTGTAACTGTGTCAAGTTTTGGCATGACTGAGACTTCAGGGCCAGTTCCTTTGCTTTAAAAGGCAGCTCTGCTCTGAGGTACAATTTCAAAGAACTGGGTTTGTACAGCTTAGCAGCTTCTGAGTCAATGATTGCACTCCAGCTCTTACATAAACCCTAACACTTCCAGGAGCCCTCCAAACTTTTTTGGTACTTGCCTTCTGTGCTTTAAGTAATTTTGAATCTGAACACACCTTTTCCTGATGCAAGAATTAAACAAAATGTATTTCTCCTTGTAGCCATTATCTTCACACTTCAGTAAGGAAAAATGCTGCTGAATCTGTAGAAGGGGCAATGGTACTGGCTAGGAAGGTGCCTTGTTCATGCAATCTCCTTGCAGAGTGGAACACACTTTTAATATATTTGCTAATAAGACCCTCAGTTTCTTGCTGTTAATGTACTGTATTTCACTGGGGTGAAGGTCCATTGGAGCCCACCCCACCATATGGCACCAGCATTTTGAGTGGAGTCTGTTGTTCAGCTGGAATACTGTTGTTCAGCTTCTTTAACGATTAAACATCCAGCACTGATCTCTCTTATGATGGTGGTGGCATTTTCCAGGAGCGGCTGCAGGAAGTGGGCACCTCATCCTGTGGAGGTTGAGGCCATCTTACAGAACAACACTAAGATCTCCCACAAGATTTGTTTCCCCAATGAAACACAACAGGTGAGCACTTACTTGTTTTCCCAGCCTTGTCCATTTTTCCAGCCATGACGTGTTCACCCAGGAGCATGTTTGAAGACAGTCAGTGCTCTTAGTTCTTCCTCTCTAACAAGAGTCTTATTATCTCATAGACATTTGATGTGGGAACAAACACCAAAATCCGGACTCTGTGTCAGAACATTGCTTCTAAATTGCAGCTGAGCTCCTGGGAAGGTTTCAGCCTCTTTGTGAAGATTGCAGACAAGGTAACTCTTCTCAACTGTGGCCAGACTCTCCCTCCTCTCTTACTTATTTACTAGACTAGCTAAACAAGCAGATGAAGCCAAGGACCAGAGCAGGTCATTACTGCTTCTGTCTTACTGAGGGGATACAACCTAGACTCAAACTTCTAGCACCAGACAATTATTTTAAATCTCTTGAAGGGGCTGGATGGAGATGCGAGTTTCTATCAGTCTGCCAATACTTAGGTGGTACTAAAAGCAGAGAAGACATGGGCCTTCTAGCAGCTGCTGGGATTATAGCGAGTTGGATGTTGCCTAGTGCTGGATTCAGCCCTTTTCCACTCAGGCTTTTCCCAGGAGATGTGCTGCACGTATACAGTGCCCACTGGGATTAAGGAGAGCAAGGGCAACCAGCACCAGCTGATTGCTCTCTAGTTTGTCAGGAGCTTGCCTTTCTTGAACTGAAGCTTGGTCTGGCTGCCTTGCTGAGAGATCCCTTCTCTCTGGAACTGTGATCAAGGCAAAAGTAGCACTGAGCCCAAGCACAGGGAGTTTCTGATCTGCTGCCTTCCTGAAAAGAGGAACCCAGTATGTGACAATATTTTACAAAGAGGAGATGGCTGAGAATAAGGTAGGCATCCACAGCTTGATTTCAATAAGCAGCTTCGAAAGCGAAAAGCAACAGAGGAGGCAATAAAAA
Organism: Oxyruncus cristatus; assembly: GCA_013399855.1. Lineage (NCBI taxonomy): Eukaryota > Metazoa > Chordata > Aves > Passeriformes > Cotingidae > Oxyruncus > Oxyruncus cristatus. Next base: position 158,743 of record VXAY01004183.1, read on the forward strand.
TTTCCATATGAAATGTAAATAAATTGAACCTTCCTTCTCCTATTTCTCTACTTCTTTCCCCTTGCCTCTGTCTTTCCTGCTGCAATTCTGCCCTCTTACTGTAGACAGGGAAAGAAAATTCAGCCTGATACTTGGGTATGCTGGCACTGGTAGTTTTTTATATGATGTGCTAATCCCTCCTTTCTCTCCCTCATTGCTTGGCCTCTGCAGGTGATCAGTCAGAACGAAGCAGACTACTTCTTTGACTCACTAAGGCAGGTGACAGACTGGAACAGGAGGAACAAACCAGGGAAAGATGGTAAGGAGAATGCCAGCATGACAAGAAGCTGTATGACATGCTGCGTTGTACTGGGAAAGAGCAGATTTATCCAGCAGGATTCACTCCATCTTGGGAAGTGTTTAGCAGAGTCTTTTAATATAATTTTTGTTTGTACACACACTTACTGCCTGCACCAGCAGCAAGTGACCCAGTGCAGCCAAGCACAGGCTATCAGAAACACCAGAGCATCTCTGTGTGGGGATCTCTCCAGTAACTTTTAATTGGTAACAAAGATTTTTTGACCAAAAATCTTTTGGTGTATCCAAAACACACTGCTGGATACACACAAGTTATATAGGTTGATCCTCAAGTATTAAGCATCAGCCAACAAACATAAATAGGTTCTTCACAGTCTCACTTACATTCCTTGGGTTGCCAGAAAATTTTTAACCAGATTATTACCTGGTGATACTCAAGCACAAGTTATGTTGTCAGGGAAACACCCGTTAGAATAAAACAGTGTAATACTAATAACAGCAATTCCTTGCACTTAGCCCCCCCCCATGTATACCATACATTTTGAAATCTACATCAAACTCCACTCAAAATTTTGTATCAATTTATCCTGCTTATTTCAGGACAGCTGAGGTTCAACGTCCTGAAGCTCTGCCAGTGTATCTCAGACTTCCTAACTTCTCTCCCCACAGCTGATGCAGCTGCTAGGAGCTCCAAAAATCACAGCATAAAGATGCGGGTCCACTAAATCACAATTTGTTTGTGTAAAGCACAACCATCATGGAACGTCCTTGCATCAGTGTACCAGAATTCAGGTGTGCTGCACACCAGCAGGCAGCTGTCACGAGCACCAAGAAAGAACAAACACTCCATCGCTGGCACTCTCACTTCTCCTTCATCTCTGGAGAGCCCACATCTCAGATCAGTGCGTGATCAGTGTCCAGGAACTGACAACTAATCGCTTTCTTGGTCATCTAAAATGGCTTTTTGTAGTTTTTGGGTAGCAATTTTGTTTCTTACTATTAAAACCAGAATTACTTTTCTGAAGAAACTCACAAGCCATTTAAAAACTGCAGAACTATCAGTGACACAGAGAACACTAACAAGATCTGGTTTCCTTAGGGACTCCTCTGTCTGTGGCATATGAGGTGTACTTCATGAGAAAGCTGTGGCTGAATGTCACTCCTGGGAAGGACCTGAAAGCTGATACCATTTTCCATTACCACCAGGTAATCAGCTCCCTAAAGCACAGATATAGTGTGATCCCAGAAACACTCCTGAGAAAGTATTAGTCTCCCTCCCCAAGGCCTGCATTATAGAGCCTCCAGAGGAATTCCTCCGGAAGGCACAGCTCAGCCTCAGGAGCAGATTTATTTCTCACAGAGTTCACACCTTAGCTATGTTACGAGCACAGCTCCCTAACCAAATTGTTCCATGGAGATGCTTGTCTTGCTCCATAAATTGTACAGAGAATGACAGAAAGCTTTGAGTTGGAAAGGACCTTTAAAGATCATCCCAAATTTTCTTGGGATGTCCTTCGACTGAGTTTGGCAATACTCACATCCTGACCTTACAGATTTAGAATGTTTAAGTCAGTGTTTGCTTCAGCCCATTCTACCTGAATTTAGAGCTGGTCTCTTCCAGGAGCTGCCAAAGTACCTGAGAGGTTACCACAAATGTTCCAAGGATGAAGCTGTCCAGCTGGCAGGGCTGATTTATAAAGTGCGTTTCAATAATGACCGCACGCAGCTGGCAACCATCCCGAAAATCCTGAAGGAGCTGGTGCCAGACAATCTGCTCCGAGCAGTCTCACTAGATGAATGGAAGAAGGTAAGAACATCAGCTTCCATTAGTCATTCTACTTACAGAGAGCTTTAGGAGAGAAGATAGACATCGAGCCACTCTACATTTTTGAGCTGACAGTCTTTGAAAGCACTATGGAGGGGTGTTATTGGATGTTGCTAGATTTGCCAGCAGGATAGTGAGACTGTTTGCCTCTTACAATCCTCATTTTGCATCCTCTCTACCAAAGCTCTGAAAGATATCTGCAGGCCTGGATGACTGATTTGAGATGTGCATCTTTCTTGAAGGTAGTGATCTAGTTCCAGTGCCCAGAGTAAGAGTTAGAGATAGGGAAATCAGTGATGGGACTGGGAATTTGAGGATATTGGACAAACCCAGAAAATTCAGGTGTGTAATAAGTATTTCGTACTTTGGCACCAAATAAAATTCCTTGCACCATGTGCATGCTACTTACAGCAAAAGGCTCTTTTATCCAAGAAAAGGCAAGAAAGTTTCAGCATGGATAAAAGATCTCACTTAGTCTGCTGAGGAAGACACAGGACACTGTTTCAAATGACGCTACATGTTTCAGCAGAAGATGTGATACATGTCTGTGGGTGATGAACGCTGCCTTTCTTTTGTTTCATCCTACATTGCCCCTGTGACCTGAAATTCATTCCCTGGGGCTGCTGGGCTTCCTTCACCCAACACATGAATGAGAAACACTGGGGATTCTGGCTCCACCTTGCCCCATGGCATGGCAGGATGCTTACATTTTCACAGTCTTCTCTTGCTGTGGGAAAAAACATTATCTTGGGGATGACCCGGTGCTGTCTCAGTGCTAATGCTGGGTACTGGGAATCTGCCTGTCTCCCAACTGAACAGGCCTTGTATCCGCTTTTCCTAAACAGAGCATTATTGCAGCATATAGTAAACATGAGGGAAAAACTGTGGATGAGGCCAAGATTGCCTTCTTGAAAATGATACACCGGTGGCCAACATTTGGATCAGCCTTTTTTGAGGTGAAGGTAGGTTTGAAGGCCTGTTGAGTGGATTTGGGAGTAGATCAGTACTGGGGGATACAGACTGACTATAATTCCATATCTGCGTAAGTGAAAATACGTTAGAAAGCTGAGTTCCTGTAATCTATTGAGGAAAACTCAGTTCCTTTGAAGTGGGGAGATGGGTTCCTTATCCATTCTGAACTATATCTATTGTTTACTGGCTGTGTTGTTGTTCCAGTTGTAATACCTATATTACAACTGTGTAGTAGCAGTAGGGGGTTAGTTACGTGGATACTTAATTGTCCTGTCATCACTCTCCACAACAAAATGCTGCCAAATCTTTTCTCTCTGGGGACTCTTCCCTTAGAACAGAACTGTATTAATCCTTTCATTCTGGAGAGGATACCTCCCAAGAATCATTTCCCACTTGCTACCTTTAATTTCTCCTTGCTAGGCTCTTAACTTCCCTTAACTGGTTTGCAACCAACCATTAAGCCTGTTATCAGTGTAGTAAATAATGGACCTGATTCTGCTTTCGTGCAGCAGTTGCTCAAGTCATCGATACGTGGCCAAAAGGTTTCAGTGTTCATTTGGGAAAGAGAACAAGTAGCACTGGACGCTGTTAAAGGTCACTATGCACCTCATACAGGTAGTTTCTTCATTTTCTGCTTATCCTTCTGTGTTACTTGTTTACAGCAAGCCTCGGAGCCAAATTTCCCAGAGATTGTGCTGATTGCAATCAACAAGCAAGGAGTCTCACTGATACATCAGAAGACAAAGGTAACAATTGGTTCTCAGGAGTCTGTGGAAGGAAGGATTAAACTGACTGCGCTAATTTAGGGACAGCAACAGGACCTTGTCCAGGAATGATAAGAGAGGATGGAGGCCCCTCTATTCATTTTTTGTGTGAAACAGAAGAAAATTTTACTGCCTTATATTAGTTCTTTACAGCTTCTACACTGCAAAAGAAACAGTGTAGAGCATCTCTGCAAAGAGACCTGGGAATCACAATGCACTGGGGCAAGGTGGTAAGATCAGTCAGATGGATGGGCAGTGCACCTGCTTCAGGAAAAGTGTTCTGCAGGAAGCTCAGGTGTCTAAAAGCTCGGGCTAAATGACAGTGTTTAGCTACTGTCTAACCCCAACACTGGTCTTACCAAGTTCCCAGGAAAAGGGAATATCGCTATTTGCTTTCAATAACGAAACAACTATCGAGTTTTAGATTATTGTAAATATAATGGCAGTGTGCTAAGGCAAAGATCAATATATAATGAAAGGAAGTCTCACTAGTGTGATTAAGATTCACCTGCTTGGTGAAAATGCAATTTACACTAGTTTAGATGCAAGAACTACCTTGATCCACTGCATTTATAAACGAAGTGGGAAAGAAAAAGAATGCTCTGGCTCTACCGGATTTCTTATGTAACATCCTGTTTTCATTTGAGAAATGTTCTATAGTTCAGTTTGTTTCCCCTTACAGGATATTTTAACAGTCTACCCATTCAATAAAATCTCCAACTGGAGCAGTGGGAGCACATACTTTCACATGACAATAGGGAACCTGGTACGAGGAAACCGGCTCTTATGTGAGACATCTCTGGTAAGAAGAGTTTCCTCCACTTAGACACAACAACCTCCTGATTTTTCCTTTACATCCAGAATTGCTACAGAACAAGGCAGCCAAAACAGATAACTACCACTGCAGATACAAAAAGCATTCACTGCTGTGTCAATAAAATTGCCATTTAAAACTGGTTCCATGCTATATCATGCCATCTGATGCAAAGATGTAAGACACAGGACACGGGGAAAATAGTAATTTCCCAAATTCTTCCCATACATCAAAATTCTATCCACCTGAGACATTAAGACTGCAAAACTACGTAAGAGGCTTTTTGTCTTGCATGCCTGCCTCCATATATGCAGGAAAGCCAGCCTTGTAAGACTTTATACTTTCCAATGAGTGGTACCAACTTTTTAACAATTGGTTTCAGAGTGTCCAGAGGCTCAGAGAAGAATCACTGTATTAATATTTAATGGTAGGTTTGTAAAGGTAACAAAACCACTCGTAGGCTAACAAAAGACACAAAAGACTGGATTCTTAAATACAAGGATCTTAGAGTACAAGTCAAGCTATAGAGTGAATACCTAGAAGACAGCAGAGCTATGCTCTGTAAAGTTTTGGAAATCTATGAAGAGCAGAGGGAGATATAGGTAAGTTATTACTAAAACAGTGATAGCTATTGAAAGAGATGTTCTTGCAGGGAAGAACCTAAGAAGAAGATAAACCAGGGAGGAAATTCTAGTTATTTTTGCTTCTGGAGCTCTCTGAGAGATTTAAGACTTTTTTCTTTCCTGACAGGGTTACAAAATGGATGACCTGTTAACATCCTATGTACGCCTGCTCATGAATGCTGTAAACAAGCAAAAGAACCTCCCAGCCTGAGAGTGGGGATAGAACCCATGACCTGTATTTGTGCCAAACTACCTGTAATTTCATCTCCCATAAGAAATGCCATTTAAAAAATATTCATCTTGGTGATCAGTCTTCTGATCACACACTGAATGAACTGAGTTGCTGAAATATTACTTATAAGAGAAGCTCAAGTGAGCATGTGCTTTCAAATATCTGTAACCCTTGTCTTAGATGCAGTATGAGAATTCCATTCAGATTTTGGATTAGATGGACTTTAATGTTATATGGGAGTGGGGCAACCCTATGAGGGCCTCTTATGATAGCCTGAATCTCCTCCATTCAAAGAGAGACATACATTACCAGTTGTCTTCCTTTTGGAAAGAATGACACTTACTGTATATGCTCTTATCAAATGCATAAACTCCATGCATCTTTGGAAACAAAAGTAATTTTTTTTCTCCTATGGGAAATTCTAAGAGTGGAGAAATGCCCTTCAGTAGTAGATAGCTGGACACTTTGAAAGGTAAGATGCTGGTTTTCATCCTTTGATGCCTAGTTTATGTGCTGCACATTACAGTAGCCTAGGAGAGCCAGTTACAGAATGTAATTGTACTTCCTGCATGCTGCTAAATTAGCAGGCTGTCCCCTGACTTACCACTGCCTTGGTTAAATTAAATAGTCTTCTTTCTTCTACCTTTTATAATGCTCTTGGAAACTAACACACTTTTACTATGCAGTTTCTAGTAAGCCTAAATTTTGAATGAGTATGGATTTTGGGTCCATTACTTTTAGTTGCTCCTATTTCAAGTTATAGATGTACTATTCAGTGCAAATGAGAATTGAAGAACTCAGTCTAACAGACATCTGTTGAAAAGAGACTTTTCTATTCTACAAAAATGTTCTCAACTTAGGGTTATACAGATATTCCTTCATGAGATAAGAGCAGCTTTAATTTCTCCGGATTCTGTTTCCTGTTTAGCAGACAGTTTGAGTGGTAAAATTTGATTCAGCTCTTACGTTCATCACTCAGACCTTTGCAGACACAGCTTTGGCCTCAGAGCAACCAGAGTATGATGAGTGTGTAAAGCAGATATGGACTGTGGTGGGAGCAAGCTTGGATGATCCGTCTCAGAGAAAAAGTACTTCTCTCTTGCTCACAGTGAAACACGGACATGTCTTAAAGCATTTACACCAAGTTCCTTGAGACACAATCTGGCAGTGCTGGAAAAGCAGCTCTGCCTGATCTCTAAACTTTGCCAATGGATGCACAATGGTTCCCTTGTTCTCTCAGATATGTGTGTAATTCAAACACCCATGGGATTTTTGTTCATGGGTGGCAGGGAAGAGCCCCACTCTGTGCATCTAAATGAGTGCCACACCTGCCAGAATCCTTTTGCAAGCAATTAGACACTCCTGCTGTAATGTCCATTGCTGGCAATGGAAACACTGGAGATTCATTACCTGGAGTGGTTTTCATCTAACTGGCTATAAGTGAGAAGTGTTCAATAATTCATCTGTACAGAAAGAAATTCTGCAGCCAAACTGTACTGTTCTTGGTTTTTAAATAAAGATTGCAGAAAATCAACCACAATGTCTTTTTCTTAACAAGAAACTTGAGTATTTGCTCTAGATCCATGTAACTTAAATCTATGAAATATCTACTACAGCCTCTAAGTGATCACAGCATCCCATCTGTGTACAAACACATCTTGTACAATACAACCACTAAAAGGATAATACCCCTTTCTGCACATCCTCATCAACTAATGTATCACCAGAGAAGCAACACAGATCGAAAACATGAATTCACCATAACAGTATCTCAGGTTTGGGCAATCCCTAGGGTTCCTCAGAGTGGGTAATGCTCTCTGGTTCATCACTGCAAATGTAGTATATTTTTTTAACTGTACATTATACAAATTTTTTTACTTTTTTTTTTGTGTAAAGATTTAAAATGTATTACAGTTAACTTTATTATAGGAACATACAAAGATACGATATTACAGCATTTCAATCCACAATCACACGTTCTGGTTAGACAGCACAAGCCATGTGTGATAAAATGAGAGATCTACAGGATGCAGAACCTACACTGCTCATCGAGGCCTGAACCAAGGCAGGTAGCTGCTATTTCTTTTCTCAGTCTATAACACCCTCAGCACTTAACACTGCTTTACAGACTAGTACAACCACATTTATTATGTTTGCCTGCAATCTGTTCCTTCACCATTCAACCACTTCTGAAAAAAGTGTCAGTCATATCATCTAATACACACCACATGACATCAGGAACCCTCTGTACCAAAGGCTGACCAATATTTGCCTACATTGCACAGACTGCTGTAAAAATAAACACCAAGATGCAAACCCTGGAGAGCAGATTAGTTGCCATAAAGACAAGTGTTTAGCATATCCTTTGAATACAAACAAGCTTCACATACTGTGCTTTCTAAAAGCAAGACCATTTTCAAGTGTGCTCAGTTAATGTTAGTGATTTTAATTATGTAGAAAGAAGGATGCAAGTGAAAAATGCATAGAATGAGATAACAGCTTTCAGTAAGTGTAGGCTTCTGAGCCAAGTTCAACCTTGGTATAAATCTGTACTCTCCAGTGGTGTGATACTGAGGATGAATTTGGCTAGCAGGCCGATTTACAACAATGGAAAAAAGCATGCAGCTTATTTCTGACTTACACCTTGACTTTATTAAAAAAGAAAACAAACCTGCCAGCCTATCAACACACTAAGGAGAACTCATGAGCCTCCACTCTATTCTTCTTGGTTTTTAAAAAGTAGACTCATAGAAGTGAGGAAGATGCGTTTTTTAAAACTATTTATACTATTTCTCCTACTCCTTCAATACCACTCTCCCTCAAAAAAAATATTCACTACTGTAACTCTGCGTATTGCAGGCTATGGGCAACAGAAGTATAAGAAAAATAATTGTGAAAAATTAATACTTTAGGAGATACTAAGAGAATATTATCTTCCACTAATACAGAGATCGGGGATTACAATGATTTTTTTCCGCCCTCTAATTTTGCAAAAGGTCCTGATGATAAGGACATAATCCAAATCCTAGAAAACTGAACAGCCTATCAAAGAGAATGATACAAACTCCTCTTTGAACTCTGAAGCTTACAAGGTCTGCTGAATTTCTAGCACGAGACAAGGTAAGAGCACACACTAAATCTCTACTTGCCCTACAAAAGTAATTCCATTTGCCTCCACATACACAATTTTCCATTGCTGAGCTTGAGTGGCCACTGAAAGAATATTGCCTATTGCCCACTAGTTACACGGTCCTTCCCTATTTACCAGGAATGTGCTGCTCTGTGTTCCTCCACCTCCTTCCCAGGAGGGATACACAGCTGCTCAGAGTCAACACAAGGCATAGCCTGGGACTGGGATTACAGGAACAGACCAGAACGCTTTATGCTGAGGAGATCTGCACAACCCACAGAGCTGAACCCAGAGCAGCACTTCTGGTGTTTCATGCTGTGACAAAAACGTCAGCTAAAGGTTTACAGGATGGGTGCTTACAGTGGCCACACACTACTGCACCAAAAGACACACTCTTTGAGCCCTTAGCTAAAAGTCTGTTTTAAGGCTAGGGAGAGAACAGCAAGTTGCCACGTGTTCTTCCTAAAGCAGTGACACAAGCAGCTGCTCTTACTGGAGTCTACAGAGATTGTGGCCAGGAAAGGATGGAGTTTACTGTTAAACCTAGGCCCATCCCCTCATCAGTGTTGTAGTGGATACGGTATAATACAAGGCAACAAAAAGCAAAGCAGATGAGGGAAACTGAGTTAGCAAAGACAGGGAGAAGTTCAGAGAATCCTCTGAGGTGGGATTTTGACCTGCACACAGTTAACCAGGGTTTCCCAGCACTGCTCTGGTATCAGGAGTGCAGTTCTGTGGGTAGGAGATCCAGCAAGCGTGTTAGCACAATTTTAAGGCAGGTTATTGCCCCAATCCAGTTGTTGCTCACACATACAAGACATGGGGAAACTTTAACTTTTTGCTAGCTAATTCACCTGGGGCTGCAGGGTGGTGCCTAGGCCCACCTGCTGTGTTCGTTTGACTTACTAATCCACCCACTTTTTGGAAGATTTAAATCATGCAAGGGACAGAAGTCCTCCAGTGCTCGTCAGCCTCAGAAAAGGGCAGGCACAGTCTCAACTGTTCATGAAAAGGGATTTTCAGGTTGCTCAGCTTAGTTCACTAGAAAATACGGGGGATGCCTCCAGAGGACTCCGAAGCTCACTGTGATTATACAGCGTGCAGGTGGGCTCAGGAATAGCACTGATGATGGCTCAGCACTGATGATGGCTCACCCCTGTTCAAAACCAGTAATTTTCTCAGCACCTTGGGTTGTAGTAGCAGAGATAGTAGTACCAGTGAAACTTTACTGGTGATAGGCGAAACTACAGAGCAGGACTATAAGCTTGAGATGTACACATTCATGACTGAGATCCTCTCTCTAAGTACACTCAGGTCTTCAGAAAAAAAGGCGACAGGGAAATCTTATTTGGGTAAAAATTTTAAGAGAAGTACTTTCTGGTTTTTTTCTGCATAAGACCACATTCGCTACAAACTGTAAACATCAGAAACGCCTTCATGTAATTGGGCTTTCTGAAGCATGACCAACAAGCCTATACTCAGCTTGCAAATAAAGTGAGAACAGAGAAATTTAAGTGCCTAAACCAGTACCATATTATCCATTTGATTTCCCTGTGCCAAAGAATAACCAAGGCTCCAGCCACGCTGCCTCAAGAAATACCAGCTACAGCAGTGGATAGGACATGCTTCGCGCTGACCAGCAGAAGCTCTAGTAGCCATGTAGTAGTAGAGAACTGAGAAAATTGTCAACTCTAATAGAATGTTTTGTTTCCCCATAGCCATTTCCTCCTCAAGGAGAACCCAACTATCCTGAAGAGGCTGACATGGCCTTGACAACTGAAATCTCCTCAGTACTCAACAGGGAAGCAGCAAAGCAAACTTCTGCAGCTGTCCTAGCACTGGGCCTAAGACACACAAGCCAGCAGTGCAGACACCATTAGCTGTTGGTTCCTGGGCCTTTCCAGCAAACCTACAAACCAGAAGGACTGTACAGCACCCATATATTCTCAGAAGGAAAATGGAGGAAGACCAGAACTTTTTGCATGTAGCAAAGAGCAACAAGTTTCAGAATATTTGCCTAGGTACTAAAAAACTTCACCCACAGGAGGAAGAAAAATGTTGATACTTTATCTGAAAAAGAGCAAATCAGACATTTCTTCCAGCCCTACACTAAACCAGTGTTTCCAAATTCCTTAGACTAAGAGGAATGGAGAGAGAACTACAGTTAAATTGAGGAAGGAAAGATTGTGTACAATTCCACATAGGCAAAAAGCATTATTAGCAAATTAATAACCAGCCTGTAAACTGCTCAAGCACAAACCATACTCCTCTTTCTGTCAGTGTTAATAGACAACTGCTTGAGAAAAGGGACAGTCTAGATGCAAGCAACACTACCAGAAACAGGAGAAGGGACTACTCATCTTGGGTTTCATTTCTTAGTAATTGCCTCTGTAATCAAGAGCTGCAGTGAGCAGCAGCTTTTGTAAGAGTGCAGTCAGGAGACTGAAAGACCTGTTCAAGCAGAGTTTAAATCTAGAGCTTTGGGATGGGCCTTCTTGGATGCCAGCTCTGACAACTTCTTCAGGCGTTTCTTCAGCTCCAGAGGGAATTTCTCATAGCACTTCTTGCACACAGGTTTCATGTCGAACTCCACAAATTTATTCCTTTAACACAAAAAACAGTTATTAAAATGGTATTTGCAAACTATATGCTTCACTAATTCAAATCTCCACGCATCTGCATTTACAAAACAACTCATTTCCTCATCTGGTGATATAAGAACAGAGATTGGGCTCTTACCAGGGAACTTGTGTCTTTAGCATCCCTAGTTAAAAAAGGAGCAAGAGTTTGCTATATATTTGTATGTAACAATCTAGAATAATAATTTTGTTATTGTAGAATGCAACTGTCACTTCAAAGGTCTTCTTTGTGATGAATTTGAGCTCCTTCATATACAAGGCCAGTGGAGCCAACACAGCATAGTAGGATAGGGTTTGAACCTGAGACAGGAAGAATGCAGGATTGCTTTCTTCCTGTCCCTCTTCTACATATTTGAGGTAAATAGCATAGTATTTTATTTCAAACTAATCTGTGGAATATTAAATATTGTCATTGAGGGGATCATGCAAACTTAAGGAGACATGGAGGTTGTGGTTGTTCAGGACAGGCAGTTCCTCAAAGTTCAGAGCTTTCCCTCTGTACTGCTCCTCTTACCCAACCTTCTTACAGAATAGATTAATAAACAAAAATAAATCAGAGAGGATGCTGAGTGCCAAATTATAAGCACCTGCTCCCACAGAGAAGAGGTTCCACTGCCCTTCAGAGAGCCTCTGGTTCATGGCTCCCCCAAGCTGATACCCTCCCTACCTTAGGAGCAAATGTCTCACATGGTCCAAAATATAAACACTGACTTACTTCAGTGTGAGCTTGATGTTGCAGGTGGAGCAGGAAAAGCAATTCACACACCAGGCCTTGTTAAGAGCTGATACCACTGCAAAAGCAAAAGCACAAAGTAAGAAGAATCTGCCAGATCATTTGAATTCAGATTTATATCCAAATTCAAATGGTGCCAGATGTGAAAACAAACACTGGTGCCTTGCAACTGTGGGACTGCAACAGCTGCACTAACAAATGGAACAAGGACAGGAACCCAAAACAAGGAGAGAACAAATCTTACCATCTCCCTCTATCACGTGGCTGCAGTTGTAGCAGACATCTCCAAAGAGCTGCACAGAAAAAGAAATAAGAACAGGAACTCATGTTGCTGACTACTCATGCTCCCCACACTCCGCAGCTGGTGTGAACATTAAATCCTAACAATCAAAGAATTCCCAGATGCTGCAGTGGCCCCCAAATATACCGATTTAAATCTTGTGAATAACTTCTCATACACTTGCCAAATAGCCTATGTTCCTTTGGATCTCATACCACTAAATAACTACAAAACCTTTTTTGTTCACGCCTCACACTCTACCACTGTTATGGGGTCCTAAAATCCTGTATATGTGGCAATTGGAGAAGAAAGGTTCAGTAGAGTATGATGCTTTCTGTAGACAAACATCTCCTGATGCTCAACTATAAATACCAAAATAAAACCTAGAGCTTCTATCAAAACAGTAACACCTCATCTATCTGACAGAAGAAAATACCAAACTCATAGCTGTTCCATAGAATGAGACAGAAAAAAAACAGAGTCTGATTGGCTTTTGAAACATAGTTTCCCATGTTTTAGACAACGGTTGTCTCAGGCCCACTGAAGAAAGTATCATTAAAGACGGCCACATGAATAGTTTAGAAGTACAATTACAGGGATTTTAATCACAGCTCATGGTCAGTGCTTTTTTATCAATGGCACAAATTAAAATCAGTATCCCCAAGTCATTTCTATTCTGTTCTCAACATTGCTTTTCCATCTACCAGGAAAAACTACTTTTTCAATTAAATCTCACAAATTTCTTAATATTGCATTGCCTCTACAAATTCAGATTATGCAAAATCTGCACAGCTTCGCATATTAAAATGCAAAAAAGTATTTGCCAGTCAGAGCAAGTACCTACAGCACAGATGGCAGAATTTACCTGGTTATAGTGAGTTTCACAATAAGCCAGTCCTTTTTTCTCATAGTGTCGGTGCCCCAAGAATGGCTTCTCACATTTGGCACAAACAAAATGCTGTGAAAGAAGGAGAAAAGACATTCTGTGGCAGAAAAAGTGACTTTCCCATCACCAGGGAAAAACTTACCTGGCTACAAATCACGGCCTAATACATGACACTTAATGGTTTGGGTTGGAAGGGACCTTAAGGCCCATCTCGTTTCACCTTCTGCCATGGGCAGGGACACCTCCCACTATCCCAGGTTGCTCCAAGCCCCATCCAACCTGGCCTTGGACACTTCCAGGGATGGGGCAGCCACAGCTTCTCTGGGCAACCTGTGCCAGGGCCTCACCACCAATTCTTCCTAACATCTAATCTAAATCTACATCTTTCTGTTTAAAACTGTTACCTCTTAATGCTTTAATGAAGCACAGACAGGAAAATCTTTATGGAAGCAAAAGAGAAGAGGAGATATTTAGTCTCTATAGTAATTAAGAGTTGTATAAAAGATAGGTAGAAGACCTGCTGGAAGGACTTGTGTCTATACTGACAGACTCGTGCATTATTATCTAGCTTGTTTCAGAGAAGAGGAACAGGAACACAAAACATATGAATACACTTCAAACGAGCGGCAGCATCTCTCTCAGTTCAAGCCCTATGAGGCTTAAATGACTGAAAGCATAAATCACTCAAAAACTTCAGAGCAAGTTGTGATGACTCAACTGAAAGTTACAGAAACAATGAGCTGAAAAGGCAGCAGGAATTGCACTGGCTCTGTCTGCAGTAGGAATTCCAACACATTTATGTACCTGTTAACTGCGGCTGGAAAGGATATATCTTAAGTACATCATAGCAAATATGGAAATTTATTAGCAAATAAATGCTGTTCAGTGAATCATATTCTGCAAGAATCCTTACAATGCAACTCAGGCATTTTAAAAATAAGGTTATTGCAGTTGCGAAAGCATAGCTTTCCTGATGGCCCTGCTGCACTGATTCACACACAAAAGGTGAAAAGACAGCCTGAAACATAAGCAATTTGGTTTTGACTGAACTCATACATTACAAATCACCTACATATCTACGCCTTTAAATAGCACTAGTCCTTTTCCCAACTGGCTCTTGAAAGAAGTTTCAGGTTCAGAGAGGCCTCACCTCCACATGCCACTGCTTCCCCAGAGCGTTGACCACTCGGCCCTCGATGGGCCTGCGGCAGGCTCCACAGATGGGGATCCCCATCTTGTCATGGCAGGGCAGGCAATACAGCTCTCCCTTCAGCTCCCGGGCCTCGGCAGTCAGCTCCTTCCTGAAAACACAAACATCCCCTGAAGTAGGAACACGAAGGGAAGCTCTTTAATGCCCAGGAGGAAGTTTTGGAAGACTAAACTGGAACATTAACTTAGGACACATTCAGCAACATTCATGCTACAAATGCAGAGTCATTAAGCTAGTGAAATACAGTTATTGTCAACTCATCTTTCTCAAATTGCTTTCTCAGTTTGCCAGGCAAGAACACATGTAGAACACCACGTCTTCAGCTACATACCCTTGCAGAAATACAAGGTGCACTTGGAACAAGGCAGTGCCATGCTAGGACTCGAGCTGTCTCTGAATGGGAGAGCCCAGGTACAAGAACTATCCTAGCAGTGTTCAACACTGAGTCACTTACTTGCACTGTTACCCAGCCTAGGGCTGTACTGTGCCCCAGTTATACTGCCTTTGTGGAAAAGTAATTCAGGTCAGACAGCATGGTAATGGTCTGTGCCAGAACACTGACACAGCTCTCCTTTTTTTTTTTTTTTTTTTT
>VXAY01004183.1:173763-199646 GCA_013399855.1 Oxyruncus cristatus
TTTTGTCTATCCAGGAATTCAAAACGAAACTATTTTGAATAGCCTGGTAACTGCCATCTTTGGACACTACTACGGTAATCTGCACACAGCTAAGTTCATACCCAGGAAATATTTTCATTCTAAAGTAGTGTCATTCAAGGTTAGAATATGAGAACATTGAATGGCAAAATAAAACTAAAGCTCCTGTAGGCTTTCCAATTTTATTCCAATTTCTCCTCACCCAATTTCTGTTTGTTCCAAGAACATGAAGGTAACAAAGTTCAGGCCTTGCGAAGGCCTGCACTGCTGACTGAACCGTTCGTCTCTTTTCTTTTTTGTCAGAGTTTACAGCATGAGAACATACCCACAGTGGGTGCAGTTGAAGTGATCTGGATGGTAGGAATCATTCCTAAACATCAGAGGCTGCTCATCAATTATCGAGTGGCACTTCTGACAGATGTACTTGCCCAGTCCCTTGGCTTTTTCACGGTTATGACAGGGCCTGCACAGATGCCTGGTTGAACAAAGTAAAGGAAATAAAGTATTAAAAAATGCTTTCTCTTAAAACAACATACAATTCATACTGTAGGAAGTACTTTGTTTAATACAAGTGTCTTCCAAGGTTAGACTAAACGTAATTCACTTTGGTATTATCCAGTATTTCACACCAGATGCAGAGAAGAATATGTGGATAAAGCAGTCACAGAGCTGTATTTCCTTAGAATACTCTTCAACATCCACTGATTTACATCCAGCAGGGATATCACAGAGTTATTCTTCTAGGTATCCTTTTGTAACACTTTAGACCTTTTTTGAGAGCTGGGCAAGGAAAGGTGGCAACACCCTCTCTCTATTACTAACCATGGGATCCAAGCATAACAGAGGCATTACAGCACTTGGGGGGGGAGTCGAGGACAGAGAATAAAAAGTATTAAACCAAAGTGCATTGCTTGCATGCCTTTACTATGGCTGGATTCCTTAGTCTTCAACAGTCAGGACAAACAAGACACAATGCTGGCTCTTTGACCTACAAATTCCTTTTAGTCCTAAGTTAAAGAAAATAAAGAACTACGCAATGCTGTGTGGTAAATGCAACTCTGTTCCTATCACATGTTCTAGGACACGTTACAAGTACGTCCCTGAACAGATAGATAAAGCAAGTTCCTGGTAGAATAACTCAGACAAAGGCACAAAAATAATTGTGTAAAGGTTGATGGAGCCCACCAGTTTTATCCCGATATTTAGGAGCTCTGAGGAGAAGCTGTTCAGATTACTTGCCTATTACCTAACCCTCTAGCTGCAACGCTGCGTGCTGGGAACAATTTATGACAAAACAAACATGGCAAAGAAATGACTTCTGGGGGTGGCTTTGTCCCAAAATTAACAAGCCTGCTTAATTCCTTTCACTGTGTCACCACGTCAAATGCTTGCTGAGATCTGCAGGCGTCATGTGAAAGGTGGGAGTTTAGATTTTTGCTTGTCAGTACCCCCAGGAAAGTCAAGAACTTGGTGTCTGACAGTCAGTCAGTGTCTTGTAATGAGACCCTTCACCAACAAGTTCACAAGGTTGGAGGGTACTTCGACCACCCTTTTAGGGGGCGTTCAGCACAGCCAAGACCCCTCAGCGGGCCCTGCCAAGGTGTTTTCCGCTGCCAGCAACTGCAAAGACTCACCCGAACAGTTCACAGAATAACCCTCTTTATTCAAATTGTGACACATCAATAAGGTTCGAAGGTTGTCGGTGATAGTTTCTAACTGTAAAAATGTATTTTAAAGCAATCTACTGATACATATATTAAGGAAGCATAAGCTCTGATACCAAGCAATCTACTAGCATGCTATGGGGTGAGCACAAACACAAGTTCTAGTACTAAAAGCAGCATTTAATGCACATAGAGTATAATTTTCAGCCAAGGCATCCCTCTGGGGAGGGGAGAAGATGGACTCAGTTCATCAACTAATCCCAGCAGTTTCAGTGAAGGTATTCTCCCACTTTCCCCCTATATCCAACTTACTTTTATACTATTTTCTTTATGTTTGGGTGAAGTTGGCATGGCTCTAGTCATAAATACCTTTTATTTCTGACTGGTGTACCTAATGGGAGGGGCGGATGGTCACGCCTTGGCATCTGAGGAGTGGGTTTGACATGGTAGTTGGCTTTAGGAGCAGAACATCTTGATTCTCCCTTATCAGACAGGTATTGTACAGTTTCAGTACCACAGTGTTCTCCCATTCTGCTGGGATTTGAATGGAGGGGGGCCACGGAGTCTCCACTTCGTTCCACACTCCCTTATGTTTCTCTGAGCAGATGTTTACTGTTGCACTGGGGAGCATGTCGACCTTAGTCTGCCCAGGGAGCTGCAGCTGCTTTTTACCCTAGAATTTGAATCTCCTCTAGATTTAACCCCAGCCATCATCCCACAACAGGTCGTTCTCAAAACACACCAGACAAAAGGGTAAGTTCAAATGGAAAGGGCAGATTTATGGATGCAGCAGTGTGTTCTCCCTCCAAAACTCTGCTGCGATGAATCACCCTTAGATCTGTAAAATGGGGACAAGAATACAACACAGATGTTGTTGTGAGACCTCAAACATTTGTGACCCTCAACTGGCAGGCGCCTGTCTAAGTGCTAAGTATCATTATTATTCTCTCCGAATCTGAGTCCTCCTCTCAGCAACTGTCTCCGTCCAGGGCTGGAACTACTGTTTGCCCAGACAGAGTCCAGAAAAACCAGACAGCACCCCATTATAGGGAAATATGCAGCTGTGCTCATCTCGGCATAATGGCATCGATTTTATTCAGCACTGTCAAATGCGGTAATTATACAGGGCAGGACACGGGGACCCCGAAGCAAGTGTCCTGAAAGAGACCCCTCTCATTCAGCTGAATGAGATGCCTTCAGCCATTTGCACTGATAAACCATTATCAACCCCCTCCCCACTCACAAACCCTCTGCCCTCCCACAGACCCTCCTTATTACAAGCGAAGGGGAGTGTTGGACAGGCTAAGCTGTTGCCATAGCAGCCTCCCCTCTCCCTCTACCCCTCCCCACTCCCACCATTATGGAATTATCCCATTCTGAAATGTCCCTGTTGTGTCTATTAATACCAGATTTCCCACAAACCGTGCTTCTCCCCACCCTCCTAAAATAATCAGGGTACTCCAAGGAGTCTGTGTTCACGGCTGGGCGTTCAGTAGCAGCCTTCAGTAAGCACCATGAACACTGGAATATTCATGCAGGATATTCATATCTATACCAGCAGCGGCACCCGCAGTGCCAAGACCTCAGCTGGGATGAAGACTGCTCCTCAGTGCTGGGGTCTCCTCTCCCCTGCTCTCTTGTGTGACTGAGCTGATAATGCACTATCAGAGCGAGGAGGACTCTATATACAGGAGCTCCCTCTCCACCCTCAGCGACTCTGCGACGGTGCGCTCTTTTGGAATCATCTCGTTTTCTCCGTTCTGCTTCTGTTTGGTTTGCTGTCATCAGGAGGAGCTCCTTGAGACTTTCCCCAAAAGGACCCTGTACTCCACCCACAGGACTGCACTGTAAGGAGGTAAGAGACACGATTCTGTTAGAAGGGGCTTTAAGAGCTTCCTTCTTTCAGGAGCATTTTTTAGGACTTTCCTAATGTCATTAGTTTTAGCCAGCGAGGAGCCAAGACACACATACTGAGATGCCTGAATATAATGGAAACGTCTGAATCTAAGAATAGGCAGCATTTTTTGAATTTCAAAGATTAATTTCATTGTCTTCTTTCCACCGCTCCTTCAAAACAAAAAAGTTTCCAAACTTTTGTACCTAACGTATATCCATTTTTGCCACGTATGGTATGTCCAGTGTTCTCTGACACTGCTTTGATGCTCACAAAAACCAGGTATTTCAGCTGAAGGGTGGTTATCTCAGCAGGGAGTGATTTTCAGAAGAATAACTTCAGTCAGAAGCAGACTATTTCTAACAGAAAGTACTTTGAGTGAAAGATAGGAGACACTCCCATTCGACAAGACACTAAATCCATAATCACAACAACGCACAAAGCAGTTTAACCACAAACCAGAAACCACCCTGGCTGGGGGCAAGAACAGGAATTTCTCATATCCACCACAAACCCTAACCTAGAGTTCACATTTATCAGCGGCGGGCGTTTTAACAGAGCCCCAAACTAGCCAGGTAACGAACTTACGGGGACCTAAAGATTTCTTCTGCTAGTTAATTGTTTCATTAACGACAGACGGAGCACCCGCTGTGAGTGACTGCGTTATGTCCACACCGACAGCCTCGAGGATTGTTATCTTGCTTGTTTCTGAGCAGAGGAGAAACGGGGCACGAAATATGGTCAGTGTGCACACACTTGGAATGAGCAGTGACATCCCCATTACAGCTCAGCCCCGGGAGGCCTGGGAGAATGGCTTCTTCCAGAATAGGGCTCTGTTTAGCAACACATAAATCACTAAATATTCACACGACACCAAGAGTGCAATCCATGCGGAAATTATTGGATAATGAGCCAGACTCCTAAAGGAGTTTTCTGTCTCTGAAGCCAAAGCCTCTCGCACTACGTAGCTTAACACAAATTACACATTCCAGGTAGTTTGGGGAGGTTTCTAATTTGCTCTTAGCATTTATACAGACTAGTACAGGCTTTCTAGGACTCCCAGTGCTTTTTTTGTAAGTATGACAAAATAAAAAGGAAGAAAAAAAACCTAAAAATATTCATTTTAAATTGATAGGATAAACCCAAGAAAAATAGAAGTGGAACTGCATATAACAGTAGGGGGCCTTCAATACTAGTCTATACCAGTTAATACTGTCTACAGAACACGCTGGTCAGAGAATGACTACTTTTATAAAATCATAGCAATTTGTTGAAAACATATAAATTCTAAAAGTAAGATCAACAATTAATTCTAGTGACACTGGCTTTTTTTCCTAACCTACTCAAGTGCTCCACCACAGTTTTCACCCAATAACTGGAATTGTAAAATACATAAAAGCTTTAATTAAAATTTCCTTCTAATTTAAAACATAAAATTAGAAGGAGGACCACTTTCCTTTTCTGTGATTTCTAATCAGACAGTGAAAAAGACCTTCCTTCACCTTGCTCTCAAAAGTAAATTGGGTAACAGCAGCTCTCCTATGAAGGCACTCATTTGAAAAGACTGAATTTATTTCAATTTTATCATTAGTTCTAAGCCTCTCTCTTCCTGATGCTGACACAGTGGGCTTCTTAGATAGCTCTGACATTCTCCTTTTTACTCCACCCCATAGTATTTTGCACTGAAAGCACGTCTGGATAGAAATTCATGGCAGACCCAATGCTGCCACCAGTGAGGCTAAAACTCTCAGCTTTCACGTCTTGCCTACTCCAAGTCTGGCACCGAAACTCAGATGGATCTGAATCTCCGTAAGAACTCAGCTCAAACAGTCAGTTCAATGCATCAGGCTACTGAACCCCTAATTAGCTCGCAAACAGGAAAACTCTGCTAACTGCTTCTCTTCCTGAACTGTTTCAAATCATTTCAGCAAGACAAGAGTCTGTTCCATTAGACAACCCAACCCTTGCTTTTGCCTTTTCAGCTTCTCCAAGCCAGCATTCACTGCTTGCTCAGGTCTCACAGCCACAGATAATGTTTAGCCATTAGACCACCCCATCACTCACAGGTGTGTACAAAAACATCACCTGATGGCATTTTTTTGCAGATGAAAAGCATAATTAAACAATGGATCTGACATAAAAAAAAAAAGCTTAATAGCAAGAACATGAGGTGATAGGCACTGTTGTAAATTAACAGTAAAAAGGCATGGTCTTGTGTTACTCCTTTGGTATGCAACAGAAAAACACATACCTAAACTAATTCCACCCAGGGAGGACAAGTATTTGAGTTAACATCACATACAAACTTCAAACTCTTGCGTTCAAGAATACTTTCCAGCTTTACTTTGTAAGGGACAAATGAACACTAGAAACAAAAAAAATCGCAGGCTTCTCTGCAAACCCATGAGCTTTATACAGAAAACCTGCAACAGGGCATTTTCCTTTAGTACATGACAGCAGGATTTCACATGAATTTTTATGGATAAAATGTGTACAGACTGTACAGGGCTGTACAGTCTTCCTTGCACATGCAGTTGCAAGTAATGGCAACATAATAACTTGCTATTAAGACTCAAATCTGGAAGGATATTCCAGGCAATGCATGGAGTAGAAGGGCCCTCTGTGGACATGGGAAGAAATTTCAATTTCTGAATTTCATTCAGTCCCCCTTCTGCTGATTTTGTCTCTTCAACTATGAATGGAACAGAAACAGTCCAGCACATTAATCTCCAGCTATTGCAGTTTTCTGTTCACCTGAAAGTAACAGCAGCCAAACAAAAGATTAATTACCCTGGAATTCTGCTTACATTTTCCAATTTATTTGTCTGTCATTAAACCCATTTCAGGTTCTTGATTATCCCAATATTTTTAGACATCTGAAAAATGAGCTATGTTGGGAAGCTGGATGCACTGTATATTGGATATATTTAAAGAAGTATTGAATAATATGGAGAAATGGTCAGTCTCTACAAAATGCAATGTTTAAGCACAGTGGAGGTACTGCTGCACATACTGTAACACCTCTGAGGAATCCAAGAAAGAGAGACCAGGCTGGAATTTCAGATGGCCTGCATTTCCCCACCACCGACACCCACTCATGAGCAATGTATAAAAAGCCATGAGGAGGGGCCCAGAAAATCTTACCACTTTTTGTGGATGCTGTTCAGGACACTGCAAACACAGACTGGCAAAGCTAAGCTCAGTTTTACTAAGCTGCTTACTTGGAAAAGGCCCTGAATAAGCTACATGGAGTTCAGACTTTTGAGGGAGGAAAAGAGGGAGCTATGCTGGGGGAGAAAAGCTGCAGGGAAGTACGACACTTTGACAAGTGACTGACAGCATGGGCGTTATTAATAATCTTTAAGTCGATTCGATGTCAAATGGGATACTGCTACTCATCTGAAAACTTTCCAGCTACATTGGAAGTAGGTGCATTTGCCTTAAATCCAGGACTTTAGACTAAAATAATCCTCAAAGATTTGCAGGAACCCTGCAGATTTTTTTTAATAACAGCAATACCTGACCTGTCCTCCACCTCTTCTAGGAACAAGACAGATATTCTAAACTAGGTCACCTTACAACATATACCTATGCTCAGAAAAGCTTATTCATTGGGAGCCCCTCAGTTCTGAATCAGGATTTCAAAGTAAAACATGGCAAATACTTTCTACTTAGACGTACAAAACTCACTTCCACTCCTCTTAACTAGACACAAGCATCTCACTGCTTGGTTATACAACTGACCTTGCACAGGTTGGAGATAAGCTCATCACCAGCTAGCCAGCTCTTTATTAAGGCTCCCTCCACAGGAATTACTGGTCTGGAAAACCCGGCCAGGCAGGGGGTATTCAATATAAGGGTTCTATAAGGGGGTATTTAACATAAGGGTTTATACTCAGACTGACCTGTCACATTAAACACCAATACTAGCAAATAGGACACATCACTGATTTCCATGTGTAGTTTTTTGTGTGTTTTGTTGGTTTCTTTTTTTTTTTTTTTTTGGTTGGTTGGTTTGTTCCACAAACCCAGGTTCTTTTGTAATATACTGTCTTAATTCTTTCAGGTTTAGGGTGGTTTTTTCCCTTCAAAACTGTGAGGAAAAATGAATGGCCCAGCAGATTCAAGCCCACTCTTCAATTGCTCAAATCAATCAAATTTTGCTCTGGAAACATCAGAGCAATGTGGCAAAGAGACACACATGGAGAACATCCTTTTTGCCACTTTCTACTTCCTGGACTTCATCCTGGCTTTTGCTGGCAATGCCCTGGCTCTTTGGCTCTTCATTCGGGACCAAAAGTCAGGCACACCCGCCAACGTCTTCCTGATGCACCTTGCTGTGGCTGACCTGTCCTTCGTGCTGGTACTTCCCACCCGGCTGGTGTACCATTTTTCTGGTAACCACTGGCCATTTGGTGAGATCCCTTGCAGACTCACTGGCTTCCTTTTTTACCTCAACATGTACGCCAGTATCTACTTCCTCATGTGTATCAGCATTGACCGGTTCCTGGCCATTGTGCACCCTGTGAAGTCCATCAAGCTCCGCAGGTCCCGATACGCCCACGCGGCGTGTGCCTTTCTGTGGGTCATCGTTGGGGTGGCAATGGCACCTCTGCTGCTCAGTGTGCAGACGGTCCAGACGAAGAACACAACTGTCTGCCTGCAGCTCTACAGAGAAAAGGCCTCACGTCACGCCCTCGTGTCCTTAGCAGTGGCATTCACCTTCCCCTTTGTTACCACGGTGACTTGCTACTTACTCATCATCCGCAGCCTGAAGAGTGGGAACAGAGTTGAGAAACACCTGAAGGAAAAAGCTGTCAAAATGATCATCATGGTCCTGATGATCTTTCTGATCTGCTTTGTACCTTATCATGTCAATCGCTACATTTATATTCTCCATTACAACGGGGCCAAAACCTCCTGTGAAACACAGCGTGTCCTGGCCCTCAGCAACCGTGTCACCTCCTGCCTCACCAGTCTCAACGGGGCCTTCGACCCAGTCATGTATTTCTTTGTAGCTGAGAAATTCCGTGAGGCTTTGTGCAATCTGTTTTGTATTAAAAAGACTGTAATGCTGCCTCAAACATACGAGGGGAAGACAAACGAAAGCTCCCTAAGTGCTAAATCTGAACTGTGAACATGACTCTTGTCACTGCTTTGACTTAAGGACGCTCTCTTCCACCAAAAGTAGCTGAGAGCACAAATAGTTAGTGAGATAGTCCACACAGAGTCAAACTCATCCCAAGAAGGGAAGTTCTGTTGGTTTTGTGGGACTGCAATTAGCAAGATCTCCTCTGACAACAGAGATCACATGTGCTTGTCTTACTGAAACTGCAAACAGAAGGACAGTTCTACTGATTTCCACGATGTGAAACTGAAGGTTGAGCATTTAGGAATAGGGAAAGGGGCGAAGAGGAAAATGAACCTTTTAATTTTTTTCAAAGAACTTAATCCCAAAGCACTCAGGAACGACTCTTCTTCTGCACAATGCATACAGACTTTTTAAAAATTTCATATTGTGCCAGCAGTAGAGATCCACTCCTGAGACAGACCTGCCTGATGAGAAACAACACCCTAGCACATCTTGCTCAAGTCTGCAAATTCCAAGCATTATAAACAGTAGAGAGAAAAGTGGTACTAAATGGTGGCAAGAAATAAAAAAAGACCAAGTGCTGCAATGAACCTAGGCTGGACTGGAATTGAGACAGGACTTACAATGTGGGGGGGCTTAATCTTTCCCAGCATTCAGAGCTGGAGATGAGCGCAAAACTTCTCACTACCTTCGCTATCTGCACTCTGCCATTGTCTCAAAGCTGCCAGCAACATTAATACACTGCCTCTTTTATGCAGTTCTCTGCAAAGCCCCATATATCCTGATAACCCTCAAACTGAGGAGTGGAAAAAGGCTGTTTGGGAATACAGCATTCGTGTTTGTTACATACTGAATCGTAAAAATATGAACCCAAATGGCAGAAGTAAAGAAAAGTAAGGGCTGGAAGAAGTGAAGTCTACTTGGTCCAGAAGAGACTCCTATTTTAAGATGGTTTACAACTTTTTTGAGACTTGTCTAAAAAGACTATTCCTTCCCTGTGGCTAATGCAGGGATCACCTTTATTTTCACTAATACAAACTGCATCATGCAGAATGTGCTTGGAAATGACAGGCAGACTAGAGAAGAGCAGGTACAATAAGAAAGGTGAAAAAGAATGCAAGACTTTCCAATAATATTTACTAAAAGACTGCTTCAACGCCATGGAGATAAATATTTTAGGAAATCATGTGACAGGTGAAATACATTTTTAGCACTTTAGTTCTTTAGCTCTGTAGATTTCGCCCACAAATTATGAAATCAAACATACTTTATCTTGCTTGAACTGCTTCAATCCTAACCACTGTCCCAAAACACCTTAAGTGCTATCCCAACAGCCCATTCTAACAAGCTTAGGTGTCAAATTAAAATCAGTTATGTCCAGCTCCAACTGGCAAAAAGGCACAGAAGTTGCATACAGAATGTAAGAGAAGAGGGAGTTGAGAGGCCTCCCTGCTGGACGGGATAAAAGTATACAACCTTTCCTTCCTTTCTTCACCATTTAGTTAGAGAAAATATAAACTCTAGGATCAACTACTAGGCTTTGCCCATGACATATGAAAGCCTAAAATTAACTCTGAATTGTGCACTGTCTGCTAACTGCTGGACTGTTTTATTTTCTTATCATACAATGCTTTTGTATAAGCTCTCTTTTGTGTTTTTATTTCTTACGTTTTAATTAAATGTATTAATCGACCTCTATGACTCATTTTTATATTTCTGTATATAAAATGAATGATTTCAGAAGACCAGTGAAATCACATGCTGAACAGACTGCTGTGATCACCACGTTATTCTCTTGGCCTTTTTCTATATCCTGATTTCCTGCTCAGCAGCTTACTTGATAAATAGCCTGCCTGGGATCACATAATGCCTTTTTCTCATCTACTATTCAACTTTCTTCCTGAAATCCCTTCCTACTGCCTGAAATCTCTGCCTTCTGCCTGAAATCCCTTCTTCTTTTCCAGAACCCATCCACTAGCTACAAAAATTCGAGTTCCTACATATTTCACTGGATGAAGAACACTGTTCTTCATTCCATTTCCCATATGAAAGGTTATTCCTTGAAGTCTCTCCTGTACCTTTGCAAGCTTTTCCTCTGTGTACAACTAACTGACCACTCTCAGCATCTCACTGCTGTACCAACAACACACTGATAAAACTTTCCAAGCTCCTTCTCTACCTTACCTGCCAGCATTCTTCACAAAGCCCAGATCAGCAAGGGTTACATCGCAGAGCTCACAGCGGAAACAGTCTGGGTGCCAGTTGTTGTTCATCGCCTTGATAACACGTCCAATAATGAACTCACCTGCAAAAGGAGAGCAACAGCTTGAGATGCATCAGAAAACAGTCCTCAAAATCTAATGCCTTCATAACCCTTTCACTTCGATTCCACAAGTACTATTACAGTCGAACTTTTAAGAAAACTCAATTATTCCTACAACCAGGATACCCCAAATCACTGCTAGTATCATGCTTTGTTACCCTCCAGAGCTCCTGCTCCTTTAAACGACCTCAACAATCCCAGCCCGGGGCTGGACGTCCCAGCAATGCTGGGAGGTTTGCACAGCCCTGTAGCTGTTACCCCACAGCGTTGTCATGTGCCCCATCTTACCACATTCCCCACAGCAAGGAGCAAACAGCATCTGAAAGTCGTGCTCGCAGTACTTCCGACCTTCAAACTGCGAACAAAACAAGAGAGAAGGATCCCTCATGAGTACCTACATTTCCACAGTTCAGCATGATTGTCCACTGAAATAACCAATTAGTCAAGGTCACCCAAGTTTTCCAGTTTTAGCCCCCCCCACACACACCTGTTCTTCAAATTCTGAAGGCTTTTCTTAAAGAAATATCCAGATGTGGCGTCTGCCTCGTGGTGAATTTGCACAGCAAACAGTTAAATTAACAGCAATGCTGCCACAAGATAGTAAAAATCCTGAAGAATCAAAAAGTCCTTTTCCTATAGCTGCCTTTAATTTAGTTTTTGCTTTACTTTAGTTCAGAACTACTCCTACTACATGAGGCTAAAACTAGTGTCAAAAAAAATACAGGCTGTTCAAAATAATGTGTTATTCATAATATGTGCTCATGCATATTCTGTGAAAAAATTTCAACGTAATTTTTAAATGGGTTCACCTATTTCAGTTGCCCAATTGGAAAAGTCTGGTACAAAATGTCTAAGAACAAAGACAAAAATTCACTCATGTTTAATGAAATACTAAGGCCAGGTTGGAGGGGGCTTTGAACAGCCTGGTCTAGTGGAAGGTGTCACTGCCAATGGCAGCAGGTTGAAACAAGATGGTCTGTAAGGTCCCTTCCAACCCAAACCATTCTGTGATTCTATGCTGGTTAAGAAACACTTTCAGTTTTCTTTCTGAAATGCCTCCTATCCAAAGAGCAGCTTTTGCTGTTACTGAGGGAATATGTGAGAAGAAAAAAAGGGAAATTAAGTTGGAAGCTCCTCAAAAAAACGGCAACAGAGGTTTAGGGCTAAGAAATTGAACATGCAAGAAAGCTGAAAATTCTTATTTCTGCCAGAATTTTCACCTAATTCCTTACATTTTGTCCTAGTTAGAAGAGCTGGGACTAGTTCATCACTGCATGGGTGTAACTCAAACTGTGTATTCTACACCCTCTATGCCATTTCCCAGAAGCTTAACAATAGACCACCTGCAGCAGCTGCCCAGAGCACACCCCACCCCTCAGGCTCTGTGCTGGGTGTTAAGAGGCCTGTTGATAAGGAGATGTTGCAGTCCTCACACCCAGGACTCACAATCACCCACTGTGAAACTCCCTGCCCTGGGAAAAGGGGCTGGACATTGCTGCTGGAATGGGAGGGGATATAATCTTGGGGTTTGGAGACTTCTGGGACCACTTGTGGGATCAGGAGGAGGACCAAAAACCTCATCCAGACTGGGACCACTGCTCTAATTTGGATTACAGCCACTGCCTTCAATTGAATTACAGCCACTGCCTTCAATTGGACCGTGACTACCACTTCTAACCGGACTGCAGCCATCACTGGCCTCAACAGGTTTTTCTCCTCTCTCTTTTCTTTGGGACTCAGAGGGGCCCCACGTCAGAGGGGCTCAGCAAGGGGGCCAACGAACACCATTCTGTTCGTGCCCCAGCGTGCCGGGTTTTTGGTGGGTGGGAACCAATTGTTCATCTGTAAAACTGCATTTATTGCATTATTTTCATTAAATTGTCATTCTGACTTTTAATCTCTCTTGAGTTAGCTTTATTTCCCCTGCCGGTTTACCTTTAAACCAGCACACATTTTAATGGAGCTATTTCTCTTGTCTTCCACACCGTCTGAGGACTCACCTCATAAAAGAGTCCCTCTGGGAACCGTCGGAAGCACTGAGCACAGACGAAGCAGTTTTCGTGGTAGAGCTCCCCATTGCTGTTCACGATCCTCTCTGCAGGGTTGAACCGCACCTGGCAGCGCTCACACACTGCATTTGCCAGAGCATCAGACATATTACTGCAACGAGGACAAGAGCAAGAGCACGAGCAACGTCACAGCCCATCAGAGGGATACAGCCACGTCATCCAAGTTTCCCTAACAACTACGAACACAACGTTCCCGCTGCTTTAAAACTCCCTTTTACGCGAAAAGAAAAGGTCAAGGAGTCAATTCATCACTGACATCAGCCAGAAATAACGTTCTAGCACGTGTGACAGAGGAGGTCACGTAGCAGACTTACCTGTTGCACACTTCTGGATACTTCACCAGTCTTTCACCCCACTGTGTCATCCTGCTAATAGCTCATAGCAAGGATTCACAATTTTAAATAAACTAGCAGTCTGGAGAGCAGCAAACCCAACGGTTCTGACTTCTTTGGATTTCCAGTCTCAGTAAGTACACCTCTGAGGATTCTTCTGATGTGCACTAAGCACGGACATCCCACTGCAGTCTCCTCTTCACTGCAGGAATTAGCAGGGCACTTTCCCCTCTACACATGCTGTCTTCCTGCCAAATTAACTGAAGCTCTTCAAGTGTTACTAAGGTGTGGGAAGAGAGAAATACCTTTGGATAGCGTGGCCAATACATCAGCTTCATTTGCTCAGACAGTGAGGCTAAAACCCCCCCAAAGCCACACTCACAAAACACACAACGAACATTCCCTCTATCTCCCCTAAAATACAGAACGACCCTAACCTCTTTCACGAAATTTTCATCCTTGCCATGATGCTAATCTAAGTTAATGCAGTTTTAAAATCATGTATCACATGTCCAAACAGGGAGGGAAAAATTATAAGACAAGTCTCAGTTTCTTGTTGCAATGCAATCTTTTTTTTAACCACCAGGCTATATCCAATAACATAGAAAAATCAATATTGTTGCACTTTTAGACATAGAAAAACTATTTTTTGCCTTCTGGGCACCTTTTGAAATCTATGGTTGGAAAGACTGCAGTTTTATAGATGGGAGATATAATAAAAATTTAAAATATAAAAAATTTTCCAGCATGTTAAAAATCTGTGAACTATTTGTATAGTACTTTTCCTGAAGCACATGACGTAAGCATAAAATGAAAGACGGCTTGGTTTTAAGTTTTTTTTCTTTCTTTTTATGTTCAAAGGTACTCTGAACTGCATTTTCATTGTTAGTGTTATTCTAAAGCCCAACGTGCTACTTTTCACACCTTTTCAGGGAGAACAGTAATTCAAAAAGAGTGTTCCAGTAGCAGAAGATTCTCCTTCCTCTGCCCACGCCCCTCAAAACATGCCACTGTCTGTATTCCAGGGCCTTGTACTCCGAGCACAACTGGACTGAGCAGGCATCAGCCTCATAATCCCGAAGCAACAAAGCCAGCCCTGCACTCCAGCTGGCTCAGCTGAGCCAAGTGTCTCCCATCTGCAGCCTGCACAAACATCCAGCTGTGACCTGGAACGACCGCTCAGTAAAAGGAGACGTTCTTTCTACTGCTTCAATTCCAAGAGATGCAAAAACCAAAGGAGACTATAATAATTTCAAGAATGGAATACCAATTTAGCAGGAATTTGTTATAGCTTGTTTCCTTATTGCAGTATGAAGGAGTTTTAAAAACAGACACGGAGCAGAATTACGGACCAGCAGGAAATCCTGTAATTTCATAAACTAGAGATCACAGGTTAAAGAAACATTTTTATCCTGACACAGTACCCAAGGAATAGGTCAGCACAAAACCACCAGTGTTTGTAGCAAATCTGAGAGACTTAATCGGCTTGGTTTTCAGTCACCACTCTCTCAGTTACACCATGTAAACGTGTGCCAGGACTTGAAAGTATAATTTTCCCATCAACTATTTCTTCCCTCTTGAAAAATTCGATTCCAGAATTCCAAGACTTGAGCTAGCCAACAGCCATAATTAAGAAAGACTCATGTCAATGTAGTGCAAAACCTCCTCTGGCAAGAAAACCAGGCCAGCCAGCAAGTATTACACTCCACATATTAACAACAAAGCACCATCTAAGCTTGTGTTTGGTGTGTTTTTGCTTTATTGACATGACATCGAGATTTTTAAAAATCCTGGTTTCCTTTCTTTTTCCTTTCTCCAAAGCGACCCATCCGTGACACCACCAACTTGCTGGATGAACTCTGCAAGACCAGAGCTGCCACCTCCACAAGGGCAGCTCACAACAACGACAGCCTCCAGCCTGTGCAGCCACATTCCTGTGTGAAACACAGCACATCAGGGCCAGTTCATACCACAGACCGGCGAATATCCTTGTTCCAGGAGAGAACCCCACACAAGTCCCACACGGCTGTGTTGCCAAGAACAGGGACTTCCTCAGGATGCTGCTGTTGATGCTGACAAGATTTCCTCAAAGAAAGCTGACAAAGCTGACAAGATTTCCCCAGCAGAAGGAAGATGATTGTGATGCAGTCTGAGCAGTCCATGCAAATGAGCTAATGAGGATGACTTGTTACTCATACAAAAGAAACTAAAAGTCCAGGAAAACTTAAAACAAGAGAGCCAGTACACAAAATAACACAGTTCTCTGCAGCTAAAACCCAACTAAAATTTGTTGGGAAGAGCCGTACTACTGGGAGTCAACTAAATCACACATCAGCTCCTGATCAATGTGTCTCCTGCAACAAAAACCAGCAGCTGCAGCTCTTTGACAATCACAGCTTGAGTTTTACATCGCTGCTCTCTTTCCACTCCTGAGTTTGCATTCCTTTTCACTTAAGACACTTTATCGTTTTACACTCAAGCTAAAATCTGCCAGTTCAGCGTTGCCCTAAAGATATGACTTGGCATTTATTCAGAAGTTTTACTTCAACATTTGCCAGCTGCTTGATTTCTCTCTCAAGTACGCACCCCTGTGTGTCCTCTTCCTTGGGCAGAACCAAGCATTTAATCAGCTAGCTCAAGGTTAAAATTAACCAAGGCTCGAAGGAAGTGGAGCACAGGGCTAATTCAGAGCAGTTTTATGATGCAGTTTACTACACTGCTGCAAAAACACTGTTGCCAGCAGCACGGGGAGAGGAAGGGCAACATGAAAACCATCCTTTGGATGGTGGTGTACCAAGGAGTGATCACTGAAGTTTGACTTTCTGTGTCAATCGTGAGATATCTAGAGGTAAATCTTTCCCACAAAGGACAGTCTCCAATGCACATTGCTGCTTCTATTCTGTTTGTTCACCGATTTTTTGCTACTCAGTAAAATAATGCATCTTCCTCTGTTTTAACAATAAGCTGGTGACACAAAGACAGGAAAGGCTATTAAAACATGAGATCAACATCCTGAAGTTATCATCCTGTCCTGCACAAGCTCAAAAAATACCAGTTCTCAAACTATGCTTTTTCCAGTCTTTCACCGTTATGTGCCACAATGGCACATAAATGTGCTATTTAACAAACTACCTTTGTCAACGTACCTAATTTATAAAAATTAGCTTTTCAGCATTATTACTAGGTTTCTCATGATTTGATTTCTCAGAAGTATTTACTATACATTGCTCTCAAATGGAAAGAAAAAATCCAACAATTCCTTATTTACAAGAAGCGGACATTAATTAGGAGCCCCATTCTGTGCTACAGGTACAGGTGCTATAGGAATATTTGAAAGCATTTTACCTTCCATCATTGAAGTCAAAATTACCTCCTTTTTTAAACATTTGTTCACAGGGATCTAGCACTGGTGAAAGATTGAGGAAAAAGAAGCAAACCTAATAATTGCATTGCTAAGACAGCAGAAGAGAAGCTCCAGCCTTTGCATTAGTAGGATTCATTACCTTAAATGTGGCTGCAAGACAAAATTAACCAAACTGGACAAGCAGAAGAGATGAACAGTCTCAGACTTTGCCAGGTTCAAGGAAGGAACTGCAGGAGCAAGGAGTGCTTCTGACAGAAAAGCCCAGCAAAAAAAAAAAAAAAAAAAAAAAAAAAAATAATTTTTTTTTATTTGGTTTTTAAAGTTNCTCTCCTCTACCAGCTCTGTTACCCTGTGCTTGTTTAGCAATAGAAACTCATCGTAGAGGTAACAAAAAAAAAAAAAAAAAATCAGTTTTCTTTAATTGGTTTTGAAAGCTTTTTTGGTTTTAGTGTCAAATAGAGTTCTCCTTCATCACAATGCTGATGAAGAATTGCTTTAACACAGATGACCCCAAATCTTACAGATGCTACAAAAAGAAAGGAAGACAATCCTTTGAGATACAAGAACCCAAGCATTACCCAAACCTTAGCGGACAGGCACTGTACTTGTTCTGGGGAGCCCCAGAAAAGTATTCTCTGCTCATTCTGGCCTGTCAGTAGAAACAAGTGTATATAGAAAATACCCCAGTATGATCACACTGACCCGGTCATTTCCATTGTGCGCGCACACACGGGTAGGACGATGAAAAGTCAAACCCAAAAGAGCTGTCACCACCTGCACATCTGATAGATGTCAGCAGCCCAGATAAACACCAGAGCACTCCAGGTGAGGGGGTTCTTCCTACTGCCGCAGTACGGCTGAGAATTTGTGGGTTCAAGTCCTCAGTGTTGACAAAGGCAAAAAGAAAATCTGCTGGGACAATATCAGACTTCATGATTAATTTCACAGATACTGACTAATGCAAAGGCATTAGTGAATGAAAGTGGAAGGGTATCAGTCCATGAACTTGTGCTGAAAACCAGCCCTCAACGACCCTGATCATTCCAAAATTGCTTCGCTGCGATTGACTTCTATCTGGACAACTCTCCCAAACTGAATTAACTTCTTTAAGATTATTATTAAACTTGTCATAAAATGTTAGAAAAAAATTTCCCATTTGTTCAATGTATGATTTCTTGTGCATTTGTTTAACTGCGTGCATAGCTTAACATTTTCAGCATTTCTCCTTCTGCTTGCGTTAAATTTTCAGTTCATTCTGATTAAGTATTTTTGCATTGGCTAAATAAGAAATGAATAGTATTTCTCGCAGTATATGAACATGCAGCCCTCAAACTCTCAATGAAATGAACATTTTTTTCTTCTTATTTAGAACACAGGGATAACCAAAATTAAGAAAAATATACAAATGCAACTTATGGTCACAATATGGAAAAAAAATTAATCTCTCCTTGGCCTACCAGCAACAGCAATTTGCTATCAGTAGAAGCCAGGGGTTTAAAAAAGATTCCACATATGTCAGCTAAGACCAGAGTGCAATCTCGATGCTTGGGAAGCTGCTATCAGGCAGACCTTTGAGATCAGCAACAGCCAAGTCTGTTAATATTCACACAGAAAAAAATCCCATGCCATGGGTACTTGGAGGTCTCTTTCAATGCAAAGCAATACTTATTGCCAGTAAATCATGACCAATCACTTAAAAAGACACACATTTAGCAGTGTTCACTCAGCCGAGACAAACACCAACAACAAAAAGAAACGTACAGGTTTTAAATAAACTATACCTCTCACACAGGAAACCCACCCTTTTATTATCAGGTATGTACCACTTCACCCAGAATGTCTATTTGATAAATAACTCCTAACACACATTTCATCTTTCTCTTCTTCATTTCCGTTCTCTCAAAGGAGCTTAAATATGATGTTTGTTTACCAGCACTGATAACACAAATCGTTCCCACTGCGTTCATCAATTATCACCAACCAGCAGCAGTACTTTTCGATTACTCTCACTGCCTAAAGACAGGTCCTAAACTATCAGGACCCATCAGGAAGGAGAAGCAAAAATTATCAATAGCTCAAAAAACGTGGATAAAATACAAGTCAGGAGACAAATTTCTCAAATGGATTACAATCTTCAGCACAGTCACTTGCTGAGTAAAACCAAAATATGTTGGCTTGATGTTCACCTTGCTTTAAGAACTATGATGTGAAAAATGTACTCAATTTACTGTACATATGCTTTTTCAGTGCTTGTTTTCTCTCACAGGTCCCTTCCATGCTTCTCACTCTTCCTGAACAGCATCCTCTCCACTCGATGGCATCACCAGCCCCTTCACTACCTTCTTACTTCCCTCCTTGCTAAATTCTTAAACATTCATGGCCACAACTTTGTGCAGGAAAAATTAAAAATTTACCAACTAAGTGGTAGCTACTGGCTAAGAGGAAAATACCAGGAAAAGTAGGGTTCTAGTAAGGGATCCACAGATCACATTGAGAGGCCAAACCAATTCCTCAATTCCAGGCAAGCATCAGGTCTATCTCCTGCTAAAAAAAGGCTGAAATTCGGGGCTCCTGACTGCTAGTAAAAGAAAATCTCTCCTGCATGCTCAGCGCCC
The DNA here is from genome assembly GCA_013399855.1 of Oxyruncus cristatus. Taxonomy (NCBI): domain Eukaryota; kingdom Metazoa; phylum Chordata; class Aves; order Passeriformes; family Cotingidae; genus Oxyruncus; species Oxyruncus cristatus. Next base: position 193,135 of record VXAY01004183.1, read on the forward strand.
TCCCCAGTGACACAGCCTTCAGATCCCATGTTGCTGCTGCAGCTCATGGTTCTCCCAAAATGCAAGAAACTAAGTTTTATTTCACTCCTGTTAATTTATCTCCTGCACAAAATTCACTAATGAAAACTCAGAAGTGAAGTATAGGAAAAGTAATGATCAAATCAAGCAATAGAATTGTCTGGACAGATTTAAGAAGCTCTGGTTGACATATTCTAAACAATCTCATGAAGCAGCTACACTTGAAACTTCAGTTTCTGCTGGATTGGAACTATTTACAATTACAAAAACTAAAATCAGCAAGCTTTCTATTAACACTATAGGTGAAGAAATGGACTACTGAATCCTGAAAAACAAGGAACAATAGAATTTTATTGACATTTTGAAAAATTACAGCATTTCACTGTTTTTTTTTTTATTCCCATGGTGCTCAAATACTTCACTATTAACAACACTAGCACTAATGCTGGTTCTGAACAGTCTAGCACAGAGCTAGAAACGGGAAAGGTTCTCCATTGTTGTTTTCCTACTATTGTCAAAAACTGAAAGTCCTTTCCTTCATAATCTACTTGGAAAATTAAAACAAACCTCATCCCCTCTGGCTGCGTGCAGACAACTCCCACTTCAAATAAACTTCAAACAAAAAAGCCCTACCACCAGAACCTATGAAATCCAGGCAAATACCTCAGCAGTGCCATTCCCTTCACCTCAGAGACATACCCACACGTCCCAGCTGCTGTGTGTGTGCTGCCGCTCAGCAGTGACCCCGTGCCACCCGGGCGATCCTGCCGGCGCTGGAAGAGTTCGGAGGATGCCAGCCCCCGGAGCCTCAGGCCAGCCATGGCACCCAAGGCCACCGTGAAGGGAAACGCAGAGACAACTGGGGCCAACACCAGTGACATCAACACTCCGTGAGTCACCTTCCTTTGGGGAGTTGCCTTTACATTTCAGAAGAGTGAAGGCAGGACGCACAGACCCCTGCTCAAGCATTGCTTCTTTACAACCTGTCTCCCATTCTGCCACAGCCTGGAGGACCTGACAACTTTTTCCTCTATTCCACCTTTCACGTATTACGTATTTAGTGCAGCACAACGAGGTCTGCATCAGCACCTCACTCTGTGTTAGCCTTGCTGAATGGATCTGTATAAATGTCGTGAGGTTAAAAAATAAAAAATCCCGTGTCTTCACATAATTAAGACACCTAATTCATGAAAACTTCCTGATCAAATCACAGAGAAATGCAGAAAAGCAAAGCAGATTACTAGAGCCCTTGCCAGAGAACACTTTAGTCTAGTGCAGGTCGGTATCTGACCCTGGCATATCCAAGTACTTCCCTGCAGGCTGCTGCACCATGCAGTGTCCTACCAATACTGCAAACAACTGAACTGTTCCTTCCATCTGGATAAAGCACATTCCAAAAACAAAGTCATGAAGGCTTCTGCTCTCCGGACGCGCTGTAGCCAGCAGAAGTGGCATGCAGCAGACAGTCAGGAAGCAGGGAGAAGGAACATACTTGGCATTCCAGCCTCCAGAGCTCTGGGCTGGGAACTGAACAGGGCCTTTAAACAGGAGTTCACCCTTTCTACCACTCCCCCTGTCCACCCACCACTGCAAGAGAGAAAGAGGATCACACAGGCACAAATACCTCGGGCCTGGTGTAGGGATTAGGAAGAGTAAAACCCGAGAACACGGAAGTCAGTTCTTGAGAGAATAAAACAGCGGAGCACATGAGCAATGGAGTCAGTGTAATTTGTTCAGCATCACCACGAAAAACATCTTAAGAGTCATTACCAACAAATTCCTTTTCAGTAAATTGTAAAAAAAAAAAAAAAAAAAGAAGAGGATTTTTGTAGCATGAGCATGAAATATATTGCATGACGATAGCTTGGCAAGCTACAGAGGAAAAAAAAGACAGGAGTGATGACTTCATGAGTTCTAAATGAATATTAACCAGCAGATATCCCTTCTGACAATAAAGAAAAACAGAAGGGTTCTGTGCAGCATAACAGGCACAAATAAAGAACAACATACTTTCAAAACCACAGATTAGCAACCTTAAAATCTACAATTCACCCCATACGTCAGTGGGAGTTTCAGCTCCTGATGTGACAGCAATCTGCCACTATAATTTCTTTCAGATTGTAAGCGTGGTTTATCCATTTCTGTTTTATGATATAAATGGAACAGAAGAAAAATGTTCTCCATACTGGGTGTTTTTGCTGACCTTTTAAATTCTAGAGCAATAAACCACTTTTAAAATGTAAGATTAAATCACCTTCTTACTTTTAGCATAAAGCAAAATATTAAATCACCACAACATGAATCTCCCTCAACCTTAAGCAATCTGGCTAAAAACCTCTTTCTCTCTCAAACACCTAAACTTTTACTGTTCTGACTCATATGACATGATTTTAGTGGTTTTCAAATGACCACTCTTCCACAGAAAGCATGACTCTTCTTCAAGAGGGAAGATGAGGGGATTAAAGAAAAAAAACCCATCACAACAATAAATACCCCGTCTTCCCATCCCTCCACACAACCTCACTCACACACTCCTCTCCTGCCACCTCATACATAAAGAGTGAAAAGGCAGAGATTTGTTTTTCTTTCCCTCTTGGCAGACCACTTTTCAGAGACAAGACTGATGCCAAAATCTTACAGGTGGTTACTCTCTGGGCCAAAGCAGAGAAAAAAGCAGCTAGACTTCTTTCAGGCATTAACAAGTGGTTCTTTCTTGGAGAAGCACCTCTGTGGCCTCAGAACAAACTAAGGACTTTCCAACAAGGTAAAATCTATCTAGAGAGCCACGGAGAGCAGATTTAGATGGAAAGACAAGATTAAAACCACATTTTCAACCCAGAAGAGCAGAAATGGCTGCTTCTAACTCAGAGAGACGAGACATCTTTTATTTGATGACAGTACTTTCTACTCAGTGCCGAGAACCTTTCTTAATATTACCATCCATTATACTCCCTCATCCTCCTTTAAACCCTTTTACTTGCAACTGTTTCATGAAATGGAGCACATGCAGAGCAGCAGCAGCTCTCTACTCAATTAAATAGCATCTAGTCAGCTAGCCTAATTGAAAATAATATACCCTTATTTCTTACCTCCACTGGATCAGGAACAATCAATAAGTGTATCTGTAAATGCAGCTGCTCTTCTTTTGTTGACTGCAGGAAGTACATAGGCGTATCCATATCCCAAGTTGACCAAGTATAGTGATAACAAAACTTTCTTACAAAAATAATTATGCTCTGAAATGTGCACTTAGGAAACATTTTTTTCTTGAGCTTTGTATCAGATTAATTTCTAAAGGCAATACAAAACAGCCCAGGCATATTTTACTTTTGTGTTTTCTAATCATCACCACAGCAGCAAAATCTTAAAAGAAACTCTTCCATTCTGGTTTAGTTTCTACTTTGGGCACTGGACAATGTTTTGCTCACTGGTCATTCACAGATCATCTTTCTTAGGAATAAATCCATCACAAAGGCAAAGAAAAAACACCAACTATTAAATGAAAAAACCCAAACAAAAAAAACAACAAACAAACAAAAAGAACCAACCCCACCCCAAACTCCAACAATCCTCAAAAATGCAAAAGTCAAAATGAACAGATGGACCAAATACATCAAATACAAATTCTAGAAGCAGTCTTCCCTTACTTATTAGTAAGGAAGGACCATAGTAGACTTCTAAAGGCACCAAAAATCACATCAACTGTATTTCTCAACACTGCAAACTGGAGAAAGGCTGCTTAGAAACATACTGGTTTTACATCTAACACGCTATCGCCTATACAGAGTTCATTTCCAAATGCAGTTAAACAACATGTAACGTCATAAAACTACAATGTGTGACCAGCAGGTCGAGGGAGGTGGTTCTCCTCCTCTATTCCACAAATAGCCTAGCCCAGACCTGGCAGCCACAATTACTATTTGCAACTTCCAGTTATATAGTTATCACTTTTCTCTAACAAAACACAGTCCTCACACTCTAACAATCTAATTCGTAATCCGTGTAAGATTTGAATTTCATTTGCTAAATAGTCACCTAATTTTAATAATTTTCTACTATGAATACATAGAAGTGCACATCTATTTTTTTTCCCTGGAGTTACATTTTTCCCTAATGCTAAAAATCAATAAGTCATCTATTTAAATTTCCTCTGCAACTAAATGGGACAGAACACAATGAAAATGGACTTTTTTTAATTTATTGTAATTACCAATAATGCATCAGTAACCAGAGTATCTAGAAGAAGGTCCTTCTGTATTTTTACTTGAAAAGAAAGGTGAAATGAAAAAGAATATTGTTTGAGCACCTCGTGTTTTCCAGTCTTCTTCACTTTAACACACTGTAAAACACCACAATCTTTCCCTCCCCTCTGTCAAGTTTCAAGACCATTTATATCCTGTTCCTGACTCAGGAAGGTTCCCACACTGTGGAAGTGCTCCTGCCATACAGCTCTAGTTTTGCTGGGAAGCTGCTACCCTAAATGGACGATACTATTAACAGGGAAACAGCTGTGACAAACATCCTGGATAGAACATCTAATTGTTCTGTCCTGGGAACGACAGCAGACAGAACTTTAGAAATCACAGAATCATAGAATCAGACGGGTTGGAAAGGACCTTGGAGATCATCAAGTCCAACCCTTGATCCAACACCACCGCAGTTACCAGACTACGGCACTCAGTGCCACGTCCAGCCTCGTCTTGAAAACCTCCAGGGATGGAGAATCCACCACTTCCCTGGGCAGCCCATTCCAATGCCTGATTACTCTCTCTGTAAAGAATTTCTTTCTAATATCTAACCTAAACCTCCCCTGGCACAGCTTAAGGCCGAGCCCTCTTCTCCTACTGCTGGTTCCTGGGAGAAGAGACCAACCCCCACCTGGCTACAGCCTCCTCTCAGGGAGTTGTAGAGAGCGATGAGGTCTCCCCTGAGAAACAAACTTCCCAGGACAAACATTTCTGAAAACATTAAATAACACTTGCCACCACTTTTCAGAAGCTAAAGCCAAGGCCTGCTCATTTTAACAACCCTCTAAACACACCCAAGGAAAAGGAGACAGAAATCATGCATGGCTTTGAACTGCATACTCTCAGTGTCTCAACCTTGGAACTCCCCATCCAGCCTCACGCTTCATGTCAGAGCTTCTCACTGAATGGTGTTGCATTTTTACAGGCAGGTTTCAGAGGAAGCATGGAGAGAAGACAAGGATTACTGTCCAGCATTTCCCACTGTCCTCCTCACCTGAGGTAAACCTGTCATTCTAAACAGTACCATTAGGGTACCAGAACCACAGTTCTGTAAAAATAAAATCGTCTGGGTTCATACAGCCACAATTCTTCCCAGGTCCTCTCCCTCTGTCTCCATTTAGAAGCTGGATGGGTATCCATGATTCCTCAAGTTGTAAGGAAATGAATGTAAGCTTGTAAATACACACCTGTTTCACCCATCAGAAAAATAAAAAAAGGAACTATTGAAGACAAGAGGCAAAACCCAGAAGTGTTTCGAGCACGTACAATCACCCAGCAGCATCAATTTATCATCACAGAGAGCAAAAATAACACCCACCCAAATCATAGATAAGCATACAGAATTATTCAGCATGTTTTCATATCCAACAACCTACCTACCAATCAGGATCTAAATCGAATTATCATAAGAAGCTGTACAATACAAACATCAACACATCACACAAAAGAAAAGGGAAGACTTATACACAAACTGCTGTGGATCTGTTTCAGTATTCCTAGTCGTGAAGAGGAATGCTTCAGGATTACAATAACGATAGTAAGATTCAGGAGGATGAGTATCCTGAAAAGGGCACCCTACTAATGTTGGTATTCCTTCTTCATGCTTCTCATCTCCAAGACATTTAACAAAAGCAAGCTTATTTTCACAAACTGCTTTATAACGTCTGGATTTTATTTGACAGATGGGAAAACAAAGGGACACTAAAGCACTTGTGCAAACCATCGCAAAACGCTAGTAAATGCTTTTCCCGCTGTTTTTCTCATTTACATCTGTCAATTAGGTGACATTAGAGAGTTCTCCACTATCAGACAGCATAGGTGGAGAATCAAGCTCCAGATTTAAACAGAACACGTTAAGCCCAAGGGCAGCTCGGAGGAGAGAAGAGTGCCTGTGTGGGCAGAGCGGCTGCGTGTGGACGGGTCCGAAGTGCCCCCGGCGGGGGCAGCGATGCCGCGAGCCCGGGTCCCGCCATGCGGCCGCAGAACCCCGGCTGCTGGGCGGGCTCCGCTCGCACCTTCGGCTGCTGCCGCCCAGCTCTGCTGCCGCCCAGCTCTGCTGCCTCCCAGCTCTGCTGCTGGTCTTCCCACCGGCCCTCGCTGTGTCCCCCGGCACCCGGGTGAGGCACAGCGGAGCAGCTCTGCTCCCCGCTCCGCGGCTGGAGCGGGCCCCGCTCCGCCCGAGCCTCGCAGCAGCAAAGCGCCCTCCCGCTCGCCCTTCCCGCCGGGCACACCACGCAGTTACCCAGG
>VXAY01004183.1:200219-227136 GCA_013399855.1 Oxyruncus cristatus
CCCCTGCCCCTGCCCCGCCGCCGGAGCCGCTTCGCCCTACTGGCACTAAACACACGGCAGCTACTACGAGCCTGGCCCGGAGAGGGGCGGCGCTGGCCGAGCCGCTACCTGGTGTACAGTTATATCTGACACACCTCCGGAACGTGGCTCTGTTCCTGCGACCAAAGCAGCCGCGCTTCCAGCCCGCCGGACAGGCTGAAGCGCTCCCTGCGCATCCCCGCAGGAGGAGTTTTACCCTCAGGGCAGCAGCAGAAGGCACATCTGGAAGGCTCCTAGAAAGTGGCGATGGCAGCCGTTGCTGCCGGAGGATGAGGGATCGCATTCCCTATGAGGGACACCTCCAAGTGCGGCGTTTTTCGTAACATGTAACATCGCCTACATCCCTTCTTGCCTCTTAAATTGTGTTCTGTGACATAATGTGTCAATGCTAAGGTGATCCACCAAATGGGATGGGGAGCTTCTGCCTCCAAGCAATTTCAAGCGTTGCTTTCATCTTAGGAGGTAGCCTGTCAACAGTTTAGCCTGTGATTTCTGCACGGTTTTTATCAACCCATAAATTTTGCTAATAGGTAAGACAAGTTTGCACAGACAAAACAGATTTCTTAACATAGGGATTAATATTACAATTTATTGCTACACTATAAGAACTAAGGGAATATTTATATACAAAACAACTCTAACTAGTTTTCTTATAATAACAAGGTTGTATATTTACAAATACCACCCCTCCTTCTTTTCTTCAAAAACAGTCTAGAGGAAGGAGAAGAAAAAGTTTTTAAGGTAACAGTTCCAAATCACCGCAGCTAGAAAATTTCTCTCTCTCTCCATCGGAATGTAGGGGAGTCTGCCTCCCACTTCTAGCCACTTGTCTAGGACTACTGAGGGTTTACCATGGGCTTCAAGGGAAACACTCGTATCACCGTGTCGTCACCACGGAGTATAGGGCTCCGTAGAGGTTCCTTCCACGAGGAGTTTCAGGGGGTTTCCTAAGAGTCACCACCCCTCTGCAGGTCATAGGGGTTCTGGGTTTTTTTTGACTCAGTCCATACCCAAGAATGTCCTCCGGTGCTGTGCTCTGCTGCTCCAAGTAGTTTCTTCTCTCGCTCTCCGGAATTCTTTTGACTTTCTGCTTTTGGCCAAATGCCCAATCTTGGCTCTCGGACACAGGTTACTCTAATTCACCACTGCTCCCCCATTCGCAGTGAAGGGGGTCATCTTGCTGTCACACCCAGTCCAAAATTGCATCGGGCCCCCCAGTGTTGGGGGCTTAGTGTTAAGCTCAGCCCTCGGACTAAGGCCTGCGGTCGTGAGGGGCTCGGCCCTTCAATGGAGGGTTCACTGGCTTACAATTCTGTGGCTGTAATTCTTCTGCAGTTTGTTGCATGCAGCTTCCAGGTGATTTAGTTTTGGCTTCAAGCCATCCCTGCCCTCCTCGGGCCAGGCTAGGCCCCGGGAGGGCCGCACACCCGGGCCCAGCCGGGCTGGGGCGTGCTGCCACATTAACTCCTTAATTTCTTCTGTACCACACGTTTCTTTTCAGGTTTGTTAAATATGTCATTCGCAGAGATGTCACAAAAGTCTTTGATTGGCTACTTGGCTGGAATTTCACCTGGAGTTAACCATTTTCTACCCCAACACTGGGGGGATGGGCTAAACCATGACATAGCCTGATATGATGTGACTCACCATTGCTACATATGTTGTTGCAGCTTGGGACTGATGATGGAAACTCTGTGCTCTCTGTGTTTCCTGGTGTCCAAACATCTCACTTTTTAGCCCTGCAGTAAATATTTAGAATTGTATAGGTTAAATTAGCATTTGATGGGTTTATTACTTACTTAAATTGGCATGAAGAACTGAGTTAGAGGGGTTTATTTTGGTTTAACTTTTGGCTGAGGAAAGATTAATAGATAATAAGTAACCAGCAACTCAACAGATTTGGCTGAGGGCACAGCAATAGACAAGCTCTTAGTCATTCTCTGCATCCCCATTCTCTCCCATCATAATGGTTTCTGAGTGCCATCATGTCATGTCTTTACGCCTGCAGTTCTCCTTTAGAGAGAAGCACAGATTACTTGGATTGGGTATGCAAAGGAGACTCCAGGTGTTTCCAAGGGTGCTGAGAGGAGCACGGCACATGGCAGCACTTGGGCACAAGCAACCTGCCAGCCACTGGGCCATCAGCACAGCCAATCCTTCCTCTCACCTCCTGTGTCCAATGGGGCTACTTTGAGCTGTATCGATCTCAAATACCATCTTTCTCTTACCAGTCTGGCAGAGATGGACTTGTCTCCCAGGCAGGGCTTGTCTGCAAAACACACCTCCCAGGGATGGGAACCCAGTGATGGGCACTGGGATGCCTGGGCAGCTCTCAGATGGGCACAAATAAAGGTCTGTCTGCAGTTCTTCCACCGTGGGCTGCTCTGAAGAGGTACCAGGAGATGCTCCTCCCCAGAGGGACACCAACACCCCAAAAATACCCAAAGAAACCAGCTGGCACTAGGGAACGTTGGCACATTGTGTTAGCAGAGGAGTACAGACAGCAATTCCCAGTGCTGACCTCCCAGAGCTCCCACACAACCCCAGGTATGTTCCTGCCCACCCCAAATCCCTGCCCTTCCAGCCTGAGAACATCATCCATCATCAGCATTAAAGCCAAGGGAATCTTCCCTCACAGAAATTAAATCCCAAGCAATGGCCCTCAGAAATGCCTTAAAATAAAAAGCTTTAGTTGGACAAAGTTTTGTTTGTATTAAGTTTGGAGTTTTTCCAAACCAGAACTGCAGAACCCATGGAAAGCTTTAACAGGCAGGCCAGATCTGAGATGCCCTGAAGGCAGGTATGTGCATCCCTTTCCTCAGGGAAATGAACTTCCAGAGGCCACTCCTGAGGCTCTGAGATGAAACTGGCTTCCTGCACAGAGAGGCATCCTGAAGCCCCAAAAGGCACAATAAAACTGTTAAAGACAGAGTTTATGGTCTTTAAACAGCAAAGGTATTTATTGCAACGTTGGGGAACCCCCAGCTCGCGCTGGACAAAGAGCTCCACAGTCTTTGGCACAAATCAAGGAATATATACAGTTTCTGTGAAAGGTTGCAACACTTTACATGCATATTCATACCACTGCAACATTCAGATTATAATATTCATAGAAGGCGGAATCAGGGCGGAGTCTAGGGCGGAGTCTTCCTTTTGGGGAGATCCTTGGTGGGAGATCCGGTTACTTCGGCCTCAGTAGGGGTCGTTTTCTCTCCTCATCCTCGGTGAACTTTTCAACTTTTCTTATTTTTGCTGACTCCATGGTGAATCTTCGTAGGACCTTTTGACTCATGCCCCCTTATCTTCTGTATTTCTATCTTATCCTTATTTATGTAGGCGTTTTAGCTGTCCTTATTAGAACAGAACAGAACACTCTGTCATTTTATCCTTGGTGCAAGGCACCATCCCTCACTTAGCCGATCCTATAAACTTTACATTCCTCAAAGCAGGGTACCAGGATTTTTAACTCCTTCGGCTCTCGCTCCGTTTCAGTCCTCACCTGTGCTCGGGTGCTGCCTCACCACGTGCCGGGAGCACGTCCGGCCACCACCTTCTCCTGTGTGAACACACCCCCTGGAGCCCAACCCAAGCGGGGGAGGGGAGGAATTGGCTGAATTCCAGGGAACTCAGTGGGAACAGGGACATCAGCAGGACTGGGGGACAAGGGTTATAAATAGCAAATTCTATGGAATATAAACCTGTCCTTGACCTGATGCTGCTGAGCTTCCTCAGAAACTTGCATGGTTCCTGACAAACGTGGTGTTAGATCAACAGCTCTGCATGGGAATATATGGGCTCCATGAGTCGCTGTGAGGCTATTCCAGCATGAATTCATCATAGAATTCCAGGCTATATGTAGAATTCATCTAAACCAGCAAAGCTGACAGTGAAACCCCAATCTTGGCACCACGCAGAGAACAATCTTTGTGCTGCTGTGTCAGTGAAAGCCCCTGGGCTGGGAAATTTTGGCAGTCAGATGTATGGAATTTTGTACATCACAGTAACCAGCATGACCCAAGGGTTACCTTGGGTCCCCCTACCAAGGGACACCTGCCACTATCCCAGGTTACTTCAAGCCTGACCAACCTGGCTTTGGGCACTTCCAGGGACGGGGCACCCACAGCTTCTCTGGGCAACCTGTGCCTGGGCCTCACCACCCTCACAGAGAAGAATTCCCTCGTAACACCCTGTCTTTCCCTATTTTCTGCAGAAAGTGGGCTGTGACTAGAGAATTGGCTCCAACAAGGCCGAGGATTGGTGCGGGCTCTGCGGCGGGGACAACTCCGACTGATGGACAGGGAAGGGGACATTCCCCCCCACTCCCTAAAGCTGGGAAGGGATAACATCTGGCTTCAGCTGACTGGAGTTCCTGTTGGCTCTGGGGTTTCTGTCCCATTCATGGCCGCAGGATAATGCCAGACTCATTTCAGCCTTGGGAACAATGGACTGAACACCAGCCCTGGAGGCTGTGCAGGGCAGGCTGCTGCCTACCAACCCCTGCTGCTCCAGATTAAATCTTGGCTTTGCAATGTTAAAGGAGTGGGTGGGGTAAAGGGTGGGGCCTTGGCGAGGCCGTGGCCATAAAAGGACTGGGTGGGACCACCCTGCGATCAGGTTTTGGACTCTGAGGGAGAGATCCAGTGCTGCGTTTGGGGGAGCAGGGGCGGACTGAGCCCGAGTCCTGTGTTTTGGGGCTCAAAAGCAGAGACCCAGAGCTACCTTTTGGGGGCTCAGAACCAGCGTCACTTGGTCAATTTTGGGGGCATGGGACACATTCCCATCTTCTGACTTTTGCATGAGGTGATTCTCCCTTGATCAGAGAAGGCAGAGAATGAAACGGGAGGGTGAACTCATTTCATTTCTGTGAGCTTCAGGCTTGAGAGAGCTGCAAAGCATTTTGTTTTTAAATATTCCTACCAAACACAGTCAATTTTAACCTCCCTTGCACACTTTTTGATCCTTCTGTGCTGCTCCTCCTCAGATCCTTTACCCGGGAGGGGTGGGCTCAGAACCCCCTCCCTACTGGATGGTTTTTACCAGTACAAGATTTTTTTTCTTAGAAAAGCAATCAGATCCAATGAAAATGTATTCTGTTTAAAACCCTATGGAAAGCAGGTGATTTTTTTTCACCAGGTAATAGTAGATCTCGGGCTTTTTGTTTCTTTAATCTGTTCTTAGGAGGAATGCTAAACTGGAAAATTAGAAGTGAGGGGGAGAATGTTGCTTTTCATTTCTTCAGTGTTGCGTTGATTTTGGTACATCAAGTGCTACCACCGAAATATAATTGGAACAATGGAGCTTCAGCGTTCTGCACTTAATTCTTTTAACATGTTTCAGTGACTGGAGGTGCTAAATCCTAAAGCAATTACATGACTGTAACATTAAGTGCAGCATCTTCACAGATCTTCCTTTGGAGGGAGGACGCGGACAGGGATGAATCTTCTGATTCTTGAAGGAGTGTGGGAAATGACCTTCTCCAACTGCACTGAGGGATCTTGGCGGGAGGTGGTGTGACTTTAGTCCCCGCCTTTCCCCTTTTAACTCAGGAATGAGTTGTGACTTTGGCCTGGACTGTGTGTTCACTGAGGAGGGAATGTGGAAGACCTGCACAAGCCAGGGCATCCAGCTACTGCAGTGAAAGGATGTGTGTGATGCTGTTTGCTGAGTGGGACAGTGTTTGCAGCCCAGTGTCTGTTTACAAAGCGAGGCCATGGACTGTTATGGTATTTTCCCCCAATATTTTTAGGTAGTACCTTGAATTGTTTCATTTCTGCCTCCCTCCCGATGGTGTTTCCCACAGCAGCTCTTGGCCGGTGCAGCTGCCAGAGGTCCCTCCAGACTGGGGGAACAGACAAAAACTCCACGGCAAAGGAAAACCTGGATTTGGGAAATGGAGAATTTAATGGCATCAGTTTGAGCTGTGCCAGTTCATTGAATGCCAAAGGAAAATCCAGGACTCCTCCAGTGGGAGTGTTTTTCTCAGAGGTATGTAAACGCAGGCACAAGATTTTAGCAGAAAGAGAGTTCCTCAGGTTTGGAGTGGTTTTTCCAGTTCCCTCTGTCACTTTTCACTCTCTCAGCCCCACTGGCCGAGCAGGAGGAGCAGCAGTGGCATGAGGGCCGGAGCTGTTGGGTGGGTCTGGGAGCCTGGACTGCCATCCTGGTGCAGCACGTCCTGCAGCCTCCCAGGGAGATGTCCCTGCAGCAGTGCCCCGGGAAGGGGAAGGGAGGAGACATCTCCTGGCACTGCTGGAGCTCGGGAGCCTGAGTGGGAGGCGAGGCACTGTCCTCGGACACACTGCCCCTGTGCCGCGGGGCAGCCGCCAGCCTGTGGGACAGGAGCTGAGGAGGGGAGGACTTCAGCCCTTTGGGGGGCTTTCCTGCCTTGATTTTTCCAGCAGAGCCCCCTTTTTGGGGCAGAATGTCCATTTGCCAATGGCGCAGTTAAAGCAATGCGCTGCTGTTCGCGGCAGTTTGACTTGTTTTGTGCCTTCTTTGGGGGTTTGGAGCCTGGGGCGTGACGGTGTCTTTTGGGACACCCCAGTGTCACTGGGAGACCAGTGACAGGGTGAAGAAGAATCTCAGAATATTCTGGGTTGGAACGGGCTTACAAGAACCATTGAGTCCAGTCCCAAATGAACGGCCCATATGGGATGGAACCCTTGGCATTACCAGCCCCAGGCTCTCACCAGCTGAGCCAGTTTCAGGGAAGGGGCCCCCCTCTTCCCCACCAAGTGTGGGCCCTCAAACCCAGCACTTTTCACCCCAAATTTGCAGCTTTCACCCCAAATCAGCCTTTTCCACCCCAAAATCTGCAATTTTCACCCCAAGTCCTCCCTCTAGACAGCAAAATCGGCCTTTTAAATCCTAAATCTGACTCTAGACCCCAAAATCTGCCCTTTTCACCCCGAATCTGCCATTTTAAAACCAAATCAGCCCCTTTTCATCCCAAATCTGCTACTTTTCACCCCGGTTTTGCCTTTTTGACCCATATATGTGACCTTTCATCCCAAATCTGACCCTCTTTGCATCAAATTTGCCCATTTCTGTCCCAAAATCTCCCCCCAGGCATCAAAATCAGCTTTTTAAATCTCAACTCTGCCCCTCAGACCCTAAAACCTGCCATTTTCACCCCAAATCTAAATTGTCCACCCCAATATTTGCCTTTTTAACCTCTATATCTCCCTCAAAGCACCGAAATCTGCCATTTACCCCAAATTTGCCCTTTTCACCTCAAAATCTGCTCATTTCACCCCAAAATCTCCGCCCAGACACCAAAATCTGATATTTTCACCCCACATCTGCCTTTTCCACCTCAAAATATCCCCTCAGACTCCCCAGTCTGCCCCTTTTACCCCAATTACGTCATTTTACCCCAGAATCTCAACATAGACACCAAAATCTGGTTTTTTTTACCTTAGAAATGTTCTCTGACCCCCAAAATTCGCATTTTCACCCTCATATCTGCATTTTTACCTCGACATCTGCCCCTTTTACCTCAAGATTTCCTCCTACACTTTCAAATTTACCCTTTTCACCCCAAGATCTGCCCCCAGACCCCTAAAATCTGAATTTTTACCTGAGAATTTCCTCACACCCCCCTCAAAGAAGATGAGTGGGGAATCAGGGGGGTCAGGAGGTTACAGCCCAAAAACACCTGGAAAGTCATAGGAAGGGGGTGGATGCGCGTAAAGTACTAAAACCTTTAAAGTTTCTAATTTTTAATATGTATTAATAAATGACATTAATATAAAAATTGATTTTAAAATAAACCCCCATACCTGTTACGTTACATACGGGATTTTACGGTATGAGAAACCCTGAATATGCGCGTTTAAGCATTCGAAAATACAAACGTGACCGTTGAATGTATATAAATTAAAAACTAAAGGGCTGGACAACTCGAGAAAACGCGCTCGCTCTGAAGGCGGCAGAAGGAGCTCTGCGCACCGGGAGGTTTTCCCGTGCCCCCTCCCTGTCCCCGCGCCGTTCCCGCCCTGGGCGGGGCGGGAACCGCCGCTGCTGCCGCCCGGCCCCGACCGCGCGGCACTGTAGTTTTTTTAATTTTTTGTAAGTTTTATAAGTAGTAGTAGTTTTTAAAAGCAGCAGCCCTTGTTCCCTCACCCCGTAGTACATTCCTAACCCTTTTACCCCATTCTATGCTCCCCATATCAAATCTACCCCTGAAGCCAGTAGAAATGTTTAGTCTCTTGTCAAGGCCAAGGCCTAGGCTGTTTGGGAACAGCTGTATCAGGGCCTGAACAACAAAACGGAGTCAAAAACTGGGTAACTATGTACCCTTTGTGCCCTGAAGATGGTGATGGTGATGAAGAGGTGGTCCCAAAACGCCCCCAGACCCAATTCTTGGGGGTGCGTCAGGAGGTGGACCAGAGCAAAGGCTACGGGGCGGACACATCTAGGACTGGACGAAGAGTATTATAAAAGATGCGATACCACTGTATTCTGCGTGCGCGTCTTGTAACAACAATTGCCTTGGCACAGTAAATCCTTTCCTTATCTCACCCTAATTAACTGCTCCTGAGTTATTTCTTAAGTCCAGGTGCAAGCAAGCATCAACAGGCTGGCGTACGCGCACCATCAAAACCGAAGGATCAATACCACGTGTTGAGAAAGGGCAAGATGGTGACCGGTTGCACATGCGCAGTCAGTTGCCCGACGCCCGGTGTCACGTGGTCAGTAAGGGCTCCCCGCCGACAGAAAGGCGCATGCGCACCCGATGATGAAAAAGCGGTACTGCGGCCAAAGAGTCAGCGCATGCGCAGGGCTCGCCGGGGCTGTCCCGAGCGGATGGGGTCGCCGGGCCGGCCCGGCCTGAGGGGTCTCTTGTGGCACGCCCGCAACGAGGGGAACGGGAGCGGGGAACGCCGATCACACTCCACCTGCTGGAGCTCCTGAGCAGGGAAGAGCTGCCGTGGGAACTCCCTGCCGTTGCCTGAGCACAGCCCTCTGCTGGTCCGTGCTCCTGCCGGCCGGGCACCCCGTCACTGCTCTGTGCCTTTCATGTCCTGCACCGCCAGCACATGAGAGAATGCTGTGACGGGTTCCTGCAGATGCTTTCCAGGAAGTTGCGTAGCACAGAGTGGCATCGCCTGGTGCTCAGAGTCCTCGTGGTGCTCAGCAAGGATCCCTCGAGGGTGAGAAGGGGGCAGCTGGCTGAAGCCGTGCCAGCAGCGTGCAGCTGTGCAACCTGGGCTTTGTCTGGGTTTCGGCAGCTGTGGCAGCTGCTCCCAGCTCTCCTCCTCCCCGTTCAGCTACCTGAGTCCTCTGGGACACACCTTTGGCCTCTGAGCCCTGTGGTAGTAGCGTGGGGCTGCACTACCAGAGCAGCGTTGGCGGTGCAGCCATTCATGGCTTCACAGCACGGCATTGTGTTCCTCACAGGACAAGAGCATTTGTTTGGAGCCTGAGTGAAAGCCTTGTGGAGCTACTGCAGTCGGAGATGTGGTTAGGTTGACCCTCTCTGTGTTCACAAATGTGCTCCAGAACAGGCTCCAGACACAGCTCCAGAACAGGTTCAACAGCAAATACATCTTAATATGTATCCGCACCAGCCTGCAGCTGGCTGAGGTGCTCAGGCCACTGTTTCACAATGTGCTCCCCACCATGGGCTGTGGGTACTTCTGGGAAACTTTGTGCCCTGTGGATTTTGAGGCCTGTGCCCAGGTGTGCCTGGAGAAGCTGGTGGTGAGGTCTTTCCCTCTTTTTTTTCCATCAGGACCATAGCAGTGTGCAGGAGCTCTCCATGGTTCTCTTCATTGCAGTGATGGAACTGATTAAGTAGGAAAAAAGCCCCTTAAGACCAACCCCAGCAGCTGCCAGCAGTGTCTGTTACCCACCTTTCAGCAGAGGTCTGAGCAGGAGCATCTCTGCAGCTGAGAGCTGCAGAGCTCTCGGTGAGAGCTGTGAATTCAAGGACCTTTGTCCACACCCTTGTCCCATCTTACCTGTCTGGGCTTTTTAGTTCCTGGCAATATGCCTTTGCCTCTCGCTTGGTGGAAGCTGCTCTGGGTCAGGGCCAGCAGAGAGCTGAGGTGCGTGGGCCAGGCATCGTGGAGAATCCTGTCTGATTTCGGTGTGTCCCTGGCCTCAGGGAAGGGTTGTAAGGCTTGGCTCCCGTCCTAGTTGGAGCAGCTGGGACCAGTTCAGCACTGCGTGGGTGTAACCCAAACTGTGTATTCTACACCCTCTATGTCATTTCCCAAAAACTGTTAACAACAGACGATTTGCAGCAGCTGCCCAGAGCTCACCTGACCCCTCAGGCTATAAGTTGGGTGTTAAGAGGCCTGTGAGATAGGAGGATGTTCCTGTCCTCACACCCTCGGCTCACAATCACCCACTGTGGAACTCCCTGCCCTGGGGGAGGTACTGGACGTTCCTGCCTGAACCTGAGTGTATATAATCTTGGGGTCCTGGGACTTCAGGTGCCACTCCTGGAACCCAGAGGAGGACCGGAACCTCAACCGGACTGCAACCACCGCTCTCGACCCCGCTGCGACCATCACTCCCACCAACTGGCTTTTCCTCTCCTTTTATTTTTGGACTCAGAGGGACCACGTGGGGCTCAGCATGGGGGCCCACGAAGATTATTCTGTTCATGCCCCAGGGTNCTCAGAGGGACCACGTGGGGCTCATCATGGGGGCCAACGAAGAGTATTCTGTTCATGCTCCAGGGTGTCAGGTTATACATCTGGGGTTTTGTGGGTTAAAACCAATTGTTCATTTGTATGATTGTATTTATTGCATTATTTTTATTAAATTGTAATTCTGACACTGTAATTCTGACTCTTGTGAGTTGGGTTCATTTCTCCTGCCAGTTTACCTTTGAACCAGCACAGCTCCCAAGGCATCCTGCTCATTGGCTCTTCCTATGCATCCTGGAGAGAACAAGGCAGGCATTTTTTGGCAGCTGGGCATTAGCAGAACTTAAACTGGGGGCAAACTCAGCTGAGGTACCCAGGGAGGTGCTGTATTTTCCTCTCTGCTGACACAGGAGGGTTTGTCTGGTTTGGGGGTGACCCTGGGAGTGTGACAGGACAGGACAGTCCTGTCCCCCTGTGTCCCAGCAGTGCCCCCCAGAAGCAGCACACTGGCTCAGGCAAGTCTCCATCGGTGTCCAGAGGTGCTGGATGATGCCACTATACAGAAGCCAAGCTCATCCTGCACCACCTTCAGACAACCCCAGGAACAGCATCCAAATCTCCCAGATTTTTAATAACCCTGAAAATACAACAGATCTTCTGCCTTTTACTTTGTTGATGCAAAAAGAAGTGTATTGCGTTCTGGCATGTCTCCTCCCTAAAAATGTTATCTGAGCCTTAAAACAGCTTTGGAAAAGGGGGAAAGAGAGAGGCAGGATGTAGCATGTGTTTGCAAAAGGCCAGATTTGGGCTGAGTTCATCATTTGGTTACAAAATGGGATAAAAATGGTGCCGGCAGGGCAATGGGCCATGAGCCTGAGCCACGTGTCTTGATGATTTGTGCTTGAAGATCTTACCCGCAGGAAAATCCCTCCACAGGGCTGGAGTGGATTGAGCTTGGGGGTGGTGGTGGTGCAGGGGCTGGATTCCATGTTCTGTCCCTGTAGGCTGCTGTGCTCCTGCAAATCTATGCCAAGGGCTCTGCAGGTGGGATGGACAGAGTGGGTCCCCAGGAAACTTGTCCCTGTGGGAGTGAGCAGGATCTGCCCAGGTATCCGGGAGTTTCCTCCTTTGCAAAGGGCTGGATTTGGTGTATTTTGACTCCTCCCTGTGAGGGCGGGGAGGCCCTGGCACAGGCTGTCCAGAGAACCTGTGGCTGCCCCATCCCTGGAAGTGTTCAAGGCCAGGTTGGATCGGGCTTTGATGTGAGGATGCAGTCCAGGATCACAGGGATATATCCCCTAGGGTGTTAAAGAAAGGCAAGAGGAGAGGGATAGAGGGAAGAACATAAAAGAGAAAGAGGATACAGCTTTTCTGCCTGTCCCCGTGTCAAGGAATTGCTTCCAGAGAGGTGCCGGTGGATTTGGGAGGCTCAGCTAAGCACACTGGGACACTTCCTTTGTTGTTCCAAAAACATAATGAAAAGCAAAAAGAAACATAAAAAAACACCCTCAACTGCCCCAAAATGGAAAGATTTTCTTGCATGGAAGTGACAGTGGGATGTATGGATGTCCATTTTCCTTGGATTTTTAGGCAGCTTCCCTTGTAGCTACTGCTCTCTCCAGGAAACCTCTTATCTGTTCAATTTTTACTGATTTTTTTCCCCCAAAGTGAAATGATTTCCCAGCAGAGAGAAGGAGCACAGACAAAAGATGTGGTTCTGCCCAGGCCCAGCACAGCCAGCAGTGCCAAGGAATGGCTCATTCTTTCCCACCTGGAACCACCGGGAAAGAGGATGGCATTGGGATGTGGAATTGCAGCCCGAGGACATCGCACCACGAGATGAATCCTTCCCAGATCAACGTGTTCCATGGTGGCACTCAAGGATGTTCTGACCTCAACCCTGCTGGTGCTGAGGTAAGGTCTCCCACCGGCCTCACCACAGGCTGCTGCCCCCTTTGCTCCCCTGTTCGCCTCCCGAAAACACGAGATAATTGGGAATGGGAGCAAAAGGTGAGGACAATGTTCCTCTCAGATGTCCGAACGTCAAAGTGATGCTGGCACGGAGCTGACGGCAACAAAGAGCTGTCAGGATCGATGCGGCCAGTGGGGACAGAGTGGGATGTGAGTGAATTTGCTGGGAAAAGTGATGCCTGAGCCGGTGAAGCAGCAGTGCCATTGCCTGGGGCCCTCCTCCAAGATTATCTCCCTTGGGCAATTCCCAAGGCAAACCCCTTAGTGTTATTTTTCCACAGCCAAGCCCTCTCCTGGATCATGGAGACTGCAGCAAAGGCCTCAGGATTTACACCACTCTTTCTTTACAACGAAGCATTGAGAGGCTGAGCACCCCTATTCCTTCCTTGTTTCAACCCAGAAGTGTAGGGAGCACCTCCAGACGACCCTGGCACACTTGGAACAGGCTTGCATGGGGCATCCTAATTTTAGAGTCAGGTGGTGCAGCTCTTGAGCACAGCTTGGGGAAACTGTCTATATGAAGAATAAATGGTTTTGGGAATGGCATTTGGAGCAGTGCTGGGAATGGAAGGTGGTGAGAAGTGCTGGGGCCAGACTTTGTTCAAGGAATATGGGGCTGAGGATGATTGTGGAAAGCAAATTTGTCATATCAGAAAGCAAAGGTTTGCAGAAAATGAGCCCCCTCATTAGGTAATTTTACCCTAAAACTGTGAGGTTACAGCTGTGGCCCTAGAAAGATCTGGTCATTTTTTTATCAACTCCTTTTCCTCAAACTGGGCTGCAAACATATTCAACCCCCCTCCAATCAGAAATATGTCTCACAAGGCTGATTTTGGGGCCAGGTGGCCAGGATTGGTGGTCCTGGTGCTGACCCCAGGTGAGGTGTGGAGGGCTCATGTTGTCTCAGGCGAGTCCTGTGGGAAACTTCACACACACACACCAATATGATGTTCGAGAAGTTTCATCTTTATTGATAACCGTGCTTTCTTTTATACAGTTATTATTCCCGTACATGCGACTATCTAACGTTTGATTGGTTACATGTATAAGGCACGAGCTGTCCAAACGACTAAAGCTATATCATTACTGGTTGGCTACCGTGGCTAATACATCTTATTTTTCTAATTTTTCTACTCTTTTATCTAACCATAATATTCTATTTCTAGGCTTCCTGTCAGGTCAGTTCGACCTCTCGTTTGCAGCTGTCTTCCTCTTTCTCCAGCTGTTTTCTTCCACAACTTCCATTTACCTGGTCCCTGTCATGTCATCAAAGGCCTCAGTCCTTGAAACTTCCTTTATATCTTTATCAACTGGTCTGTTTCTGTCTCAACCCAAAAAGTCCCTAATTTCCCTTCAGGCTCAGTGTTCAGAACAGCTCCTTGGGCTCACTGGATATGGGAACCAGAGCCATGGAAAGGCTACGGCAGAGGGCTGGTTCTACCTCTAAAATAGCACATGTGCTGGTAAATGCCATTTGAGCATATTATGGGCCATTTCATAGGTTATAAGCAAAGATATAGATGATTTGTTGTATATGTATTGAATCCTATATTGTATATATGTTGAATACTATACTGTACGTTGAAGCTGTGTTAGGGGAGGTTTAGGTTAGGTATCAGGAAAGGGTTCGTCTCCCAGAGGATGGTTGGGCCCTGAACAGACTCCCCGGGGCAGTGGTCATGGCTCCAAGGCTGCCAGAGTTCAAAGAGTGTTTGGACAACACTCTCAGGGACAGGGAGGGATTGTTGGGGTGTCCTGTGCAGCGCCAAGAATTGGACTTGATGGTCCGTGTGGGTCCCTTCAGCTCAGGATATTCCATGATTCTGTGGTATCTCTCTGGCCACACTGTTTGCTCTGCATAGCTGGGGATTTTATAGGGAACAAGGATAGAGAACTGCCACTGTAAACTAGTTTTAAACCCCATCATAAACAGGCACGAAGCTGGGAAAGCTCGTTATCTCATACATCCCGCAATAGGCGACGTATACAGACAGAAAACTGAAGGTTTTGACACAGTTTGTGACACAGAAATTCTGCTTATTTCGCAGATATAACGGGGTTTAAAAAGGATTCATCGGCGGGCCCCCGAAAAACAGCTGCCATCGGGCCCGCACCACCCTCAGCCTCTCCGGACCCTTGGCCACGCCTCCACTGGTCACGCCCATTCTTCTGGCCACGCCCCCGCCCGGCCACGCCGCAGTGCCCGCGCACAGAGCGTCGGGCGGAAGTCCCTGCGGGCTGACGACGGAAGTGACGTAGAGCGGAAAGATGCCGGTGGCGGTGGCGGCCGAGGGCGCCGACAGCTTCAGGAGGCTCCTGGAGCAGTGCGAGACTCGGGAGCTGGAGGTGCAGGAGCACGGGGGGGGGGGTTGGGTGGGCAGGGCCGGGGGCTGTGTGTGTGTGGGTGTGTGTGTGTGTGTGTGGGTGTGTGTGTGTGTGTGTGTGTGTGTGTGTGTGTGTGTGTGTGTGTGTGTGAGTGTGTGAGTGTGAGAGTGAGTGAGGTGCGCAGGGCTCAGTGTTCAGAATCGCCCCCTGGGCTCGCCAGAAAGCCCTGGAGAACCTCTCGAGTTTCAGACAAATTAGTGCATTTCAGTACAGTTCTGTTGCCCGACCAGTGTCCAAGTGCTGCGGGCTCTGTCGGGGCTCCAGGCAGCAGCCGGGGCTGTAGAAGTGGCACCACGGGCACGGCACAGGCTCTTCCCGCGTGGCAACCAGAGAGATTTATCCTTGGGCAGGGTTCCCAGTGCTTGTCTAAACGTGGAGCTTACCCATCCCGCTGCAGTGATCTGAAAGAACGGTGAGCTGTGAATTTTGCTCTCTGGGAGCTCTTGCAGTCCTGAGTTTAGATCTGGCTGCCTCAGCAAGTAGAGGGAAGTGGGTGATCCTGCGTGTGATCACGGCCACCAGCAGAACTTTGGTGTTGGGCACAGAGCTGTGCAGTGGAAATTACATCCTGCAGTGGAAAAGGTCCCTGGTTCCAGGAATGCAGCATCCAGCTCCAGCTGCTGTTCCTGTGCTGAGCCCAGGTGCCTCTCATGTACCCAGCGTGGTGCTGCAGCCTCCTGGTAGCCCTGAGTTCTGTGGGGAGTGCTGTGGAGTTGGAGGGAACTGTGCTGGAAGCAGGAGCCGCTGCTGCCTCAGGTGATGGGCACCTGGCCTGAGAGGAGTAGCAGAGTGCCTTGTGGGGGTGGGGGAGTTGAGTGTGGCTGCCCCTTCCAGCTGGGAGCTGTGAAGGTGCATTCCTGTCCTTTGGAGGGGCAGAGGGTACAGCTGTTCTCAGTCGGCTGTGCCTGAGAGCAATGTGGCACTGGGTGTGCTCCCAACACTCCCCAGGAGGGAGGGCTGGTTCTGATTCCCCACATTCCTGTAAATGGACTTGTCTTTTGCCCCATTCCCAAGCTTCAGAGCAGTGGCTGGTACATGGTTTGGGCAGCCTGAAGCTTCATTGTAAAATACAACTGCGTTGATATAAAAAAAATTGACCAGATCTGTGATGTGATGTGGGAAAAAACCCCCAGCCGGTTGTCTTTGAGTGTTCAGTTTTCATGAAACTTGGCTTCCTGCTCTGTTTCGTATCCTGCTGCTCTTCAAACGTGTAACCAAACGACTTGTGTTTGTTTTTAGGCCCCTGGAGGAGTTGCAACCCCCCTTGTTTATGGCCAGCTTCTGGCTTTGTATCTGCTGCACAACGACATGTGAGTGGCTTCTCTCCACCTGTGGCTTTAGTCCCGGGGTTTGTCACCAGGATCTTGAGCTGCAGTTGCCACAATTTGAGGAATTGGTTGTGTGAGTAGCAAAATGCCAGTGGGCAGTGCTGTGTTTAAAAGGAAAGAGTGATATTCATGGGATTAAGTCTCTGAGACCTCTCGATCTGACCGGAAAATTACTCTCCTTTGTTTTCTCCTCCCCACCCTTTTGAACTGTAGGGACATTTAGGATTAAAGTTCCTTAAATAGTGAAGTTGGCTGCTTTGGGCAGTGTGAAACATTGCAGCGTTTTGATTTATAGCTGTTCAAGGCTGCATTTGTTTTGAGGGTTTCAGGCTGCTCCTTGTGTTTAAATTCCAGCAGGATAACTCTGGACTGTCCATGTTAAAAATGAGGGATGCTGTTGGCTTGAAGGAGTTAAATCTGCAGGAAGATCCTGTGACTTTGATCTGGCAATGGGATTGCCATGTCCCTATGTGAACTTGATTCACTGCACTTGGGCTTTTAGTGAGAAATTACTGATTATTTATTCAGGCAGAATAAATGTTACTGCCACATTTGATTACCAAGCCCCAAAGGAAGCGCTGGTGTGAGGAATTCCAAGATTGGAGTGTTTTCCTAGGTTGTAGGTGGATATTCTTCCAGGGCAAATTCCCTGAAGGCTGATTGTGAATATTTAATGCAGATACCCTTGGTTCAGATGAATTTGAGGTTTTACGACTGTCAAGTTTTAGAATTTTGCTTTAATGAAAAGCAGTGAGTCTTTTTCTCTATTTGACATTTTAAATCTTAGAACTTGTAACCATTTCCGTTTGACTTCTGTGCTCTAGAGATCAATAACAGTGTTTCAGTATGTCCCAATCCCCAGAATATGTGTGACCAAGCTGGGCTAGGAAAAACATACCCGAACCAGTCTAAGTCTTTGGTTTGCAAAGTAGGGTGTAGGCACATGAAGAAAGCATTTTCGTACTCTTAATTAGTAAAAGAAAAATAAAAGTGCAAACCTAACTTCTGAGAAATGCTGCCTGAATGAAAAACCTTTCCCAAACTGGTGCTAAATGAGGCTGTTAATGAACTGTTTGCTGTGTTAGGTGAGTCGTGTTGTCTGCTGGAGAGTAGCTTTGCTTTTCCTCTTCAGCATAAAATTCCTGCCTCCAAGAACGGTTTCAAAGCACTGAGACTGTTCATTGCAGATCTGAACAGACCTTTTGGTGTCTCCTTGCAGCAAGCATTTGGTGTCTGAGAATTATTTTAACTTCATTTTTTTTTAGGAATAATGCACGGTATCTCTGGAAAAGAATACCTCCTGCCATCAAATCTGTAAGTGCTTCATCAACTGCCTTTTGGTGCTGTAATAGTTTCATGTAAGCTTGCAAGGGGTGAGTTTTGCCCTGAGGACTCTGTGAGCAGCCTCGGGCTCAGTTCTGTGCTGAGAACAACTCACCCAGTGTGTTGGGCTTTAAGATCTCATCTGTCCCCTTTCCCTTCACAAAGAATCTGGTGCAATAGAGTTCAGTCAATCTGTAGACTTTGTAGTAGGAAGTCTCCTGATAAAGGGTGTCAGGTGGGGAAAAGCAATGGATGTGACTCTGGGATGGGGCACATTCCACAGAAGGGGGCGGAAAACCTTGGGCAGGGCAGAGTGACTTCAGATAAGTTGCATCTCCAACTGGATAAACTTTCTGAAAGCATTCGTTTTTGTCAAAGGTTTAGTTTTCCACTTCATCTCGATCAAAGATACATTTGGAGGATTCAGCTAAATGTAGCACCAGAAATGCTTCCAGACTCCTCTCTTGTTAGATTTTTAATTTGAAGTGATGCATTTTACGAGAAAACAACTGTTCTGTAGCCTTGTTTAAGAAACCTCATGGTCAAGGTGGGACACTCAGATAGTTCTGGAATAATTTTCTTTCTCTGTAAAGAGAGAAGTAGTTACATCAGTGGAGTCAATGGTATCTGGACCAAAGTTAACTTGGAATCCTGCTGTGTTTGGTGCACAGCAATACTGTGTGAAAATCTGGGAGTGGAAGTGGGTTTATAGCTATGGCCATTGTAGAGAAGACATTCTTCTGGATTAACACTTGTGAGGGTTTTTTTGTCACAACAGGCAAATGCTGAACTTGGTGCAATTTGGTCAGTGGGACAGAGAATCTGGCAGAGAGACTTCCCAGGAATCTATTCATCAATCAGTGCACATCAGTGGTCCGAGACCATCCAACCAATCATGGAAGCACTCCGAGGTACAAAATGAACTTGTGTGGGCAGCAGGGAATTGCCCAGAATGATTCCTGTGTGCTCAAGCACAGAGACAAAATAGATAAATGACTAATTGTGAAAAATCAGAACTGTTGCCAAATTCTTGTAGGTTTTTCTACAAAAAGGATTTTAGATATCAGATATAAATAAAAACATCATGACAATACCTTGTAGCTACAAACCAAATTGTTTTTATTAGGGTTGTGTCTGTAATTGTATATTCTTTCATACTGGAATTTCATAAACCATTTGTTCTGTAACAGCAAAACTGACTGTTAGTCACCCAGTTTTATCAGACTTCTAAGCAGTGATTTAGGGAATGTGACTGGGCATTTCAAAACCTTGACTCTTATAAAAAGGTTTATCTGTTACTTGTGACTTGAGACAAATGTTTTAGAGACTGTGAAACAGCAACATGCAAATTCTTGCTGTCAGGGGGCAGCACAGACTGCTAAGAAGCCTTCTGAGGTATTCTGCAATAACAAATTCTCTGTAGCTTTAGAAACAACTGATTTTTAGATGCCATTAATAGTTCAATTAATTGTTTTCATATTTTTTTTTTATTTTCTGCTTCTGAATGTTTGACACGCAAGCTTATTGCAAGTGGAGAATGCCATCAGATGCAGGGCTTCCTGAAGTGGTTTGTGTACTGGTGGGAGTGCCCGAGACGCTGCATTTAGAGGTTAAATGTGGTCTCTGAGGGATTTTGTCCTGGCAGAGCAAGTTGGTGTCTCTGGCTGCTGACTGTAGTACGTCAGTGAAGTGTGGGAGGGGAGGGGGAACTTCTGAAGTGCTCACTTTGAGACTGGTAGTGGTTTTCCAAAGGCATCAGAATTGGGGAAATGTTCTCAGATTTCCTACCTGTGGAGATGAGTCTGCTTACAGTGTTTCTCTGTCCTTAGATGCCACCAGGAAACGAGCCTTTGCACTGGTTTCTCAGGCTTATACATCAATAGTTGCAGATGATTTTGCAGCTTTTGTTGGACTTCCTGTAGAAGAAGCTGTGAAAGGTACTTGGCATCTCTTCCCTGAGAAGTTTTTGTACGGGTGATTGAGAGCAGAGGGCTCTAAGTGATGATTAATGAAACCATGTATACAGATTCTGAGACTGTTATGAAGACAAGTGGTGGGGCATAGAAATAATGTCTTTGTTCTGGATAATGGTTGTATTTTTTAAAATTATTTGCCACTAGTTATTGTTTATTTTCCCCTTCTATATGTTAGAGCAATTCCATGGTGAGGGAAGAGTGAAATATGAAACTAATTCCGTGTGCTTTCATGATGTTATTTGTTGAACTGCATGTCTAAATATAAGTATTTTAGTAAGAAATCTGTATTGGAGTTATGGCATACAGGCAGTGACCGGAGATACTTTTCTACTGGCCTTAATGTGCATCTTTATTTTGCATTTCTAGCAATCATATATAAGAAAACTCTTCTTACAAATATAAAAATGCCTTTCCAGGTGTGCTGGAGCAGGGCTGGCAAGCAGACTTTGCAACTCGCATGGTGATGCCTAAAAAGCCAGGTAGGTGGGGCTGTTATTTCATGAAACCTGGAGTTCAGCCTTTTTGAGGAATTAGGTGTTAGTTTTCAATTAAAACTTTGCCCAGAATTCTATTAGATATTTTTTGGAGGCTAATGCTCCTTATAGACGTGGGGCATGTATAAATGTAAGGAAGTACAAAGTAGTCGGTTTGGTTTGGACTTCTGAGTGGTTTGGGTTAAACTACATCCTTACATGAACTTTTTTAAACACAAGCTGTCAGGATAAGCTATGATTGCTCCTGCTCCTCTGCTGCTGACCTCCAATGAGTAAAAAGTACACCATTTTGAACCTGAGAATTCTTTCAGGAGGGTTAGAGCATCTTTGGGCAGGGATTTAGTGAATCCTTGTATTCTGAGGAGCTCCAGCTGCTGGTATAATTTTCTTTGCTTTTAAAATTTATTCTGCTGGATATTTTCTTCCCTGTCATGGTGTTGATAACAGAATCTCTGTTCCTGCAAAGCTTGGTCTGCAGAAATACTTGGCTTCTTTTTTTTTTGCTAAAGCTTTATCTGTCTGGCTGAGGCAGAAATAAATATTAAGTTATGAATGCAGGATGGACTTACACTGCTCTATGCAGCTCTGGAAGAAGGAGCCAAATTACAGCATATCTAAAAGGGCCAGATCTATTAGGCTAAGAAAATACACTGTTGTTGGGGCAGTTTTTAGGTGTGTTCAGAGCTCAGAACAGCATAATAAAGATGTGCCAGGCAAGGTGTTAAAAGTTATCCCTCAGGGCACAAATCCAACCAGAGCCCTGAGCTTTTGTATGTAATCAGGTGGAGTTTTCTATGAACTGGTTGGAAACTAGGCAGAGCTTACAAGTACTGGGAACTACTTATATGTGGGGGATTTTTTTTTTTTTTCAAAACTGGGTGCAGGAACTACTGCTGAGGCAAAAGAAGGAGGAGGGAGGCTGTAATCTGTTTTGAAGCAGCTAAGTCTTGTGT
Organism: Oxyruncus cristatus; assembly: GCA_013399855.1. NCBI lineage: Eukaryota > Metazoa > Chordata > Aves > Passeriformes > Cotingidae > Oxyruncus > Oxyruncus cristatus. The sequence goes on from VXAY01004183.1 coordinate 221,290, forward strand.
ATTCTGCTTTTAATCTATGAAATAAAGTGTGATAAAGAGGTTTGATTTTCGTTACCTTTGAACCCAGTTTTGACTTGCTGTATAGAACTGTTTAAAATTGTTCCACTGGACTAACTTTCATGTGTTTTTCTTCAGGTGTGCTGGAAGCTTCCTTGAAGAGGTTTATTTCTTCATCAGGTATTTTTGTTTACATATAATAAATGTGCATTTAGATGAATATAAGCATTGTCACCAGCACCACAAAGTGGGAATTGAGTTCTAGAGAAGTGAATGTTGTCACTGCCCTCTCAAAAAACCCAAACAAATCACCCCAATGAGGTGTTGGATAAACAGGATAATTTCCCCCTCTGTCTTCTTTCTCTCACATTGTAAGAAGTACCTGAGATTGCTGAGATTCCCACTTCCATAGCTGAAGGAGGGAGCAGATTCCAAAGCAGGTGTAGAACAGCCTCTGTAAAACAAAACTATTTTGGCTAAAACTGCTGCCTTGGAGGCAATTGCTTCACCAAGCAGCTCTGGGCAGGTTTCATTGCTTTTGCAGAATGTGGGACTTCTGAAGTCTTTCTTTCCTGTAGAAACCGCAATTTTCTGGTTTTCCTCAGAGCTCAAGTATTGATTGAGGTAGAAGATATTATGTTGGATTCTCAAAACACTGTTTTCTCTTGTTCCCAAGCCAGTGACAGCAGGTCTGAATGGGTGGCTTCCTATGTCTAGCAGTTGCCAAAATGTCTTAAGTATGGAGATTTAATTCCAGGGGCTGGGGTCTTGCTTTTTGAAAACATTCATTGGATTGTCAGCCTCCTCTGTCACGCACTCACAGCCCTAAGCAATGTGGATGCTTTCACTGTGTTCTGAATGCTGGCCTGATGACTCTTCAGGAAGAGTAAATGCAAATTTTCCTGCTATTGTTGTTTATATCTGCTTTTTAATTCCTAATTTACGTCTCTGGCTTTAGTCACCTGCCTTCCAACCTGTTGTTACCCTGAGATCGCGAGTCAGCTGGCATTTATCTGAGGATCTGCCCGTGCCCTCCTGCTCCTGCAGCCCGTGCAGTCCTGTGTGTTTTGTCAGATCCCCCAGCAGATTGGTTTGGTGTATTCAGAATGGCAGCTTGTAAGGAAAGGAACCCCCAAAGAGCACCAGGAGTGTTTTTGTCACTGAAAGTACTGTCAGGCTTCATTATTCACACTCCGTTATGTGCAAAAAAATTCTGGAAGCTGCTGACAGATGGGACTTGTTGCAGCAGTTTTTGCTATTGGTAGCTCTTGGACTACTGAATGTTACAGATAACAGCAAACTCCTGTCAGCTGGAGCTGAGCAGGTAGGAGATGCAGTTAAGGTGTGCCCCCCGAAAGCTGTTGAACAGTCTGATGCATTCAATTTTTTCCTTACTGTCATGGTGGCTGGTATTGCTAATGGATTTGCTTCCTGGATTTCATGAATAATGCATTTGTTTTCTCTTTCTAGAACCTGCTGCGGTCCCACCAATTCCCAATGAACAGCAGTTGGCCAGATTGACTGACTACGTGGCCTTCCTTGAAAACTGATTACCTTGCTCCTGTATTCAGAGCAACCTGGGAATCCTGTGTGCTGAGAGTTTTAGCAATCTCAGATTTATTTTATTCTGTATCTGTTAAACATTGCAGTGTCCCCTACTCAAATGTGTGAAGTCTCTAGTGTATGTTGGCCCAGCTCCTGTTTTGCCAAAGCCCAGCTAGCAGTAGAAAGACTCCTTTAACTCCTGTAATATTTATTCAGTAGGTACACAGCAGTATTACAGAGTAAATTTTTGTATTAACTGGTAGCAGTGAGAGGCAGAACCTTTTTCAGGTATGTTAGAAATGGAGAAGAAACAACTCTGGTGAGTAGTGCGGTGCTTAGCACAGAGCTATTGCATGTTGAACTAAAGGACAAAGAGTGGAAGGCTGCCCTACGCTATCTGCAGAGAGAAAAGATTTTGAATATTGAATACTTTTTAATATTACTGAACGAAAACAATTTTGCAGTAACTCTCTGGGAAGTAGTTTTGTGGCATATTTATTGTTGATTTGTTTTTCTTGTTCTCTCTGAATTGTGAAATCTTTTTTTTTGATGTGAGACATTTCGCATCAGGTGTGTTTTTACAGCAGAATAATTGGAATTGTTTAAGAAAGGCAAATCTACACTTTAAGGAAGAATTTTGACTTTTGGAAGGTTTTATTTGTGCCTTCTTTGGGGGTGAGGGAGTTGAGGGTGATGGTGTCATTAGGGCACCCCGCTGTCACTAGGAGAGCCATGGTGGGCAGAGGTGAGATGAGGGGGCTCATGCGGGGTCTCCCCAAAAAGGAGGTGACAATGCCCAAAATGCCTAAAAATTCATGAGGGGGGTGTGTATAAAATCCTGCAAACGGTAAACTTTCTCATGGTTACAGATAATTGAGAAATAATACTAGTTACTACAAAAATTGGTTCCAAAATAAACCCTATCTGCTGTATTTTAGACCGTAATCAAGTCTGAATATGGATCTGTAGGCTTTGAAAACACAAATCTACTGTTCCAAAAGCCCTCCTGGCAATTCCAAAGCCTGTACCTGGCTCTCATCCCCTCTCTGGCTCAGAGCCCCCGACTTATCTTGCAGAGAGCTGGGCCTGTCAATCCTGCAATCCTGTGCAATAGTTTGCTTCCAGGAGCGCTGCACAGAAACAGGCCGCCCAACGGCCCAAACCCAATACGGACCAAACGGTCCAAATCCAATTTGTCGCAGAAACAAAGGTGTCTGCACATAAAGCTCTTGCTGTCCGTGGAGGGCCGGGAGTGGTGCAGGAAATGAATCTCAGGGGCAGAAGCTCATGGCTTTCTTTCCTGGGTGGCAGGGCAGTCGTTTGCTGCTAGATGTGCTGTGCTGATACTGGCCGCCCGACGGCATAAATTCAATACGGACGAAGAAAAAAGGTGCCCACGGAGAAAGCGCTTGCTCTCCGTGGAGTGCTGAGTGTGGTGCACAAACTGCTTCTGAGAGACAGAGGCTCAGATCTTTCTTTCTTGCGTGGAAGGGCAGTCGTTTGCTGCTAGATGTGCTACACTGATACTGGCTGGCCGATGGCCCAAATTCAATACGGAAGAAGATTCCTCCCAGACCGAAGGTGCCCGCACAGAAAGCTCTTGCCCTCTGTGGAATGCCAAAAGTGGTGCACGAATTTCACTTCAGAGACAGAGGCTCAGGGCTTTCTTTCTTTCCTGGAAGGGAAATCGTTTCCTCCCAGGTGTGCTGTACTGAAACTGGCCACGCGACTGCCCAAATTAAATAAGGACGAAGATTCCTCCCAGGCTAAAGGTGTCGGCACACAAAGCTCTTGCTCTCCGTGCAGTGCCAAGAGTGGTGCACGAACTGCCCCTGAGAGACAGAGGCTCCATGGCTTTCTTTTGTGGGTGCAAGGGCAGTCGTTGCCTTGCAGGAGCGCTGCACTGAAACTGGGCCACCCGAATGCCCAAATGCAATACGGAAGAAGATTCCTCCCAGGCCAAATGTTCCCACACAGAAAGATCTTGCTCTCCGTGTAGTGACTAGAGTTGTGAAAAAGTGCCTCTCCGAGACAGAGGCTCAGGGCTTTCTTTCCTGGGTAGAAGGGCAATCCTTGCATTGCAGGAGAGCTTTACTGAGCCTGGCCCAAAGACTGCACAAATTAAATAGGGACGAAGATTCGTCCCAGAAACAAAGGTGTTTGCACATAAAGCTCTTGCTCTCCGTTGAGGGCCGAGAGTGGTGGACGAATTGCACCTGAGAGACGGAGGCTCCATGGCTTTCTTTCCTGGGTGGAAGGGCAATCCTTGCATTGCAGGAGAGCTTTACTGAGCCTGGCCCAAAGACTGCACAAATTAAATAGGGACGAAGATTCGTCCCAGAAACAAAGGTGTTTGCACATAAAACTCTTGCTCTCCGTCGAGGGCCGAGAGTGGTGGACGAATTGCACCTGAGAGACGGAGGCTCCATGGCTTTCTTTCCTGGGTGGAAGGGAAAGAGTTTGCTTCCAGGAGTACTGCACAGAAACAGGCCGCCCAATGGCCCAAATCCAATACTGACGAAGATTCGTCCCAGAAACAAAGGTGTCTTCACATAAAGCTCTTGCTGTCCGTGGAGGGCCAGGAGTTGTGCACAAACTGCATGTGAGAGACAGAGGCTCAAGACTTTATTTCCTGGGTGGACTGGCAATCCTTGCACTGAAGGAGAGCTTTACTGAGACTGGCTGCCCGACGGCCTAAAATAAATAGGGATGAAGATTCCTCCCAGAGTAAAGGTTTGCCACAGAAAGATCATGCTCTCCATGCAGTGCCGAGAGTGGTGCATGAGCTGCACCTTGGAGACAGGGGACGTACAGTTCATTTTCCATGTACAAGGAGTTTCAAACCAAACCCAGGCACAAGGGATGTCTCTGAAGCATCATCTCCCTGCCACGCACACCCGGACACGCTGCTGTCACCACCAGCCTCAGCTCCCGACCGGCAGCACCACAACGCAGCCCCTGCCCAGACAACTGACTTGGACAGAAGATGGGAGAGCAGCCATGAGAGCTTGGCAGAGTCATTCCTTTTGTTCCTACAAAGTCTCTTCTGGCAGCAGCCAGAGAGAGCCTGGATTAGAAAATAACCTGCAAATCTTGCATCTCCAAGCATCCTGGCAGCAACCAGCCAGAGCCTGGCTGCCAGCACAGCCCAGGCAGGGCAGCAGCAGCAGTGAGGGCTCACAGCCAGTTCAGCTTCACAAGACCGGCTGGAGCAGTTTGTGCTGAGGTCCATGAGCCTGGCCGTGCAGAGGGAGCATTTTATCCAAGCCCACAGCAACGCTTCAGCAGCCTGGGGAGTCACCCCACCCGGCAGGTGGCCGCAGTCAGCTTTTGTCAGCCCAAAACCACAGTCAGTGTCCTGCCTGCACACGGGGCTCTGGGAGCTGTACGGCCAGCTCTGGTCAGGTGCAGAACACCGGAGCTGTCGGCTCCAATCCTCCTTCCCTACCCCAGATCCCTTACACAGCTTGGAGCTCAGTCTGTGCCCGCAGCTGCGAGGAACCCCCAGGTCACCCCACCCAGACAAGGGCCACAGGGATGCCACGGGACACAGGCCATGCTCTTGCTTGGGTGTCACTCTCAACACATCATGGACAGCAAGAGCTTTCTGTGCAGGCACTTTTTTTCTGGAAGGAATCTTCGTCTGTACTGAATATTGGCAGTTGGATGGCCAATTTCTTTGCAGAACTCCTGTAAGGAAACGACTGCTGTTCCACCCAAGAAAGAAAACCCTAGCCCTTTGTCTTTTAAGTGCAGTTGGTGGGCCATTTCAGCAATACATAGACAGCAAGAGCTTACTGTGTGGGCACCTCTTGTTGAGCCAGGGCAACAGAGGGATCTCGTCACCTGGGGAACCTGGTCCCTGCCTGGACAGAGAAGGGCCATGTCCTGGGGATGAGCAGAGGCCATGCCACGCTGCCGAGGGCAGCGGCAGCTGTCCTGTGCTCCAGCATCCCCATCCAAGGGGCTGCCTTCCATAGCTTGGGATGGAACTACTCCTGATGTTCCTAATTCCTCTTGTGAAGGTTGCTGTGTGCAGGTAGGGTATGGCTGATGTGCTGAAAAGCTGGTGATCCCTTTGGCTTGGCTGGGCCATGACAGAGAGCGGAAGCTGTGTCCTTGTGTGGCCAAGTGTTATGATCAGGTTATTAAAATTATTAGAGATGCCTCTGCCCAAATTAAGATGCAAACAAGATCATACATCAAAGTCAATGGTATGGGTTTTTATTTAACAATAAATGTGAGGTGGAGAGAGATGCCCACTCAGGTCTGGGACGAAAGACCTCCAAAGTGAACCAAGAGTGG